>CAXAMN010001113.1:3308203-3357890 GCA_963970005.1 Durusdinium trenchii
AGGTAGGTAGGTAGGTAGGTAGGTAGGTAGGTATAGGTAGGTAGGTATAGGTAGGTAGGTAGGTAGGTAGGTAGGTAGGTAGGTAGGTAGGTAGGTAGGTAGGTAGAGGTAGGTGGAGGTAGGTAGAGGTACAGTACATAGGTAGAGGCTAGAGGTATATAGGTAGAGGTAGGTAGAGGTAGGTTAGCAGGGGTAGGCAGAGGTAGGTAGAGGCAGGTGGAGGTAGGTAGGGTTAGGTAGGGTTAGGTAGGGGTAGGTAGGGCTAGGTAGGGTTAGGTAGGGTTAGGTAGGGTTGGGTGGGGTTGGGTAGGGTTGGGTAGGGTTGGGCGGGGTTAGGTAGGGTTGAGTAGGGTTGGGTAGGTTTGGGTAGGGTAGGTAGGGTAACTTAGGGTAAGGTAGGGTAAGGCAGGGTAAGGTAAGGTTAGGTAAGGTAGGTAGGTAGGTGGGGGGGCTTAGGAAGAAATCTTGAACTGCTTTTTGGAGGAAACAATCGCCCCACGTCTTTGTCTTGGGACGCACTTCTTTGATTCCAATGGTTCTCGCGGTGACCCCACTTGGTATGATAATGGCCTCAAGTGATCGAAGGCAGTGAAACAAGAAATACAAGTAAAGTAAACAAGGTGTCTTCCGCAATCCAGTCGATTGGATTCTATTGGTGTATACTGTAATATAAGTTTACATATATAATTTTACATACTTTACTACCAATGTCAATAATGTGGCTCAGCTTTCTTGTCAATCCAATCCAGGCGTTTTCACCCTTCGTCAGGAGTCCACGGACTCAACACAGCAGGTATTTTAAACGCTGTGCTCGAAAAGAACGTGTGTCTTCAAACCTTTCATACTTGACTGTTTGGCATCACAGCCTCACGCAAATCAAAGCTGTCGCCCGAAGGAATCTGCAGGTTCTTTAGCTCCTGACATGAGTACAGACAGGATTGTTTCAGTGTGGTGCAATTGGAAGATGTTCACCAACGGTGCGATGACCTCTGGTTGCCTACTGCTGAGGCAACACAACCATACCCTACCATTGGTACCTCTAATTGAACTAACATGAACCAACTGTCCTTTCTGCTTCGATCGACAAGAGACACAACTCGATCAGTCGGACTCCTTACCGGACTTTGATCGGTCGAACGTGTGGAATCAAAGCAGCAAAGATGGGGCACACCAAGCAAATGCCTCAAAAAAATGAGCTGGCAACCTGTCCCAAAAATCATTTCCTCCTCACCCACTGGAAAGCAACAAACGTTGGGACTCAACTCCCGCTGAGAGACATTGTTACTAGTAGCGATCAAAGACATTCTAAAAAGCTTCTTGTTGTTGCAGGTGCAACGATTCCCAAGGAAGCTTCTACCCTAAACCCTACAAAAATAATCCTTATGTCTATCATTCTCTATCTTCCACCAAGAAAAGTCTACACCTGACGACCGCATACACAACCTCCACACAAGCCAAAGTGATCAGTGTCGGCCTCGGTGAACCGTTAGCCAGTTCTGCCCCATTCGCTCAAATTCACTAGCTGAGAAAGCAAACAACCTGGAACCAATGTGAGCACGCGAATCAGGCCATTACGTGAAGTAACGCCCATCTTTAACAAAGCACATGCAAGGCAGTGACCCAAAGAACAACGCAACACTGCAACCTCACCCCCTTTTTGCTGCACTCCTTTACTTTTCTCTGATTTTCACCCCGGTCTTGATCTCGAAGCATGACATCTGTGGCAATCCCCGCCGGTCCTTGAGCCACGCGTCCACAATATCGTTTCGGTAGACCCCAGTGAATGGCCTCGCCATGTTTGAGTCTTTTTGGATGCTCAGGATATACCGATGTTCCAGTCTTTTTGGCATGACGGGTCGGGTGACCTCGAGGACGTGATGAGCGTTCCAATGCGACCGCGACCGGGATGAGCGTCCGCCGCACCGGCTGGGCTCCTGACCCGTAGTAGGAGATGGACGCTGCAGAGAGGAAGACCTTGGCTCGAACACCGGATGCGACGCCTGCGGCCGGTGCGGCCGGTGCAGGGGAGTGCGCGGGTACCTCTCAAGCAGCATCGCCTGCACGCTCCTGGCCTTGACTTCTGGCTCTGCAGTGTGAGACTAACTACAGTGTGAGATCTTTGGGAGGGCCCTCGTCTATCCCTTTCTCCTGGCAACCAGTTAAATATGTAAAAATCCATTGTCTATACTGTCCTACCAATCATGGAAGTGGAACATATACCTGAGGAACAGTACCCGCACAAACTGAGTCCGATCCAATTCCGTAATTGTTGGAAGGAAGATGAATAATGGTATGTCTATGCATGTCTTTATTAACTCCTTGGTTCTTTCCTCTTAAGGTCTGCACATCACCAGTGAGGTTGATGATGTCTTGCCGAATCGTCGACACTGTCTCGCGCCTCGTTGAAGCAGGGTCTCAAGGACATGAGAAGGACTAGCTGCGGCACCATCGCAACATGTCTACCATCTGAGTCTCAAGCCATCGCACTCCTTCATCTTTCAGACCAACAGTGAGGATATCAGCACGCCCCAATCTCTCCTGTCTTCGCTTCTTGGTCTCTGATGTGACTCAAGAACGTGAGCCTACTCTGTAGATGGAACAGCTACTCCGTACATCTAGAACCACAACAGGACCGACAGCTGCACAAACTGATTGACACTGACACAGCACGTATTTCCATCTATACTAGTATCTGTAGCAAAGATCTGTTGAGGTTGGAGAAAAGAACAAGACTTGGCCGCATCCAAATCTGTATTCCCAACTGATTACCAACTGTTGAAAAACAAGAAAACCATATACCCTTGATAGGATAGCGCCACCAAACGCCACCAAACGCCACCATTTCACGGAAAACCCAATTGCACGGATCCTCCACATGTTTTCCCCCGATGAGTCCGAGGCGTCATCCGGATCCGTCGAGTCGTCTCACGTTGGAAGCGCTTGGAGCGAAACGTCAACAGCAATGCACCAAGTGAACGCGGGAGCTGGGAAACCGGGTTTCCCTGATCTTTCGGAGGCTCCGGAAACCGGGTTGGGTCCTGAAGTCGGTGATTTCAGATGGGACCCCCGCTGTCCTTGGTAAGCTGGGACTCTGCCACAAGTCGGTCCTGCCATCAGACAACTGTTGGAGCTTTCAGCTTGCATCCCCTTTCCCATTCTTACTGCCAACGCCACTGTTGTCCCTAAGGTCATCAACATCCTCATCATCACCATCACCATCACCACCACCACCACCACCACCACCAGCACCAGCAGCAGCAGCAGCATCATCATCATCATCATGCCCCGGATTGAGAACATGTTGCCCCGGCCTATCTGGCAGTTGATTGTCAAAACTCACACTGCCTAACAGCACCATCTCTTGACACCTCTGGCCTTCTCCGAAATCGTGTCATTGAGCTTCCTTAGCAAGCAACAGAAACTCTGCAAATGTGTCTTCAAATAAATCCGAATTAGACGATGCACATCAGCACCTCTTTGGAATTCGTTGCACGGGAAAGGACAGCAAATGAAGCCGTCCTGTCCTGTTGCCCTCTACTGTATGGATGTGATCCGGTCTTGAGAGCATCTTTTTGCGACTGGTATTGCTAAGCGTCTTTTGCAGGGCCGCCACTTGCGCTTCAACGTCCCGAAGATTGTCTTGTTTGGCCTGGCCAAACGCAGAGAAAAGTTCGCCCGGGATGCTTCTGTGGCCGGTCTACCGCCATATATTGTTTGGCAACCATGTGTGACAGCACAGAACTAGTAGGACATTGTCTGTTGGATGATTTTATTGCATCAGCACAGAAACTGGGAAAGAACATGAAAGAACATTTCATGGGCAGAAAGCAACTCAAATATACTCAAAACAATGACGCTTGTGTCAAGTCCATGACATGTGTTCCAGGTGTCAACCATTTCCACTCCCCTGTTCCTCTGTTCCTCTTTCGAGAACTGTGTGAAACGATTGGGTGGACTGTTCATCGACCCATCCGAAATCATGAAATCGACGCGTCGGCACCAGACCTGGAGCTCTGCATTGGCCTTGGCCAGCTTTTCATTCAATTCAGCCACCTGGGCCAGCGGGAAGGGTCCAGAGGTTCTGCTTGCACGCATCAACAGGAAGCCATTCAAAACCGTGAAGAACCATGACTTAGAGGATTGACACCCACAAACATTGACCACCATTTTCTGGGCCCATGGCCTTCTGCTTTTTGGGCTCCACTTCTTTTGCGACCTGAAACACGAGACCGTGGCGAGGTGCAAACATAAGCATCCATAAACACTTTAGCACAACCAGATTGACATCTATACATACATCTACTAGTACTAAGTCTTGCGAAACACATAGATCTGCAACGCTTCGAGCACACAGTCAAACCTAGCCGCCCAAACTCTCTTTCTGGGTGGCGGCTCCTTCGGCTACAGAAGTGAAAAAGTTGCCCAGCCTTGGAGTAAGTGTCCATAGCATAGGTCCACATGCACAAGCTCTTCGCTGCCTTACTCTGGTTGCCCACTGCTTCCACGGTATACTCGGGCTTTGTGACATACCTGGCGCAAGATCATGGGCATAAGTTGGCACCGGGCAAGCAAAGGATGGGATTGCAGCTGCATAGCATGGTGGAATTCCAGAGAATGTATATACACGGATGTACCATTCTGTTGCGTCTCAGGTTGCATGTATATGACTGGTTCACAGGATTTACCTGATCACGGCCTCATCTTTTCCTTGACAGCCAAAACACTCCAAGAATCCTCCAATGAATTTTCAATGTATGCAGTTCCACAAAGTCAAGGCACTTCGTCAACTGCTTCAGGACTTTCTCTGGGATGTTGTCCTGTCAGCAGTCTGATGTCCAGGTGGTCAAGAGGTGAGACTGGTGAGAGATGCAATACGACGCATCAGCGGTGAGTGGATTCGATCAAAACATCATTCGCTGATCCTACGACTGGCCCCACAAGCTACCTCTGTGTCGGTCTGTTTCGACAAATCCATGAATGCAGAATTCAGTTCTTGGACGTGCGGTGCTCAGTTAGTGAGGTGCGCGCTCACCACATAATCGCGACTGGAGTTGTTAACCTCAACTCCCTGAACGTATACGTGTGAGAACTAAGATCAGGCTCAATTTCCGAAATGACCTTCCTTCCTACCTACTGTACCTTGTCCTTGAAGTCCAGTGTTTGAACAAAGAACCAACGAATACCCAAGCAAGCAAACGACATACTCTATATATATATATATGCTACCCCCCTCCCCAAATGTCTACCTTTTTATATAGTTGATTCTATTTTGATTCCCATTTTAAGTTTGATTAACTCTATATTTATTAATATTAATTTGATTCTAGTTCAGTGCATTTTTTAGTTTCAGCTATTTTAAATCTTATACCATTCAATTTCGGTTGTTTTACAATTCTAGTTTAATTCTATTTTGATTACCAATTTAACTTTGCTTAATTCAAATTTATTTGAACTCGGTTCTAGTTTAATGCAAATGTGTTCCTAATGCAATACAAATTGAATTCTCATTTAATTATGACTTTATTCTTGAAAGAGGGTTTTGCTGGGGTGTGACTTTAAGAAAACAACCTTTAAGAAAGCAACACATAATTGACATCCTGAATGACCTATATAATTCTAATTCAATTCTAATTGAAACCAAATTCAAATCTATTTTAATCTACTGTAATTAGATGTCAATTCTATTTCAGTTATCATTCAATTCAATTTTAATGTTGTGTAACTTCCATATATAGCATATTTTAATTGGAATTCAATCCAAATTTATTTCTAGTTAATGGTTACTTCTTTTTCTATGCAGTTTATGTTTAAATCTAATATAATGTCGTTTTTTCTAATCTAGTTATGTCTTTTATGCGCTTCTAGAGAGTGTGTTTTGCTTTTAACATGAACGCTTTGTATATAATTTATGTGTTGCTTTCTCAAAGGTTGTCTTCTTAAAATGACACTCCCAGCAAAGTCCTCTCTCTAGAATAAAGTCTGCCTCAAAAGATCTTTTTTTGGTTTTCACTATGTGTGTTTTTTTGTTTTTTCAGGTGTTGAGATCCAAAAACCAAAAAACATTGCGTTTTTTGAAGGTTTATTGTACTAGAGCACTACCAAAAACAAACAATACACGTGCATTTTTTGAGTATTTGATGTTTGGTCTTACCACTGCAGACGTTTGCGCTCAGGAAGTGTTATTCAAGTTTTGAATCCAGGATTCAAGAACTTCTTTTTGAATCCTGAATCTTAAATCTTGAATCCCCTCTCGTTTGCAAACGTTTGCAAACGCTATTCCTGAATTTTGTGCTGAGTACAGTGTGGAATGAGCATTCACAAACTTCCTGAACGCAAACGTCTGCAATGGAAAAACCAAACATCAAATACTCAAAATGGGGGATATGTGTTTTATGTGTTTCCTTTCATGTGTTATTGTTTGTTGAATTGGGAAGTGCTTTTTTTGTTAGATTTTTTATAATCAAACATATGCATAAAACACTGTAAATACCAATCAAAACCAAAAGAGGTAGACATTTGGGGGGGTACCATATATATATATACGTATAATAAGAGACTCTTTCAAACCAGGCACCATGTATATTTCAGCCCTTTTCGCCAAAAAGGACTACAAGTGTTTGGCTCTGGCCGCTAGCCTACATAGTTGGCCATGTGAATGACCACATATCTCATCTCTGCATATATTGAAGCATTTAAGCCTTGGGCCAGCCAAGACACTGGTTAAGACCCATGGAACATACTCACCTTCCTCACCAGTTGATCCCAACTAAAACACATGGATTCACTCCATGGAGTCCAAGCAGCAGAAAAGGAAAAACGCAACTCAGTCACCACAGAAATCGCACGAACGAAGAACCTGTCGCAGCAACCCAAAAATCCGAACGGGCTCCACGTCCTTGTCGAAGGTTTTCAGATCCTGCAGGAACGTTGACCTGTTGAGCACTTTCTTCGCTGTATCCCAATCAGGCTTCTCTTGCAAGAGGACGTTCACCGCCTGCACTCACTCCCACGAAGTCGATGTATACAGAGTCAAAAGAAAGCGGAGTTGAATCCTTCGATTTGATTGGGCTCTCCATCTGGAGACTTCCATCGTCGACCACCGATCTGACTCAAGCCTCCATTGTCATCATCACTAAAGGTGGTGGCTTTGCGAAGGACTTGATCTCCTGACAGGCAACGGCGAGTTCGAATACCACTAGTTCAAGTGCTCTAAATGGAACACCTCTTAACCCTCAAGAACAAAGAACTGAACGTCACATGTCTGGCCACTCTTTTTCTGTTTCTCTCTTCAAAACGACCACTTTCTCCAAATACGACCAGCACCTGGATGTCTTTCTTGTCCAAGGAATCCAATGACTTCAAGGCACCTTGGAGAGCGTCCGGGCACCAGCGAGGAGAAGTCCGTCTCCGGAGGAGAAGTGAGGGTCACAAAGAAAAGAGGGAATGCACTGAATCTGATTGAATCAACCAGCTGAAGCACCAAAGCTTCAAGGAAAATGTCCTGAGCAAAGCACTTTCCAGGGCTGGCATTGCCTTAGCCACCGTTGATGTTCAGTCAATTGGGCTTCAAGAATGCACAAGCTACGTGCATACAAGACACAATGACATGTTGTTCCCATTTTCTTGTCGTACTGCTACTGGTTTAGCCGGATTCCCGCTATTTATTCTCCCAAAAGATCCCAAAAGCGAGCACTTGTGTAACATGATGCAACATGTATCAGCATGTTCTTGTCCAAGCCAAATACAAAATCCGTCAAGCCAATCTCTCAGTGCACCGGCAACTCAAACAACACACACCCACACACACACACACACACGTCACCCTTGTGTAGACGTGTATTGAGTTTCAACCCTACCTTTTCGATTCCTTTCCAGGCTCCGATCTCATTCGGCCTGGCTCGTTCAGCCCTCCGCGGGAACGGTTCAACCGAACGACCAGAGGTGCCCGACAATGTCCAGGTCTTTCTGTGCATCATCGGCAATGGCTTTGACCTCATCGGCTTGCTTTCGCACCACCACCTGGCCCGGAAGTAGTCGATCCACGATGAATTCTACGTGAAAGAGATGATATTCACTAAGTCGATCAACCGGATCAACCTGAAAAACGAAGAGAATGATCCATTTAAAGGACTCATCCAAATGGCATTGAGATTCTTGACATAAAAACGTCTGTCTTAAATTGGTGGCTTCGCATTCGGCCCCCAAAAAAGAGAGTCTTGGGAATGGGACAGTCTTCCAAAGGACTGTTGTGCAGTTCATCAAAGCCATTCCTTTTGACTCTTGGCAATCACAACTGCCAGTCATCAGGAAAGCCACAGTCATCAATTGTTGAGAACGTATCTGTAACTTGTGCCTCTGGCTTGTGGGTGCCTTTAACATAATTGGCGTATGCATGCATATGCTGACCTGAAACATGGTCTACTTAAATGTCTGCAAGGCATACAGCTGCGAACATCTGCGAAACCTCTCTTCAGGTTTTTCTTCAGGCACACGTCATGCTGCAGCCATGTCCTGCAGCCGCACCATTGTCATAGGCGATCGCATCCCTGTCGCCTCTTCGCTCGAGACCTTCTCTTTGATGACTTCCGCCTGCACATCATCGGACGACACCCATCGGACGGTGCTTCCGGCGGATGGGACAGCACGACGGGTCCAAACACACGGGACGACGCGTGCGCGTGCGTGCTAGGTCCAAGCACGCGGGCGTTTCAGGGTGGTTTCACTCACCATAATATCCTGCGTAACCCGAGTGTCTCCATGGTCGCGCAGCCTTCTTCTGCTCTTCAGTGACCACTGGCACCAGTTCGTCCGCCTCAGGCGAGCTACCGAAGAAACTGCTGCAAATAACTTTAACCGTTTCATACTGTTTCTGACCACACGAAGAGATCAAGAGTGATGCATGTGTAGCGCTCAAAAGGGACACATTGCCTGGATCTACACCATCCGGTGCCTGTCTTATCTGTCTTATCTTAAGCAAAAAAACGTTCCGCAGTAGACTGTAGACGCAGTAGATCACGGATGGGAGGCCATTTGAAAAACTTGTAGACCGATCTTCCACGTCCGATCGATACGGTACCTCTTTGATCTTCTCAGCAATCACTGGAGCCAACTTCGTGAGCTCTTCCTGGAGGTTGTTCACAAAGGAGTTCGCCTAACACGCCCACGACCGCACGACGCTTCGACTCTCGAGACGGGTTGCCAGCACAACGCGAGGCCAAGGCATCTCAAAAGATCTCAATGGGTTCTATATGGTGAAATGGTTCGAATGTTTATCACTGTTTATCTGATAACCTTGGACGATGTTGGAGCACACCCACCCACCGCAAAAAACTCTTCAGAAAGCTACCCGACCATGGGTCCGCCAAAAGCGGCATGGAATTCAGCAAACCTTTCTTTTTCAACTTCTATTGAACGCTACCAGCAATTGTTTGATCCAGCATGATCCAGGACTCCCTGGGCGTCGTCAAAGAGGCTGGTCGCTTGCCCGCAACAGGCGTCCCATGTCTAACCGCCGCCTCGTCAATCTTGTCCACACCTGTCTGGAGCCTCTTGAGAGAGACGTCTTTCTCATCCTTCTTTTCCTGGATCATCTCCAGGTAAAGACCTGCGCAGAACAGAACCTGTCCTGACTCGAGAAGAAGTTCACCCAGGTCACACTGAACAGATCGTGAAGACTGTTGCAGTATACGCTTCATTCTTGTACAGTTGTTTGTTTCTTTTTTACAAGCTGTATCTTGATGCAGTATATCTTCTTGACATCCTTCTGCATAGATTTCAACACATCTGCAAAGCATTGCAAACCATGGGCCCGGACTGATGAGGTCTAAGTAGGACTTTGGGGTGACATAGACCTTTCGCCTACGATGGCACAGGAAAGAGTCATGACACAGCCTAGAGGTGCGGCGGAGCAAGGAGCAAAAACGAATGATATCAGTCTACAATGATTTATCAATATTGATTCGTGTATATATATATATATATATGAGATTGAAGCTATGATGTCCTAATTGTTGCTATTCAAGCAAACCAAATTCCAAAGAGATCTGGAATTCGATTCTCAACTGACTTGCCTCAGTCGATCCTCAAAGATAGCAGAGGTTCGAATCACTTCTTGGTGCACAAAGCAGCACGCCTGCCGCCGAATTTGGAAAGCGTCATGCGGCTTGGGAAGTCAGTAGTTCTCAACCGCCGAGGGATACGATACGTATTCTGAAGCAGTGCAAGGCAATCTAGTGTTCCTTGTTCCTTGATATGTAACTAGCATTGATTTCAATATCAGATCATGTCGATTCATGTTAATACCTGATTCCTTGAACATCCGCGGTCTTTTCACGAACTGCAAAGCAAACAACCAAACAACTCTTCAGCCAACGACTTAAGACCCGTGCCTTGGCAACGGAATCCCTGACCTCATCGCTAATGCCTTGCATTCCAGAGAGCCTGCCATCGCGTCGGGGCGCACGAGTGATATCCGGCAAATACTCCTCGCAAACCACCATGTACCATGATTAGCAGTGGCTTAGGAGATGATTGAAACCCTAAAGGTTGGCAGGATGATCTCCTTGGCAGTCTTGATCTCTTCACCGAGCAAGAAATCGCTCATGTTTGCTCTGTGCTCTTCCAATCCATGCCAGAAGCACTGTCTGGCAGAGACACCAAGCAAGGCCTTGCCAAACAACGGACATGACCAAGTGGAAGTGAAACCATTGATCATCTGACTGGTCTGACAATGGCCAAAGTCTTTTTCACCATCAGTCAACACAATCATGCAACCGTTCTCATTCACCAGGTCTTTTTCACCAGGGACGCACCTCCTTCTTTTCATAGGGTGTTTCTCCCAAAAAAATGCCAGGGTGTGCATCTAACACGGCAAACACTCACAAGGCTCTCGGATGAAATGGCGTTTTGCGATCTGCAAACCTCGTCCGGCCACGGAAGGAACCAGTCGATGGTGCAGCAATTCACCAGGGCAGGGAACATCCGCATGCGGACCCTGAGGGTGTCAGAAAATCCGAAGGCGTCAAGGACTCAAGAGGACATGACTCAGTATTGTTTTGATTGCATAAGACTACCCTCCTCACTTCTACGAAGCAGCTTTTCTAGCTCCGAATCCGTTTTAGACAAACGATCCAATTCCAAAATGAGAGTCTCGTAAACTTCTTTAGCAATATTCTTGACGTGCTAGACTGTTAGACTATTTAACTGCATTCGATGCGCATGTTCGCCGGGGTCGCCAAGTATCTTACTAAACCCTCATCGGAAGTATCTTGGGACTTTCAGACTTGGGATTGGTGTCTTTTGTTGTGGAAGTCAAACCGAGGGAGGGAAGAAACCCTGCACACGGACGGGGGCATCATTGGCATCAAGAGATTGTCGCAGTAAGGACACACCGCCATTGGATGCCATTGGACACTGAGGTCTCTAGCCGTTTTAGCACCAACAAACAGCAAAGAAATGCAAACAGAAATCCGAACGAACGGGGCACTGTGCACAGGACACTTGTCTTGACAGTCGGTATTGCGTGAAAAAGACAAGCTGCTAAGCTGTCCGTCCTCACTGCTGGGTTTCGAAATGAATGTGCTGGATCATGGAGAGTGTTTCGCCCCCAAAGAATGCAAAAGAACCTATTTATGACGATGGTGTTCCTGTAGATTTTGTCAGCTTCCCTCATTCCATTCCATTCACAACACAAATTAGCGAACTGACCATCCGCTGGGCTGGGACTGCTACCGCAAGGCTGAACCCACTGGAGACATGGTGAGGACCTCAGAACGTTGAATCAGGTGGCCTAGCTTGAGCTGAACTGGACTCCGACCAATCAACCTATAATGATGCTCTAGAATCAGAGGTCTCAGGATTCTTCAATACTTTGCGGGAACCCTGAACCAGGCAAAAATGACCGCAACTTTCGCCTTCTGAAGTGGTTCCCCTCTGGAAACCTGCTTTTGACAAGCAAAACCTTGCCTGGAACGTTTGAGAGCCAGCAAGCCCCGAACGTGTTGCGAGCACTGCGAAATCTGCGAACGACCCAAGTCCTGTGACTTCGACTTCGCGCCCGCTGACGTCGTCTCCGAAAAGCGTCCGCTGATGTTGTCTCCTGCTTTTGCCCCCTACGCCCCCTAGTAGCTTCTTGTTACTAAGAAGCGTCCTTGTTACTACTAGTGAGGCACTTGTTACTAAAAGCGATGCACTTGTTCCTAGTAGCTTCTTGTTACTAGTAGTAAGAATGCCCCTAGTAGCGATGCCAGGAGCCCCGATCGTGGCGTCCTTGCTCCTAGTAGCGAGGCCCTTTGCTCCTAGTAGCGTCCTCTCCTGCTTTTGGCCCGATCTGAAAAGCCGATCCGCCGACGAGTTTTTTCGCACTGCGTTCAGCGCCTCGACTAGACTAGCGCCACCTGCTGATCCAACATTGGGGGAATAGCGGCTGTAGCGTTTGTTACACAAGCATGGCATGGCCTCAAGCAATTGCAATGAATTCATCCCATATTCGCGCCGATCGATACGAATACGACAGCGTTTCAGAATGTGTTGGATCAAATTGTGAATCCGGCAGCTACATTCAGCACACAATGCGTCTGCGAGTCAAAAGCAACTTATGACATGGCAAGTAGTTTCGTAGCTTCGTCGCAGATTCATCGATCGGTTTGGGATCTAACCACCTTTTCGATCAGGTGCCCCTTCCATTTCTGGATCTGAGTCGTGTCAGTGTCAGGCAAAAAGACTTCGTAAGCCCACCCTAAGCCCTTGACAATGTGCAAGTTCTCCCGCACTGACTCCACAAAGAACTGCCATACTGCATCTTTGGCCTTGAATGATGGACTGATCACGCGGATGTGGACTAGGTCCCCGACGTGAGGATACGTGTTCCCTCATGTGTTGCTCAGCCGCTCAAGCCAAAATCGAGGACTCGACAAGATTGATTTCGACTTGAAAGAATCTCAACCCTGCAAGATTGGTACAGCGAGTGAGCTGACTTCCTTCGCTAGATTTGTGAGGTGTCCTGGAGTCGGAGGGTCAACAGGCAATAAGTGTAACAAAAGCACACAAAATATATCCCGTGTGGAATTATAGACCGGTGTAGCTCAAGCTCCCAGATTCTATTAGAGGATCTTCGGCAGGGGATCAACAAAGATACCGTTGAAGATGGTCTTCTGGGCTTCCACGCCTCACTCTGACCACATTCTTTCGCACGTGGCCTCGAAGGAGAGGTGGGGCCACGGAAGCTGACGTGGTGTTCATTTCTCTCAGAATCAGAGTTTGGACAGATTTGGCTTGATTTCGATCGCAAATGATAGGCAAACAAACATCATCGAACAAATCATTACGTTCTAGGATCTCTTTTTAAGGCAATCTCTGACCCATATGACTGATGCACCGCATCAACTTCAGTCTCTGGGTGTTGTTCTTTTTTTTGACCCTCTTTCGGATCTTCGCACCTGGCAGCCACCGGGCCAAATTGAAGAGACCGCAAACTGGGCAGAAGTGCCCCATCCAAGCTGCAGTTGGTTCCGATGGACAGCTCACGCAGCTTGGGGAAGCTTTGCCCCTCAAAGCTCTGCTTGAAGCTATCACCAATGGTCAAAGATCGTAGTTCCAATCGATCGCCCAACAGCTGATCAAAGCAATGGCCAAAGCTCAAGCGCTGAAGATAGGGTAAGAGCAAATGCTCGATGGGCTGATCAAAATCATCTCCAAAGGTTAAGTTCTGAAGGCTTGATGGCAACGCCTCAATCCTCTGATTAAAAGCATCTCCAAAGGTCAGTGTCTCCAAGTGAGGAAGCCTTGATGTCAACTCGAAGGCTTGGTCGAAGGAGTCGCCCAAAGCCAGACTGCGAAGACCCAAAGGAAGGCATACACCATCCATCTTTTGGTTGAAATAAAATCCAAATGTCAGGCACAGAAGCCCACTGGGCAGCTTCGCACGATCCAAAGGCTGATTGAAGCCTTGGCCAAAGGTCAAGCTTTCGAGACGCTCGGGCAAACTCAAACGGTCCAACGGTCTGTTGAAGTCGGCGCCAAAGGTCAAGGCCTGCAAAGCAGTTGGCAGAACAAGGTCATCCATTGATTGATTGAAGCTTACGCCAAAAGTCAGGGCCTGAAGATTTTGTGGCAAAGAAACACCTTCCAGAGAGTGGTCAAAGTCATGCCCAAATGTCAATGTCAAAATGCCACTTGGCCAATTCATATCCAGCACAGACTGGTTGAAGTCATCTCCAAACGTTAAGCTGTGTAAGCTTCTGGGCAGGATCACATTTTCCAGACTTTGATTAAATTGCAGTTCTTGCAGGCCTTGGGGCAAAGTCACGTTCTCCAAGCTATGGTTTAGATACATTCCAAATGTCAAGGAACGAAGACTTCTTGGCAAGGATACTGACTCCAAACTCTGGACGAAGTCGTCTCCAAAGGTTAAAACCTCAAGGCCTTCTGGCAAGCTGACACCCTCAAGGCGTTGATTGAATCGATCTCCAAAGATCAAGACTTCAAGGGCACGGGGAAGCTCCGCAGTCAAAGGCTGATTGAAATCCTCACCAAATCTCAAGCTCTTGAGGTTGCTTGGGAAGTGTATACTCTCCAAGCTCTGATTGAAGGCCTCTCCAAGAGTCAAACTCTGCAAATTCTTCGGAAGACTCACGTTTTGCAAGCTGCGATTAAAAAAGAGGCCAAACGACAATTCTTCAAGGGCATTCGGCAGAACAACACCATCAAGCCGCTCGTTGAAACGATCGCCAAACGTTAGCGTTCGAAGGTTAGCTGGCAGCCTTACATTCTCCAAGCAGTTGTTGAAACAGCGCCCAAACGTCAAGCGCTTCAGCTTGCATGGCAGAAGCACCTTTTCCATTGGGTGATTGAAGTGCTCTCCAAAGGTCAAAGTTTCAAGGTCATTCGGCAAATCAATGTCGTCCAAACTCTCATTGAAGGCATGTCCAAAAGTCAAGCTCTTCAGGTTGTCTGGGAGTGAAACCTCTGGGTTTCAGGCAAGAAAGATCGGCCGTTTAGTACATTATGGTTAATGAAAATATGTTAAATGTTATATACTTACATGCAGCATGTCAAAGATTTCAGACTCTCAGACTGACAAAAGTCTTCGGGTTTGCACAAAAGGTCTCCCCAACGAACGCTGACGCTTACCTGCCCGGACACATGGTGCAAGTCTTCGCTGAAGACATCTCCAAAGGTCAGGGTGGACAAACTGCGTGGAAGCGTCGCAGTTTCCAAAGCATGCACTGAACAGCGGTCATAGAATATACTTGAAACGCCTGGCGGCCAGGCGTTTCATTGCGCATCCTCCAAATGCATTGACTTTTTGTTGGAGCCAGCAACTCCAACAAGACTTTTGACCAAGAACCATCATATATTAAGTTTGCAGTTTGCTGTTGAGACAATTCGTCATACAATATGATACAATATGATACAATTACTCTGTGGCAACTCAGGTCCCATGAGGCGCCTGACCTTGATTGGGGCACTCACAAAGGGTATAGATAGAACATGATCGAAGATGGAATTTGTTGCTTTTGGGATGTTCCCAAAGTCATTCTGCTGCTTGCTTCATGGTAACCCTCATGAAGATCAGAGCCAAACTGACCAAACCCTTGAGATTTCTCAGAGACCTTCAATGATTCAAAAGGCTTCGTCCAACCGAGTGCCATGTCTCTGTCGCTTGGTGAAAACGACACTGTGAACCCCCCAAATGATCCTTCAGGCCCTGAAGAGGCCTCGCAGGGGTTGCTCCTGGTGGCGCAGAAATGGGCTCCAGCAAAACATTCATGTTGGATCGATCGAAGACCTGATGTTTTGAAGGACCTGAAGATGCGAAAGAACCAATTCTTGCTTGTCTTTGTTGTAAATGCACTGGTGCCCCCAACAAATCATCATCGCCGACCTCCCCAACGATAGGAGCAGGGATGAGCAGGCGGACAGAAAATGTCCAAGAGGAAGAGCACAAAAATCAAGATATGCAAACATGCAAGCATGCAAGCATCATCCAGAAGCCCTTGTCCTTGTGAGAAGCCCCCATCAAGACCTTGCAAGCCTCCCACCTGGATTTTGAGTGGCGACCAAAAACACCTGTGGGTGTGTGGGGGGGAACCAAGAACCATTGCAAAAGGCCAGCCCAGTTTGCCAGGCTGTTCGGATGAAAGCATATGAAACCAGGCCGTATGAAAGCTGAAGGTTCCTGAGCCCTTGGCAGGTTTATGCTCTTGTAGAGGTAGGACAGGCTGGACATTTCTGTGATACCTTGCTCTCTCAGTGTCTTCTTTGGGCAAATCTCCTTATCCTGGAGCACCAGCATCAGCACTGCGCCCTCTTTGTGAGGCAGTTGCTCAGAAAGCAAGTCCATCAACTCAATGCCTGTCATGCAGTCCTGCACCCTGCATCTGAAGTCATGACCATCCAGTCCAGAAAGTCGCAGCTCAAAGGCTGGTCCGAACTCTGCAGCTGAAATCTGCTCAAAGACTCTTTTCATGGCTCACCGGATGGCTCAAATCCTGGCCGGAACTTCCCTCACTTTCCTGGCGGACTTCTCGGATGATTTCTAGTCCTAGTCAGGTTTTGATTGAAATCAAACACCCCATCACCATGCACCACCTAATTACTATTTCTATCTATGTCTTATCATTTCTTGGGGTGTTCTATGCCTTCTACCCTAAACCCCTCAACTCTTGCGGCTTGAGCCAGGCATCGGTTTCAACACACGAGCACAATTCGGGGCTCCATCAGCTATTACAGCGAAAGGGTCGACCGTGTGTAAAAACCTTGCGCATGGGAAGGGAATTGGTGGATGAGGTTAAACCAAACCCTCCAACCATTTGTTGAGCCAAGTTCGGCCCAGTTCGGCCAGTCTTTTTGCCTATCGCATTCATCAGATCTGTGTTGCCTCGGCGTCTCGAAACACCGTCAGTGTTGCCTCGGTTTCTACGAGGACCCGTTCAGTAGCGACCAGCACACCCGCCGTAGGTGCCATTGTTGAGGGAGCCAAAGCCGCCAAAGCCACCTGGTGCTGCATACATCTGAGAAGCCATGAGGGAGTTCTGAGAAGCTGGACAGGGCGTCTGGCCCATTTGATATGGCATTTGGGCTTGGGCTTGTGGGTATCCTTGGTATCCATTGCCTTGGAAGCCCTGGCCGCCCTGGTATGCTTGGTTCGCCTGATACTGGTAACCCTGGCTGGTCGGGTATTGATTGCCTTGATAACTCTGGTAGCTTTGGCTTGCCTGGCACTGATTAGCCTGGGCTTGATTTGCCTGGTAGCCGTGGTAGGGCTGATTCGCCATGTATTGCTGGTTTGTGCCGTAACCCGGATAGCTTTGGTTGGGCTGATATCCTTGGTATTGCTGATTTGCTGGGCATTGTTGATTTGCTTGGTACTGTTGATTTGCTTGGAGCTGTTGAGCCTGGTACTGTTGGTTTGGGTATTGTTGTTGTGCCTGGAAATCCTGAAAGCCCTGGCAAGGCTGGTTGGCCTCATTCCAACCGTTCTGAGGTACATTTTGAGAGTTGCTTCCACAAGCTGCGCTCATCGTGGCATCTGGAAAGGGAGCCTTGCGCTTGGAGGGCTTCCGGAAATCCTCATCATCAGAATCGTGTGACACACCACAGCAGGTGTTGATGTCTAACCACGAGCTGAGCGAGGTAAAAGGACTGAGCCAGGTGGTGGGTTGTGGTGGAGGAGTCCAAAGCTGTTGCAAATCCTGGGTCCATTCCACTACCTCAGCCACCACACAGGAGGTGTCATCCTTTTTGCCACCTCTCCCAATGGGCGCTTCGGCCAAGACACCGTTGGGCAAGGGCCTGGTCTTTGCATGACACTGCTCAACGATGCGCTGGGCCAAGGATTTCAGTGCTGTTTCTGGATACCCAGAAGCTGCCTGACCTGGCGGCAGCATGGTATTGGCCAAGTCGAGAATCTCATCCAAGAAGAGGTTGTCAAAGACCCCATCGCTGCCCATGATCACAATGTCTCCCTCATAGGCAGAGACGCAATTCACTGCGCTGCCCCTTTCGATGACCTCAATGGTCAACTCTTCGTTGAAGTTGGGATCGATTCGATCATCTACCCTGGCCAGTTGCAAGGGAGTCTGCGCATGGCCATCAATTCGTTGCATCTCCGTGTGGCAAACCAATTCCAAGGGCCCCCGTGGCCCCTTCACTCGTCGTAAAACCACGAGCTCACAATCTCCCACGGTGATGATCGCAATCATGGGATGTAACTTCCCATGAATTCCTGGTTGTCAACTCACGAACGAAACATGCTAGGACCTGCGGGTGAAAAAGTCATACGGTTGTTTTAAAGGTTGAAAACAAACAATGAAACAATAACATCCTGTAAAACATCCTGAAACTGGAGAAATCATGAAAAAGCACTTTTTCAACCCAGATGCGTGTTGAATTGTCCATCACCGCCAAGACCACCGTCAACGATCCCAAACTCTCCGTGGCCTCAAAGGCCCGGCGTAGCATGGACACGGGACCGCGATAGGTATCCGCGGCGGATAACTTGGCTCCTGGGATCAGCTGATGCATCCCCAATTGTTCTACCACCTGCAGCAGTTCATTGGGCAGCATCGAAGCATCAATGCCGAAATCCTCAATTTGTGAGACTCCATCCGCCACACCTAAGACCAACGGAACGGTCAAACAGGCATCGGCGTCCTTGTGACCCTTCTGAGCTTTCACGGGATGTGTCCTTTGGTAAGAACATCCGTTGAAGCAAAGAGGCTTGTTCTTGTGGTAAGCCTCTGCTAATTGCTGCTCCCTTCGCTTGAATTCATCCAAATTCTTTCTTTGTCTCTCAGCACCCACCAAGAAGGTAGGTGATCGAAGCATTCCATCAGCCATGGTGGCCGACACAAATATTCAACAAAACCACTCTTGGCTCCACCTGTGTATTGTTTCTGACTCCGTTGCTTTGTGTGTCGTAGGTAGTGGTTTCAAGATTCAAGTCTGAGATGCTATTCTTAGTATATCCCAGCTCATGACAGGTAGGTACTTGCATGCCAGGGATCTAATCAATTTTGAGCCAGGATCTTCGTGAAATGCACTCACAGAGCATGAGCAACGGTCACAATCATGGCTGGTTCACGGGGCAATCACACTCAGCTTCGGGACCGTGTATCTGCAATGACCCGGTCGATCTCATCATTCGGGAAGAGGTTTGGCACCTGCCGACCATCACACCGTAAAAATAAGTCGTTTTTGTGAAAAAAAAATCTGCAAGTACATCCTTCCATTTTACATTATATATATATATATGTATGTTTATATGTATATCTTCCGCTCGGGACTTGTTTGCTTCGTCAGTACGTTTTGCTGTCTGATACAAGGTTGCACTGTTACACCCCATCAAATGTATGAATCTGCAACAGAATCTGCTTGGAAACCAACATGTTCAAATCTATAATGTGCGTGTTGCAGCACTGCAGCAGAAAGAAAATGCCAAAACGATCCAAAAAGGTGTAGGTTGCCAGCACACAAATCTAGAGCCATGTTGGTTTGGTGTCCAGGGGTCCATGGATCTTGATGCGCCAGTTGATGAAACAATGAAACATCTTCTTGATGCACGAGCTGAGCATGCTTTGCTCCAGTTGTAGGAACACCTTGTTTTTCATCACCTTACTACCCTAAGGATCCATGCTGTCAGCCATCCGAGGTGTAACAGTAAGCCCCTGTCAGCCATCAACCCTGCCCCTTCGACCCGACCCGCGGACGGCGCCGCAAATCGCCTCGCCAGCGTTGAGGATGTTGTTGATGTCCTGGAAGCGACGGGAGCGACGAGGGAAACGCCAGGACGAGCGAAAGGCGCCGCAGAAGGGACCCGCGCCAGGGACCCGCAGAAAGGGCGAGTCCGCCGTGTTCGAAGCCGTTTGGTCACCAAGGTTGCCAAGGCCAATGAACACAGAGGTGTTGACCTGTTGATGTTTTTGTCTGGGGACTTCAGAATTGTATGGCCATGCATAAACCTCAAACCAAAGCATAGCAGGGACTCTTGTATGTGCTTTTCCCTGAAAGGACGTACCGTAGCATCACGGCTGCACGCAAAGTCCTCAAGGAAGGTCTCGTTGATGATCTGTGTGTCACTGAGCAAAAACATCGTTGCCTGAAGACACCGCTGGAGTCGCTCAAAGTCAAGCAAGTGTGACGAGAATTTCTTTGAGGCGCTGTTGAGTCTCTCTGTATCTGTAGAGAGACTTTAACGATGCGCAGGATCACTGATGGTGTCACTGTTGAGGTCACCAAATGAGCTCTGCATGGGCGTACATGAAGCTAATGTATTTGATATGTTCAGCCGAATGTGCCTTCCCCCTTCGATAGATCTCACGTGCTTGAGCTTTCTTGGATTTCAACGCTCCATACGATCCCATACTCGAGGTACGAGTAACACACTTCAGGTGCGCCTTCGCTGCCCCAGCACCTGCTGAGATCAAGAACTTCTTCTCATCTTCTCGGAAGGCATCAATTCCGTAGCCCTGTGAAAGCGGACCAAGTCTGGTCCCCGGTATGAGATCGATCGATCTGGGTGTGCTGATTGAAATGGACACCGTCGACGTCTTCACTTGCCCAAATGGACACTTCTCATTACATGAGAATACCGTAATACCATGTAATACCTGCTGTCCGTCTAGTCCTGACATGACCTGACTAGTTCCGCAGTGTCTACTCAGGTCACTCGATGCATAGAGCTGCGTGCGCCCAAGCAACCAGGGTGATCCGCCATGCATTTATGCTTACCGCAAAAATGAACAGCTTAAAACCATGATTGGCCACCTGGCCTCAGTTTCTGAAATCCTTCCGAGTACCGTCGTTTGGTGGATGAAACAAACTCATACAAACTCGACTTTGCTCCCAAAGTACATACATTGAAAAACAACTTCTAGACTACATCTCCACCGGTTCCCTGCTAGGGTCTTGACCCATGCTTACGCATGGTGAATGGTACATACCCATCATCGCCAGGCTTTCGAGGCATACTGTGTGTCGATTCACGTTGCATGTTGCCCTGCCCTCGAGAACGTGCCTTGGTCAAAGCAATGTTGAACTCACTCGTCCTTGGGCGGTACGACCAGAATTCCGAACAACAAAGATTCGTAAAGAAAGGACCAAACGTGAGGACATTGTTGAAGAATATGAGAATCTCAGAAGGATTGAGAAGGAGTGCTTGAGTGCCAAGATGACGCGATAAGGATCTTGCAATGGATCTTTTTGCCTGCGGTCTTGCTTCCTTGCTTGCCTGGCCTTGCCTGCTTCTTCGACAATGACTGAGCTCCGAACTCTGACATGCAAGCGCCTGGGCCGTCGATGGACCTCCTTCAGAAAGAGGAAACTGGCATCCTATTCTTCCTATGTCATTCATCCTATTATCTATATGACATCATTGGATCTATGAAATCTATGAAAAACAGTCTGTTCTTAAAGAAACAAAAGACCACCCTTCGAAGAGTTGGTGATTAAGTATCTTCACTCTGATGTGTTGTCAAAAGGCTGAAGGCATAGTATAGCACACGGTACGCAACTGAAGCAAGCCTTCCAAGAAAGCCGCTTCCAAATGTGTTAAGAACAATGAGCAGTCACCTCAACAAGGTTGCTGTGACCACAAACCGCCCTATTTTCTCGTCCCGATGAAGGAGACAGCGAACGACGACGTTCCCAGCATTTCAAACCAGCAAGTCATCCGATTGCCCGAGTTTTCTGCCCTAATTGCAGCAGTCAGCACCGCCACCACTTCTCTCTGGTTCTCGCCAAGCAGCAAATCTTGGCGCAGCTCGAGCGTCCACTGCCTCCCACACCCACGAGGAGGAGATTGCCACGAGGCTGCGCCAAAACCCGTGCGATGCGATTGATGTGTTCCACGCAGTCCTTTCTCCGCTCGAAGGGCTGGGTAGCGACAGATGCACGAGTTTGCGCCGACTAGTTCTTTCAAACGTTATCTAGTATATTCATTCAAGAATGAAAAACGTGGACAATTTGATGCACAAGAAGCAAGGATCGATGGGGTTTCTTGGAAGCTGACCTGGTCCTTTGTGAACCGTTCTGCCACTTTCTATCCACTTCAAGGAGTCAACGAGATGGACTTTGTCTAGATTATAGTAGATTCATGTGCTGTCAGAAGGCTGAGCCCGCGAGCAAGCTGTAACATGTCACTCCTGAAAGAAGACCAAATTCATCTGCGCGGTGTGAGAGAGGTTGTAGTCATCATTGGCGTCTTCAAGAACCTTCTGCACCTTGAAACAAGCTTATCTGAGTGGGTCCGGCCAAATCCAGAAAGCAGGATACATGTAGCATCATCAACAGCAACTCACTGTGATATAATAGGGGAGTCAGAGTGTGCACTGTCTGATGGGTTTCGGCTCTTTTGTCAATTGGTCTTAATATGCTCTTTGTGACTTCAGTATCTATTATCTATAATAATAATTAGTCACTAGTCCTCTTGCCAAGGATGTTTGAGGCTTGCTCAAAAAGCCCGACTCTTATAGCCAAACATTTGGACCATGAACAACAACACACTTGCTTGTACCATCGAATTGGATTCGATTCAAACTGGCTTCACATCGGCGATCTCAAAACACATAGACACAGTCAAGGCTAGTAGCTTCTTGTTACCAGTAGTAATGCCAGGAGCTACTAGTAGCTTCTAGCTACTAAAAAGTAGCGATGCCGATGCCCTTGTTACTAGTACAGTAGCTGGTTTTTTCTGACCTTTTTCCTCGAAACAACTCAGTCGTTCCTGGTCGCCTTGGTCTTGTCCTTGGCTTCCTCATAGACCCGTGATTCCACTGGACGAAGGAAGTTGCACCACATCAAGGACGTCCAAATTTCAGGATCGGTGTCCATGACACGGAACCTCCAAATGACAGCAACGAGGGAACAGGATTTCAACACACGAGGTGAACAAAGCAAAGCAAAATGAACTGACCATGCAACTACTTGGCCTTGGATCTTGGTTTGGGATCATGATCAAGTGATCCCCGGAGTGTCTGGGTCTGGGTGCTTACCAATCTTACCAGTACCAGCTCCCAGTGCACCTGGATTTCAACTGTTCAGCTGCAGCCTTGTAGAACCACTCCTCCGGCACGTGAGTTGGCTTGGTGTGTGACAGGAATCGAGCCGTGCAAGTGGTTCCCCTCCGGCCATCTCTGGTTGGTTGGTGGCTTCAAGTCACCTCAAAAAAACAAACATCATTGGGAGTATATAATCCTAGGAAAGAACATACAACACCTTTAACATCCTTTAACACAAGAAGAAAATTCTGGTCCTTGGCCTGTGATAGACCCTGCCCCCCTTTCGGTCTCGCGAGCCGTCATTCGGTGCAAACTCCCTCTTTCGGTGTCATCGACGTGTCCGTCGTCCGCCGCGTAGCGAAAGAATCGCTCGTCCTTGTCAGACTTGTTGATCAACCGATCACAAAAGACTCGTGACAGCTCGTGGTACCACAGCCTGGCGGAACTTTTGGGAATGCGCCGGATCCTTTGTGCGAGAGGAAGCATCTGAATCTGGTGTTCGGTGTGTACAGTGGCCAAAAAGTTTTCTACCCGAGATTCTGGAAGTATGTAGGATGAGTTCTTCCTGCCATTCTCTGGCATCAGCATGCAGCCCTAAGAACCCTGTTTCCCCAATTGGATCGATTCCGGTTGACGCGTCTTTCGGCGAGCCGCCCTCGAGCCCTTCGAACACTTGTCGCCTCGTAAACGCTTCAGCATTTGGTACCTCACGACTGAGTGCAGGAGGCTTTCATGAGGTCTTCCACCAAAGCTCACTGTGGGATGTTTACAGCGGCAAAGTTCCAGATCGTAACCGGACCTAGTCATTTCCTTGAACCCGCAGATCGTAAGAGCCTGTTCGAAGCTGTTCCAACCTTCCCGCTGCCATATCTGCTCTTGGTCCGTGGCGTGCATCGCCTTCACCATGAGCAGACCCTGGAAGACCTGGCAACACAAATCGACTGCAACAAAGCATAGGGAGGGTGGCTGACCCCCCCCCTGATCACTAGGCCTCATGATGCTCGGAAGATGCACGAAAACTCGCAGTCAGAAGATATTCAGTATATAATATATATAATTGTATATAGATAGTATACTGCAGTATACACATGTAACTACATGTAAAGATTTGGCTCGTCTCTGACCTTCAATGATGAATGAAGCACAGTGTTGAAGGCCAAACATGCTCAGAAAGACCACCCAACATCATGTTGTGCAACAAAAACCGCACACACCTGAGGAAGCACACCTCACAAACAATATCTAGCAGGCACGAGGCATAGACGCATAGATGTAGCATCCTCTGCAGGCATTTGTCACTTCAGCAGGAGTCCAGTAGCAGCAACAGTACTTTGCCAGCTACTTTTGGCAAGTAGTACTTTGGCTCCTTGCCCGCGGTCGATCTGTAACAGGTCGAACAGTATTCCAATGTCTTCGAAACACCCACCAGCTGGTCTCCCTCGGCGCCATGGCGGGATGGCGACGACCTCCCACCGCGCCTTCGAGACATCTCGCAGGTTGAAGGTATAGTGTGGCCGCGTCGGTGTGGGCAGCAACTCGTCTCCGCACCTGACCCGTGCGACGCGTCCCACCAGACGCGTCCCACCCAGAAAGACGACTGGAGACTGGAAATGGGCGACTGGACATGCGAACGGAACCTGGCAGAACATCCGGTGTATTTCGCGAGGTCGACACCGGTGAAGCAGAGTCGACACTTGCTCCGTGCATCTCAAAGCACTCTTTTCCTTTCTAGTGCTCGAGTGGAAAAACATGCAGCTTCGAGTGGCTCCCAGCGAGTGGTGCAAGGGTGACATGAAAGCATTGGGCGTTAATCCAAACTTAAATACTTTCGGGCCATTGGGCATTCACAAGGTGATTCCATGTGATTCCAGTTGTCCCCGGATTCGAGGAAGAGTTGCGGAAAGCAAGGCTTTGGCCGTCCAAAGCCTCAAACCGAGCTTTTGGGGGAGCTGGTGAGGTAGCCATAGTAGCGATGCCCTTAGCTAATTACTTCTTCTTACTAGCAGTAGTAATGCCAGGAGCTACGTTCGTTTGATCCTTTTCCTAGTAGCGATGCCCTTTGTTCCTAGAGAGCATCTAGGAACATGTCTTTGTCTCACGATGGCGACTCCTCTGTTTCAGCCTTCAGGTCTCAAACAGCTTTGAAGCTCAGCGCAGCTCAGCTGAGCGCAGCCGAGCACCTTCGCGGGTTCTGCACTGGGATCCCCCACTTGTTGTAGATATCGATGGTCGCTTGTACTGAGGCATTCGCCAAGCCTTGCACTTCGCCTCGGCCGTTTGGCGCCTGGAGACACTCTAACCAAGGGATATGTGGAGCTGCAAACCGTGAAGAACGGCTGGGCCGGTGGGCTCTTGAAGCGTCCCAGGAAGCCCGAGATGATGGAGCCGAAAATGGTGGACATGGCCTGGCCAGGAAAGCGAGTACAATCAGAGCGATGGCCTCCAACCTAATAGCGATGGCCTCCTAACCCGCATATACCACTGAAGCTGCTCTTGGCTCGTTTTGGTTTAAGGCTTGTGTATGCTTTGTGCTGCTTTCTGTACAGAAATGGTGAGTCACCTCTGTTGTCTTGGAACAACCATGTCTGCCTGAACGTTTTACGGTGTATACCATGTCTAAATAACTATAAACACTTTGATAGGGTATACCCCGTATGCGTGTCTGACAGCAAGCTTTAGGAGTTGTTACCAATGATGCTCGTCATCAGCAGCTTCCATGCACACAGTTTGAATACCATTTGGTGGCCAACTGGTGGCTCAAACTCTAAACATCTCTAAACATGTTGTAAACATGTTTTAAACATCTTTAAACTCTACCTCAATGTCTCGCCTCTTCACTGGTTGGTGGCATGCACACCACCTGCACAGAGCGGATTCTACACAGACCTGGTTGTTGCAACAACTCGAGTACGAGGCCATGCCCAAATCGTCCAGAGCGAAACTCCCAGAACCCTTCGTCGACGTTTTGACCACATCCTTCTCCTACATCGCTTTCAGCATCTTCCTGGCGTAGGGTGCAGGGTGCAGTTCGCGCCTGTGAATGCCTGGTGAAGCGCGCGGTCATCTGGTTTCGGCCACCGCCTCATGCGGTCGTCACTCCGATCATGGTCTGTAGGTCGACGAGCAATCAACACAGGCAAACATCAATCAATTCAATCTATCCATAAGCAGCACATAAAGAAAACGATCACACAAAGAACTAAACCATAAAGAAAGAAGCACCGACGCAATCATCTGCCTCAATCATTATCAACCTTTTGTTCCAAGGCCTGGTGGAGCCGCACAAAGCAACAGCGTTGTGTTCTCAATGTCCTTCAAGTCATGACGTTCTGCGGAGCATAGCAAATTCCGTGTTCCGTTTTCTATCGGACCCTTCATCATCCCATTGTTTCATATAGTTTCCATGTTTGCAAGTCCTTACCAGTGGTGAAGTCTGACATGAAAAAACACTTTGCTAATCTGCGCACTGGTTTGAAAAGCTCCGCCACCGTCGCAGCACACATGCCGTACGCACACACATTCAAGATCAAGTATGCACACCCTGAATGCCACAAACCCTGACGAACCCCAGGTGAAAAAGCGGCCTGAGTAAAACAGGATCTTCAAGAGCAAAGGAGATTTTAAAAAATAAAAACAACATATAAAATAAATAAAGAGAACCGACAAACAAGTCTGCCGAGAACTCTGCTTCCTGTTATGGAGCGACGCGCTTCCACTCCAGCAGGTGCATGGTTGAGTGTCCCCACCCACTTCCGTTCGTCGTTTTATTGGACCAGGTCAATCACTGGAAGTGGAAGAATGGCCCCCCTGCTTTCGCATTTTAGCTGAAAGCCACAAGACAACCTGTGAATCCAAAGGTGTTTGCACACGCCCCCCCAAAAGGGCACAAGCTAAGGGTCCTGCAAGGCCTTAAGAAAAAACGCCAAGAGACGGATGGAAGAAAAAGTATAAAGCCGCTCACGAAAGAAAGGAGAGGTCGAAGACAAAGGCAAAAGGGAAGACCCGCAACCTGTGAGGGACTGGGCCACCTACTACCTGAGAAGCAAAGACCTCGAGAAGCAAAGAGGAAAGAAGCTAAGGTCAGGACAGGACAGGATCCACTTGAATCATGAATCCGTGGGGTGGCTTGGGCCGCTAAGTGGCCGCCCCAGCCACTTATGCCCCAGTACGACATGGCCGGTTGCTTTGGCCCGCTGCGGGCTACTTACTGTCACAACTGCACGACAGCATCCACCGGCTCCGGTCCACGGGGGGGGCACAGAGCTCGGGCTCGGACTCTCTACACTCAAAATAAGATAAAGGATGTATGCCCTGCTACAAGCCCTGACAAAACCTAGGTGATAAAGGGGCTTGAGTAAAGCAGGATCTTCAATGAGCAAGGGCTTTAAGTGTGAATGTTCCAGGTCCAAACTTCTAGTGCAAACGCTCGAAGTTCCAACACACCCGAACGACGGCTAAAACAAGGGGAGATACAAGGCGAGGTCTACAACCAATAGTGCAAGTCTGCCCAATGCCCGTCCTTCCACTCGTGCTTCTTGCGATCAAAAAAGCCCCGCTGATCCTGGAACTGCCTGCGACAAGCGAGCTGGTCGAGGCATACGCTAGCATTCTGCGTTTCATGAGCAAACATGAGCAAACCATGTCCAAAGAAGGAAAGGAATATCAAAATATAGCAGAATAGAATGGACAGGACCTGTATCTCAAGACTTAGACTGTCCAGTAGATATTTCTTGAAGTACTATATACTGTCATGTTTGTCCACTCTTCGGATGGAGATGGATGGAGTGACTTGCTGATTTGGGGATTGACTTCGGTCGATGGATCGAAGTCGGCAACAGATCGCAGGGCTCCTGAGCAACTCGATGGGAGGCTGTGCACCATACTCTTCCACCAAGGGCATGTTCACATCATCGATCAGGATCACATTCTGAGCACAAGCGACATGTGGCGACTTGGTCGGCAAGAAAGCACAGCTTTCTGATGTTCGAAAGAAACAGACTTTCAAGAAAGCATGGAGCTTCTAATGCTGCTCCTTAGTTGGAGGCATCTATCGGAAGACATTGCGTAAAGCTTTTAAAGCTGCCCTTGGAATGTCAGAGGCAAGCAGTGGAAAGACATTGAAGACAGGAATGCTATGGACCCAGGCCGTCTTGTTGACTGGTGCGCCCAACAGGGTCTTTCGCCATCTTTCGAGCTTGCTCTCAATGTTGATCTGTGTCTCCTTGGAACTATAGGAAATCTGCATACAGGAAGTTACCTAGCAGGACCTAGCAGCCATATTGGCACTTGTACAATCCAAAACAAAAAAAGAACTGCAGAATTGGCAAGGCACAAGCACGTGGATGTTCCATAGTTCTACACCCACCGGTCAAGACATACAGTCTCTGGAATTTGCAAAGCAAACATGTGCTCTGTTGGCCTGGTGGCAGCGAACTCAGATCTCTTTTTGGGCCATGTGCAGTCCAAGTCGCGTAGGCCTTCGTTTGAGCACTGAAGGTCATGTAGACCTCTAGTGCTTCAAGTTAGTGAAAGCATGGACATGCATTGGCACACTGACCCAGAAACCCCAGTGGCCGCAACGCCCACCAGTCGCACCCAGAAACCACCACCCACCGGTGCATGGTGGTGAGCATCCCATGACAGAAGACTCAACAGGTCAGGTGACTGGTCAGGTCGGTGTTATTCGCCTAGGCAACGCCCACGCTGGAACCAGCGCCCAATGCCCACCCTTCCAGCACATCGACCCATTGCAAAAAGAAACACCCGAAATACAGTGGTTTCAGAGATGGCACCAGTTACCCCAAGTGTGGTGGTTCATATGGACGCCCAGGTCGTGTGTGGTGGTTCATGGAGCTTACAGGTAACGTCTGTGCCATCTCTGAAACCGCTCATGGCCGTGGCGTCGGACCGCCGAGGGGCTGGAACCACCGAGGCGATCTCCTTCATCTTCTCCAACAAGGCCACCACGTTCACGCTCTGCACGAAACGGAGCACGGAGAGAACGGAGAACGGAGCGTGTCAGATGAGAATAAAGACCGCAAGCGGGCGGTCTGAGACCAACCCCGCATGATTTGGTTTGAGGGAAGTCTTCCAGTCCAGGATGTACGTTGCAGAACTTCGGGAAACAAACATCTCACCGTGAAGGATCCTCAACACACATACCTCCTGCCAAATCAAGCTTACTTTCTGCCTTCAACACCAGGGAACTCCTGGGAAACACCCAGGGCCCGTGACGGCCCGTGACCCAGTGGTGAGTGCTTGAATCCATCACTGCCATGGCGGCAGAATATGTTTTTCTCGACATGAAATTTGCTGGAAGAAGGAAAATGGCAACATGAACGATGAACGATGAATATCCCATGTGGACCCGCACGCTCTCTGACCTCTTGGACTCTTCTACATTTATAACATGTATCAACACTCGAAAGACTAGCTAGACACACTGAGAAACATCTTGGTTATATAGAAACTGGAAAAATGACTGCACCACTGCGGGCACCGCTAGCCTTGCCAACTCCAGAGTTGCCCGTCAAGAACACGGAGTTTTGCGTGGTCATCATGCGATCCTTTTCGGAGAAGCTGGAATTAAAACTCAGACGCGGTCCATCACAAAGTGGCAGCAATGGTGAAATTCGCCAGTTTGTTCGCAGTAGGTTCGCGCCTCTCTTTGCATCATGAGCAAACACGATAGTATGATGTGTGATCACTGAGAGATGACTGATAGGGCAGGCCAAGCTTATCAAAACATGTCAAAACCACAGGTTGCTCTCTTCACACTTCTCAAGCAACAGTTATATT
Source organism: Durusdinium trenchii (assembly GCA_963970005.1). Lineage (NCBI taxonomy): Eukaryota > Dinophyceae > Suessiales > Symbiodiniaceae > Durusdinium > Durusdinium trenchii. Next base: position 3,337,999 of record CAXAMN010001113.1, read on the forward strand.
AGTTATATAATGCTACTGTATATAAATGGTCGTTGTCAGTTGAAGCTGGACGACCCTTCTAGCTCTGTCTGCGCAGGAAACAATCTCCTACTTGTACTGAATCAGGTACGAGCAGGTCTTCCAATTCTTCCCACGCTTTCATGCCAACAAGCTCACCCAACACATCAGCGCACCATGATGTAGGAGAAGCGAACAGTGTCGGGGTTCGGCACCAAAAGCCTCAGAACTTCCCCGCACCAAACTCGGCTCATCCCGCCGAGCCACCCACAGAGCCACCCCATCCGTTCGTGGAACCGAAAGGTGACGCGTCCGTCCGCATCGCATTTTCGCCACAGAAAAGTTGGTGTTTTGGGGTGTGAAATGCTTGGACCACATCCCACATGGGTCTTGACTTCAGGCGACTTCAGTGGGTCTGAAGGTCAGTGGGTTGTTTTCCAGACTCTTACTGATCGTGCGGAGTAAAACAGTAAAACCAGGGGACCTTGGTTGACCACCACAGAAAATGAACGGAATGAACGCCCCGGTCCCAGGGTCAACCTACCAGGGCGACCAGGTATTCAGGTTTTGACACAGCCACATCTTCCCACCTCCCATCCACGACCTGCTTCGAACGAACGATTTTTCAACGACGAGGAAGTCGTTTGGCTCAGTCGAGGCGCTGGAAGTATGACACACCATCCTGGAAGACGAACTTCGGCACAATGTCGGTCCAGCTCTTCCATTTTGGGCCTCCCAAATGTCGATCCGGTGTGCTTTCTGAAGGTCCGGTGTTGGTCCGGGTGTTTGACCACGGGGGAATGAGCATGGATGAGTGTTTGACCACGCAGAACACCTGATCAACATGGCTGTGTAGTTTACTAGGGAGGCAATGGGAGACATCACCTGAAACTAAAGACACCTGATCAAAAGCAGACTAAACCGATTGATTGGTAAGAACCATCTGAAACAGGGCGGGTCTGAAACAGGGGCGGGATGGGGCGGGTGGGTATGTCTTCTCACCCTCTGCCAGATTCCATGTTTGCTTGACACCAAGGACTGCAACCACAAAATGCACGGCAGGTGTGGCTGTATTCCTTCGGCATGCTAAGAACCTCCAACGTGCTTCGAGCATCAAAGAGAAGCACCTTTCTTCATGCAACCCGCCTTCGTAAAAGTTGATGAAGCCATCATATGGACCTGAAGAATCCGTATCTCACTTTGGAATGCGCTCCGGCAAAAAAAATAAAAGCACGAACTGAACTACATCGATTGGACAGAAAACTTACAAGCGTCTGATATTGGACAAGAATGCTTAAATTTAAAGCATGCCCACTCAGCCACAATAGAGAGAGAGAGAGAGACACATGCAAATCATTCTGATTGCCCATCTTCAGGTGATCTCCAACCTAAAACCAGCCCAGTTCCCTACCTGCTTTCTGATCTTTCTGGATGCCAATCCGCTGTTCGAAGGCCGCGCCCCGTCTCGCCTCCTCCCCGAGGCATGGAGACGTTGGGGAACCAATTCTCGATCTCTCGGGCAAACCTCAGTCGCTCCGATCAGGAAAACCCGGAAACATCGGGAGTGGACGCCTCTAGTGACCTCAAAGGAAGAGGTGGATGAAGGAATATGAAACTCACATGAAACTCCATGATATTTTCTCGAAAGGTTCTTAGATGTTCTTAGTGATTGAGGTGATGGAAGGCTGTGCGCAATGGTTGGCTGCGCATTGCAATCAGCTCCTCTTCACGAGACAGGTCTCGTGTCTCACATTGGAGCAAGCTGATCGCATTGTGCACCCTGCATGCAAACTATGGTATATCATACACACAGTCAGCCACTGTATGACATACCGTGTGCAGAATTGGCTGTAGGTTGGTAGCTGTCACCTCCCAAAAGGATCCACATCATGCAGGACTGCTGGGCCAATGGCATACCTCTCGTCTTGGCATCACAACCTTGGACATGAGAACGCATCTGCAGCTGGATGGTGAAAGGTACTTGGTAGATCTTGGTAGGAGTTTCAACTCGACTCTTCAGAGCAAATGATGGGCATCCAACAAAAATCAGCCAAACCAAATGGCAGTTTCACCACCCTGTGTATCGCCAAGTGGTAGGAACCATCCTGTGTGCCTCGGTCTCCAAAGGCCGGAACGTAGCTGCAAAACCCGGGTCGGCGGTCCGGAGTCCAAGTGGCTGCCACCGATGGTCCAAGTGAAGGCAAAGCAAAAGCAGGGCTGCAGAAACTTCTCGAACTCAGCGGCCTCCAATTCCGGAGCAGCCGGCGACCGTGAAAACCGGACACGTCGAGCTGTGGAGCCGGGGGAGTGGAGCTGTTGCGGTAGCCGGACACGGATCTGAGATCGGTGCGCATATTTTTTGGGGGAAACACCCTGGAACAGGGCATAGACGTGATTATACGTGATCTAAGATCGGGATCAAGATCAGAAAACCGTCGGGATCCTTTGGTTTCTGAGCTCTCACATGTCGAAATTTTCTAGGTCTCGTCTCAACAAAAATTTCAGCACGTGTCCTGTCTCAAATAAGCACGTGTCCCTGTCACAATGATCTCACCTCCAAGGTTGAGATCTTCCGCGGCACCAGCACTGACTCTCCCTGATGGCACGTTCAGATGTGAGGGACGTGTTTTTCTCCTCCTGCGTGTGGGACGTGCACTCTGAGCAGAACGTTATCATTTCACTCTTCCCAACGTTATCATGTGAACCTATGTGAACCTTATCGTTCCTGAAGGTTTCCCTCATGTGATTTACTTGGTCTTCACTGTGACGTGATGCTGCCTTCATCGGAGGTTTTGGCAGTTGCTCATGTGTGTTGGACGATTGAGCGACCGAAGACTGGACGAGTTTCCCCCCTGAAATGCAGAAATATAGTGTCCGGTTTATTACTGTAAGGGATGGTCCGGTGTAGAGTTTGGACACTGCAAGGAATGGTCCGGGATGGTTAAAACATTGTCATTCAAAATCCATATATATATATAATATATAATATATATATATAGTCTGTTTATTAATGATTTTGTATGTTCTCAAAGGACAGGGCTTCTTGGTGATCTTGTGACTCCTCCATGTCCAACTCCATTAATTAAACCAGAAAGAATTAAATTTCGGCAATTTCTCTTATCATTTAAGAATTCATGTGGCCTGTTTATTAGCCAGGCAAATGCTATGTCCAAAGATTGCCAAATGTCCGGGGCAAATCCTCTCTTCTCCCGGCACTCAGATCACACAGCACGTCATGTCCACAGTCAGAAACGGCCTCTGCAACTTGAGCATCCTTCGAGGCACAGCTGTTCCCAGTGGCTGCCTTACTTCACAAGGTCGCTGCGGGGATAGAGCTCGATGTTTTACGCTGGCAATGCACCGCGTTCAGACCGTTTAGACCGTTTGCGTCTTCACATTGGGTATTCAATTAGGGAGACCGTTCAGACCGCAAAGGCTCAATGGATGTTGGTCTATATATGTTCCTTCTTCCAGGGGGTCTGGCTGGGGATCTTCCTATTCTAGTACACACCCATATCAAACAGAAACACATTTTACAAATAATCCTTTCTTCACCTATTTTCCATTCACTTCCAGCCTCTTCATTCATCACCGACTGGAAAAGCCGGCACAGGGAGATGACGAGCTGGGTATCCTGGAGAAAGTGTCTGGCAAACAATCCTACTATCCAATCGCTCCCTCGCAATATGTCCAAAAGCTTGGCAGTTTTAAACTTGGTGTACAGTGCACAGGAGCCACCTTCGACCTTTGGAATGTGGGCCTTTTTGCAAAACCAATTGAGACCAACAAGAGGAGATAAGAGGAGATAAGAGACAAAGAGCACCAGAGGACCATAGACGGACTAATAGAGTAGCAACTGGGTAGCTGTTTTCCACTCCTGCGTGCCCACAGGCTCAAGGCCATTCTTCCGCAGGAAGTCCAAACCTTCAGGACGTCTGGGTAGCTTTGTCTTGGAAGTAGGTAGGACCCACCACGGAAAGGACATTTCAAGAACCTCTCTAGGGTCTCCTGACAAGTCTCAGCCTGCCGTCAAAGAATTCGAACTGCCCGGGAATCGGAGCTTGGCTAAGAATCTCGGCCTCGTTGCACATGAGTGTCAAAGTAGCTCCAGATCATGTCCTTGGCCTAGAAGGACAGTGGAATCACAAGACTGATCTAAAGGTCAATGACCCGTCTCAGAGCTCTGAGATTTGTTCGATGGCAGAAAGGTGATCACCATGGCATAACACATGGCCCCCAACAACGAAGCAAAGATGCTAACAACCAACGAAGAAAAAAGAAACATGAAATGAACTTGGTCTGATATGTTGAGACTTGAGATATCTCTTAATTGCTGAACTATCAAACTGCTATTCGTATATAACTTGTGCTCTGCACTGAGTGCCTGCTTTCCCGTTCCCAGAATGCCTTCTCGGAGAAAGGTTGATCGGGCAGAGAGCTGAGCCATGTTCGAACGAAGGGCTCCCATCCCAGATCGGAGGGCGTCAAGTAGACCTCAATCAATTGAAAGTGGCACATGTTTCCGGTGTCACTGGATAGATATCCTCTATCCTGGTATCATCTGGTATCTGTCCTCTATCCGAGTCAAGTAGACCTCAATCAACCCAGGTATGGCTATGGGTCATGGCACTGGTCCGAGACCGACCGACCGGTTGACCTCCCTGGTTCGCCTCGATCCCACTGGGTCCCAGCACCATTCCACAGCGTGACACCGTGGCAGGTGAGGCTACACGCAAATCCTCCACTTCAAAGAGCATCCGCCTCGGTCGCATCTGGAAACCCCGCGGTTTGCGTGCCCGGGAGGGTTCCAGGCTCACAACTGTCAATCCATCTATCCTGTGAGCTGTTGTTCTAGCTGTTAGCTCCTGTCCTACAATCCACCAGTAAAATCAACAAAAGTCCACATGAGCTGCAGATGTGTTCAACACAGCTCCTGTGGATACATGGAGAGATCATGTGACCCATTCTTTATCGGTGGCAGAACTGGCCCAGCTTCCTCTTCCTTCTGATGAGTTGGGGCAACTGATCGACAGAGACATCACCAGAGATCAGTGATCCGATCAAACACGACCAGACCCAGCTCTCCCAGTTGGTCGAGGTCGACCCGATACGCTCCACCCTGATCCAAGACACATGGTCCAGTTCAACTTGATACGCTCGCCATTGGCCAGACCTGGGATCAGCGTTCAGTAGGTTGGAAGCACCACTCACAAAAGGGACCGAGATGAGATAGATCAAATGGTCACCTGCTTCTAATTCTTCTGCAACCTCTTCAAATACAAATATCACAGGATCTCGTCTCTCGACAGCATGCAAGCATGTATGTCCGGCAAAGTCTCCCAAATGAATTATATATTGTTGATAATTTTTGTGCGAAGTCTGCAAGGAGATTGGAATCCAGAACCTACATAGCATATATTGTTGACTGCTGTTCAAGCATTCGATGTCTTGCTGAGACCGCGACAAAGGGTCATGTTGTCATCGAGCACGGTGTTCATATTCTCGATCCAGATCGCATCCACTGGTCCATCAAAAACGGTCCATTTGTAGTCAGGGCTCTCCTGGGCCACATTTGTAGTTGACCAACCCCCTTCTTTCCAAACAAAACTGGACCTTCTCATCATCCTGAGCTCTCCAGGACATGGAAGGACATGGGTAAACCTTTTAACAGTTTTTATGAAGGCAATGCACACTATCAAATGAGCTCGAGGACAGTGCTTGGAAGTAGGACCTAGGAAAAAGAAAAATTGTTCCTTGTGGTGTTGGAAAAATGCATGTACAATTGACTTGGTAAATCAAACGCTGTATCAAGAAAAGCCTCTGCAACTTCTTCCAAGCGCAGGGCACTTGTCTTGACCGAACCAAATGTACTAAGCTGTGAAGGGTGTAGCTGTGAACCTTCCCCACCAGCTCCAATGTCACTATGAAAACGCTCAAAACCTGTTTCTCCGCAACTTTTCACCACAGCCGCTCCTCGGTCTGATAACCGCGCATGATGCGACTGCCGAGGCCATCCGTCCACTCCTGAAACCCCAAGGTTTGGAGAACACATTTGAGGATCAGTAATGAGGCATTCTTTGAATTCCTTATCTATCATCTGGGTTCACCTGGTATCTAGTGGTTTCATGAAGTTTCGACTGTTACGAGTACAGTATAGCAAGAACTGCGGCATGGGTCTGGATGTCAGTGAAAAGCACACCGGAAATTAAATCCCATCGAAAACTATAATCGTTTGAACAGAAAGAAAGAAAGAAATGAAGAAATGAAGGAAAAGGAAGTGATTTGCCGAAGCCAAGAGCTGGGAACCTGTGTGAGCTCGTTGTTCTCGCCGTACAGCTCTCCCATGGTGATACCCTGGTCAGAAGTAAGCTCTCTCCCTGGTGGACATGTCCCGAGATGACACATGCAAATTAATTGACTTCATTGACTTGTCCTGTTCAGAAAAACCGAATGACTTGCTTTGGCCAAAAATAGCTCAAGGCCAATGAACTGCCTAAGATGCCTTAGACATGTGGGTGCGCATGGAATCAATTGTAAACACATGCGGAAAAAAAAAGGAAAAAGCACCTTGGGATTGAAGCACGTATACTTTGTCTTCTGGTAACGCTCATCTGGACTGTTGTCCTCCCGCAATTGCGTGAGTGCCTGAGCAGTGACGTGGGTCCGTGGGTGGTTTTGGTAGGTGATACACAACTGCACGGTCATTAACAAAGGCACGGAGAATAGACCTTCTTGAGACATGTCTTTTCTACAAACGAGTTATTAACAACCAGACCAGAAGGGTGAAATGCCTGTCTTGATGCCACAACCTGATGTAGGGGTTGAGAATATGTCATGCATTATTATACATCTAGGCAAGGTGCATCAAGCAGTGTCTCAACAGCATTCTGCTGAAGATGCACGACTTTGTGCAGTGAGCAACTGTCATCTCCCGAAACCAAGGCTGCCACAATGGCCAAGGTCTTGTAATCAACCTTGGCATCACCACGCGTCACCCAGCGTTTCGCATCTTTTCAGAGTCAGCAGCTGGTTGGAAGCTTTATTTGCCAGGTCTTGATCAGTCTATTAACTGCAACGAATTGACTCTCCCCTGCAGGAGCATGGGCCCGGCTGCCCGGGCGACCCGACAGATTTGCCACCCAGGGTGGGCCCCACCAACATCACGCCGAAACGCACCATGAACGTCTCGAAGAGTTGGATGGTCTTGGTGACCAACTTGTCATGGACCTGCACGCAGGTCCACATTTCTCACGCAGGTCCGGTCGAAAATGCCTTCGGAAGCCCAATGAACAACCGAGCGCCGGTCCGAAATGACACCAACCTAGTAGCGATGGCCTCCAACCTAGTAGCCCAAGAAAATCCTCAAACAAATGACCGGCTTCGTTCCCATATTACTTTGACGAACAGAGCAGTTCACACGAGAAGCAGTCAAACACTCGTGGCTGTGGGTGATGTGACCATATAGCACGAGCATGTGTCACACGTCACTGTCACTGTCATCTATTTTTCATTAATTACCAATCTCATCCATTCTGATAAAAGGAAGTGTTGAAGACGATCTACAAAATCTTGCAGTTGTCGTGCGCGTGAGTGATGATGGTAACTAGTGTGGAAAAAAAGAAAGTCATCCGTGGGACGATCCAAGCATATGCTGGCTGCACTGTTGTCAAACAAAGAATTCATACATAACACGCTTATTGACTGTGACTAGTACTAGAAAAACCGCTCGACGCTCTGGAAAAAAAAGACGCAGCAAAAGCATGTGGAGACTTGATACTACCGCCCTTGCACGAGAGCATCTGTGCCTTTTGATATCACATTCCTCCAAATCCCCCGAGAGCACGAGCTGGTGAGCAGCAAGCCCAAGGCGCCCAAGGGTAAGGGTGCCGAGAGCACGGGCGTGGGGTGTGGGTTGATGAAAATGATGCCGCTGAGCCTGGGCTTTGGGACCCGCTCACGCCCTGCAAATGGCAGCACTTGCTGAACCCTCAAAGAGTCGAAAACGCCTCATGAGGCGGGGTGTCTGCGGTGCCGCCTGCGCCGCCTGCGCCTTCGACTGTCGCAGCTGTGGCTTAAACTGTAGGCAACGTCCTTGACTTTGTGTTACAAACATGTTCTGAACGTATCCGTCACTAGCTTGTTTGGGCGCGTCTGTGCTTCGGCCTCACCCCCTTCTTCTGCCTTCTGTTCCTCTTCCTCGTTCTTCTTCTTCTTCTTCTTCTTCTTCTTGCTTCTTCCTTATCTTTCCTTCTTCTTCACCCATGCCATTGCCTCCTTTACATTAATGATAGCTGTTCTTCACCCATGCCATTGCATCCTTTACATCATGACAGCCCCACTCTGATTGCATCACTTGCATCCACAGCCTCCTCAAAACTTACAAGTTTCCTCATTTTTTGTCCACCCACTTTTGGTCGGTTTTCCCCAATAAATTCTGATGTTTGACCTTCCACCCCCAAACCCAATACTCACTTCGTTCGCTATTCAGATCTTCAGCCTAGCCTACGGCTGGCTTTCGTAATCTTCTGCAGAGGTCGGTCTAGGAGTCTAGGCTGCTGGGGACAGAGACAAAGGAGCTGGCTGCTGCGCGTGTTCTTAAGGTAGGTCTGATGGCACTGGTGAGGCGGACGCGCTGAACAGGCGCGGCGCGCTGAAAACCTCCCCTCTCCGCTGGGAGGTCGGTGATCCATCGGTTTTGCACCGAATTCAGTGCACCCAACTTGCACACCGGATGTGCGCGGATCCAAAAGCATCCATCAATGGGCAATGGGTCTCTAGCGCCTCTTTCCTGGGAGCAAGAACCTCCGAGATCCTTCTCAAAACCCACGTGCTGCAACTGCAACGCTTGCTTGCAGTGTGGTGGCAGTGTCCCTTTCGTTCAGTTGTCGCAAACGCAGCAACATGAAAGCCTGTGTAACTGTAACCACTGTTAATTTGATGCTTTACGCTATGCTACCTCCCAAATCACAAGACTAAATGTCTAAATGTTCACCACCCTACATTACACATCATCACACTACACTTCAATACAATTCATTATTACATTACATCTCATCACATCACTAGTGACCATACTACACTTCAACACATCAACAAACAACTGCAACACTCTTCGCTCCCTCTTCACCACATCACAAACCATCACGTCTCACATCATCGCATGACCTTTCATCATCCAGCAATTCATCAATCATGCTCCTCACACACACACACACACCACATTCCTATGGTTTACAACGACTCGTTGAAACTTCCCCTCAGCGGCTCTGCGGAGGATTACGTGGCATTCTGTATATCTAGAGCTAGTCTCATGTCATTACATACACTGTCCTTACACACATATTATGCATAATTACATCATGTGTAATATACATAAAACACAATAAACCATATTATATAACGTATCCACTCTCATCCCGCTCCATTCGTTGAGCTTCAATCTTCGCCGTCCTTGATCCCATGTTCCATGCTTCGATCCGTAAGTTCCACTCCCGGCGCGTGGCACGTGGCGCTGACTGAGCCTGTAAGCTCTGCTTTTGAAGGCCACGCTCGATCTCCACTTGCAAGGCACCTAAGTGAGCAGGTCGCACCTACGAAGTTGGTGCCCAACTTAAAACAAAAGTTGCCATTACGGAGGGGGGGAAGGACTTGGGGAAGACACTCGTGGCCTTTTTCCCTGTTCTGTTGCCATGGTTCTAATATGTTCTAATGGTCTTTGGATGTCCTCATGTTCTGTCCAGTTCAGGACAACTGTACAAAAGAAAAGACCTTCAAAGCAGCAAGTTCCCAAACGTGGAACCATCAAAGCTCACCAAACTCAGGAAATCCCTCTCATCTTGGCTGCGGCACCGTAGTCATAGTATGGCACCTGATTGGCCGTTCCGGTGCCATGACAAGTGCGGCAGTTGAGCCATGCAGCCTTGGCCTCTCTTTGACACTCTCCGAGAAGTGTGTACAACAGGTGTCCCATCCCAAAGAGCTGGGAAAAGACGCAGCTCGGCGTTCTTTGCGGATCCCCCTTTCACCACGCAGGGGAGGTCACGGTCCATCTCTGCCAGTCGACTCCTGTCTGTGTGTGCGCCTCGATTCCAGGGAAGAGATCGTTCACAATGGCAAAGAAGAGTGGTAGATCATCGGACAAGAACTTAGGCACCTGGATCAGGTCATGTTCTGGTCGCGGTTCGCGGTTCCAAACAGAAAGCAGAAAGTCCCAAGCGATTGAACAACAGCAGGCCCATGTGCATTGCGTCATTGAGCATGTTTCGAACTTGCCACACGAGAAATAAACATCAAGTATCTGATAATTCTGATATTCTTGGCTCATGTGGCTGTCAGCGCAGGTCACGGCCAAACACCAGATTCGGGTAAGTGTCAAATTCCTAAGATGATGGCATTGGAATCACGCATTGCACGGATCAGAAGGATGTTCTCGTCCTGCCGAGCGCGATTGACATATGCCAAGGACATATTCGGTTCTTTTTGCTGCTGAAATCCCTTGATCACCTACTATGTTGGTGCTTTTCTGTCCACCAGGCAAAGCAAGCCCCTCACAAACTCACACAAAACCTGCGTAGATGGTCTCTTGTACTTGGAAGCACGATCATGCAGCTACGTATCTAGGTGGGAGATTACGACTTGCTGTGGTCCACAGGAAACACCTGGTGTGGGTTGCCAGCTGCTTCAGCCTGGATTCCCAAAGGCTCCAGGCAAAGAAGACTTCCATGCTTTGCGATCCCAGAATACCACACAAACATTATATAAGAAACATGACCCCTTGATTCAACGTCTTGGAACAGATTCCACCTATGAATCGATTTCAAAGCTTTCTGCCAGCCTGCCGGTCTCTCGGTCTCTCCTCGTCGGGATCCGCTCGCTTGAGACTGCCAGCCATCACCAGGACAGACCTCAGTGGTTTGTTCCACAGGGGATTGAAGGGTGGTGAAGTAATATAGAAACTAGCAGGTTTACAGCGAATGGAGATTGCGAGCAAGAAAAGCTCTTTTGGATCCTTTTGGCGTTGTTTGCGAGGTTTATGTCATGTGAAGAATCGTGCGTATAAACTGATTCACTGGAATACCATGCACTCTAACAGACAAGCGGTTGCTTCTCATGCCTGTGTCAAAGCAAAGCATCAACTGCCCCAAAAGCCAAACAAGAGCGCATGAAAAACCAAGACAAAACCAGAGCAAAACGCTCTATGACTCCAGTGATCAACAGTTCTCATGCCACCGTCCGCAAAATCTCCGGTGGTCCCCACTTCACCGCACGCATGCCGAAGTCGTAGTGATCTTGTTTCGACAGCTGCTCCTGCAGGTCTCGGTCGGGAGTCGTCAAGCTCGTACGAGCGCCGGTTGAGGTGATTGCCTAGGTAGGAGCCTCTCCGCTGCACCTAGATCTATCATGATCTATCTGGCTTGGTGTGTGGGTCATCTGGTGTGACAAGGGCTGGGCAGTACAACTCCCATCTTCCATCCCACAGATTGACATGTTTACAAACGTTGCAGAGAACACATGGATACGTATTCTTCCGAAGGCAAGGCTATCCTCATACAACATCTTCACCTAACCCCGTCGCCGGCCCCCCACTTTGTTCACTATAATCCCAGCCTCTCAACATCGGGATGTTTGATCGTTTGCACTGGTGCCTTTGGTGGAACTAGCAGTAGCAAAGAGCTATTCAACAAACATCTACTGTAGTCATCTAAGAGTTGCATTACAAGTGCAAAACCCTTGCCAGCGCAAGACATATAATGACTTAACATCTCTCTTGAATCTCTCATCTATATATATATATACTGTATATATATATATATATTGGATTTCTTTGGACCGTCTGTTACGATTGTCACCTGTTCTCTCACCTGTTGAGTTGCATTTGGTGCTGAGATCCGTTGTTTTGCGTGAATTGAAATGCTGAGCAAAAGACACTCCATGACACTCCACTGCCTTCTCCGGTCGGAGAAAAAGGCTTAAGTTGCATAAGGCCCTCCGTCCCCTCCGCGCCGAGGAGAGTTTGTAGAGATTTGTGAACTTGCCACTGAGGACTTTGGCCTTCCCAAAACCTGGCCACAAGCCACTTGGAACATCAGCTAGGCGGCACAACGTGATCCGATCGGGGTGTTCACCCTGAAAATCCAGGGATGGTCACATCAATGTCTAGGTGCTTGGACTGTAGCGTAGGTTCTTGTGGTAGGTGATGCTTCAAAGCAAGAATGGGACCTGTACAGCGTACGGGTCCGTGTCATGATGTCTCACCACATCTATCCAAGACCTGTACATCAGTTCGTCCGCATTATTATACATATTATATATGTAAGAAGCGGTTGGTCTCATGAATAGACCCTCAATGCGTTGGGTGTTCACTCCTTCATCTATTGGAGTCGCAGGCTTTCTGCTTTCATTTCGCCTTGCTTTTGGCTTGAAAACTGATGCGCTCCAGTTGTGGCTCCAGAATGATGTCATTTGGCGTTTTTCAGTGTTGTTCAGTGGTTTTTGCAATTCTTCAACTCTAGAAGACCTAGAAGGACAAACCACAAGGGACGGGAAGGACTGTACGTCAACCAGGCCCGGATACCAATGTACGAAGTCCTGAAAAAATTATAATTTCAAACTCGAGAAGATGTCAAAGCACACACCCCTGAAGTTTAGTGAAATGACATAAACGGACCATCCGAACTCGTCATACCTCAAATCTTTCCCGCCCAAAACCCACCATTCGCAGGACAAGTCGACCATCCATTGTCAGGCCCATCCAGGCCGTTTTGAACCGGCCGCTGCCGTCCACAACGGTCGTCAAAGGCACGGGTCGATCGACCGCGATGCGTGGACTCAGAGCGATCGACAGCTCACAGAAATGTTTGGAGTGGACAGGCTCTGCAAGAGCGGAAGGTGGAAGTCTTCCAAGTTCTGATTGAAAGCACTTCCCAAGGTGAGTTCTTGTAGCCTTGGACAGCTGGCATCCAATGATTGATTGAAGCTGTCTCCGAAGACCAACTTCTCAAGCTGAGGGAAGTCGCCCAAAAAAGGGTGATCAAAATGTTGTCCAAAGGTCAAACTCTCAAGATGTGGCATGGCAAGGTCGAAGCTTTGATTGAAGTCTTGCCCCAGTGTCAAGCTTTGAAGACTGCTTGGCAGAGTTTCAGTCTTCAAACTTTGGTTGAAGAACTGGTTGAATTCCAAGGACGTCAGATTTCTGGGCAATTTGACCTTCTCCAAGCTTTGATCATAGCACCGTCCGAAGCTCAAGCTCTCCAAGGCTTCAGGAAGCCTTGCGGAGTCTAGAAGCTGATCAAAGTCGTGGCCGAAGCTCAATTTTTGAAGAGGTGCTGGGAAGTTCACCTTCTCTAGGCTCTGATTGAAGCGAAACCCTAGGTTCAGACTCACAAGGTCACCTGGGAATTCCACCTGATGCAGCGGTTGATTGAAGTCGCCCGCCAGCGTCAAGCTCTTGAGGCTCTTTGGGAAAGTGATGGAATCCAAGCTTTGGTTAAAGTCTCCAGCCAAGATCATGTTTTCCAGCGCGTCCGGAAGCTTCAGATCTTCGATGCTCTGGTTGAATTGTTTTGAGAGGACCAAACTTTGCAAAGAGCTGGGCAGCTTGATCTCTCCCGCGCTTGGTTTCAAGGTCCCTCCAAAGTTCAGAGTCTGCAAGTGTTTTGGCAGGTGAACCCCCAGCCAGCTCTGGTTGAAGTCATTTCCTAGGGTCAAGCTTTGTAATTCCTCGGGAAGCTTCACTTCCTTCAGGCTTTGATTGAAATAGTATCCCAAAGTTAAGTTTTGGAGCCCAGCTGGGAATTGGACCCTCTCCAAGGGTTGATTGAACAAGCCGGTCAGAGAGAGGCTGCAAAGACTTTGGGGGAAGTTCACCGCATTCAAGCATGAGTCAAAGCCAGGCCCTAAACTCAAGAGCTGAAGATTCGGAGGAAAATCCACCTCGTCCAGGTCGTGTTGAAAGCAAGCTCCTCAAACAAGCAAAAGCAACAATGCAAAAAGCCTGCCTGTGTTGTCACCTAATCCATCCTAATCCTGAATGTAGATGCAGAGCAGAAAAAACAGCCGATACACACGCTTGTGGGATAAGGGGCCAAGGGGTGTTTCCTTCGTTGGAGCACGCAAGCGCAAGCGTGTAACACTTAAAAGTCCATTATATATGTATCAAAAAAATGCAAACAAAATCGGCTGCGAGGCTGACATCTGACATCTGTAATTTTAAAAATATATATATATGCATGCTGTTCCTCTCCAGCGCAGGTCTTGAACTACTTTTTTGTATTTGCATGACTCCAGCTCTGGCTGGGGATACTGCAAGGACTATCATATCCAGAGATGTGTCCAAGTCCAACCTGTGGACCCGGCCTATGTCCCACACTACACGTGTCACTTTCTGCGCAAATACTGACTGTAAGGGTTTTTTGGGCTGGTGTGTCGGTGTGTCAAGCCCCTTCAGCAAAGCTTCCAAACTTCAGGGACTGCAGCATCACTGGAAAAGCGATTTCCTTGAGGCTCTGATTGAAGTCCTTATTGACGGTGAACCAAGCGAAACCAAACAAAGATACCCATCCCGGCCTACAGTACTTACTACTTTGTTCCATTTCAGGAAACTGGAAAATTGCCAAAATGCTGCCAATATGTGCCCAGAGTCATGTCCAAAGGATAGACTCTTGAGATTTTCAGGAAAAGTGACGTCCTCTAAGGGGTGATTGAAGCAAAATCCGAAGCCCAAGTGCTGCAAGCTGTTCGGAAAGTTGACGCAAGCAAGACTTTGATCAAAGCTATATCCGAAGGTGATGCTTAGAAGGCTTTCTGGTAGATCCACACATGCTAGACTATGGTTGAAGTCCCACCCAAAGCTCAAATGCTGAAGGCGCTTCGGCCAGCTCACACGCTCTAAGTCTTGATTGAAGCATAAACCAAAGGACAGCTCTCGCAGGGCATCTGGAAATCGAACCAAGTCCAAGTTCTGGTCGAATGAATCTCCCAGCGACAGACGTTCCAAAGCATTTGGGAACGTTAGCCTTTCAATGCTCTCATCGAAGCGATCTCCGAAACTCAACACCTGCGGCCAGCAAAGCTCGCGCTTCTTTAGAGATGGAACCCGTTCCCAAAAAGTGGTTGTAATATATTGTAATATGTTATAGTGATGTGTAATTTATTGTAATATGGTGTGTAACATATTGTATTTTTTTGTATATAATATGCTTACAACCTTGGAATACTAAACATACAGAACGAAGTGAAGGTGATGCAAAAGATCATTATAGGCACAAAAAGAAAAGGACGATGATCATGATGTAATCATGATGTAATCGTGATGTACCTGTCGGCATGATCTGAAGACTCACTTTTTGAAGAACTTCCACCTGAAGGCTGGATGGAAGCTCCACTCTTTCAAGGCGTGACCTCTCTCGTCCATAGTGGAGCTGCTTCACTCCCTGAAGCGCTCCACGGTGCGATGGACCCTCGGTGGAGACCGATGAGAACGCCTTCCATGCGGAGCACCTGAGACTGCGTACCAGTGTGGTCCGGTTTGGTGTCTGGTCTGTGTGGTCCGGTGCCAACTTGAGGTGAACAATGCAAGGATAAGCTGCTAACTGCAGGCATGCTGAGCATACTGCAGCAGGCTAGGCTCTGTAGGCCATGTTCGTGAGTCTTGACGCAGTGTCACATGGTTGACTAATCGGATACTCATCTTCCATCGTTCGAAGGGATTTCTTGAGTTCGTGCCGTTGCAGCTTGAGTTACTAACACAAGCAGTTCTGAATTCTGCAGAGCCTACAGCCTTTCATTACATGTGCGCCAGCAATGTAATGCCTCACCTTGTGAATTCGACAATGATGCGACATTTGTTCAACTAAGAACCCTGCACAATGCTCTTGTAGACATAGGACACCGTGGCAGAATCCTGTGCTTCATCTATGCCATGTTGCCTCAGGGCCATGTTTGGGCAATGCAGACTGATGCCCGAGAATGAGGGCTGCCCGACAAAGAGTACCTTCCAAAGGAACTGTGAAAAACATTGAAACTTAAGGCAGGCTTGAAGGGGCCCGGTAAGGCTCAGTCGGTGCGCTGGGCCTCAAGGTCTCTCGCAAAGTGATGGCCAGGTCGAGCTTTGAGTCCTTCATGCAAAGCACCGGAATAGCTCCAGGCTTGTCTGGGAGTCGAAGGCAAAGTCTTCTGTAAAGCTCCCAGCCAAGCAAATCATCGGGTATTCTCAGGCTGAAGCCATTGCCGTCCACGCCAAGCACTTGCAACTTCAACTCCATCAGCAACGATGTGATCCTGCTGAGCTTCTGCTGAGCTCTTTGGCTCCTTTTGGGCCCTTGAGAAAGGGCGTCCAGTCGGAAAGTGTCAGACAGAAGTGGCTTTGGTGGCACATGACAGTCTAGCACTTCGCAACCTTGCTTGTATAGATTGAGAAGCACATGACCAAACAACACTGCTGTTCCAACCCCACTAGCCATGACTAGCCTGCTCCATGGCATGAATTGAAAGGGCTCAATGAGGTCTGAGAGCCACTCCAAGAGGCAAAGGACCCTAAAACCACTGGACTCAAGCACAAAACTCCTACGTTTCATCTTCATGCACGTCGTCCACCTACCAGACCTACCACCTGGTTGAAAGGGCTCCATCATACTCGTAGGCTTAGACAAGCTACCATGTCTCTCTTGGGTCCACCGATGTCGTGTCCCCTACCTGCCTGGGGCCTGGAGTGGAGGAGCTGGAGTGGCGGCACACACACACACACACTCCAAGAACCATCCTGAATCTTCTTGCACCAGCATGTCTTCCGATCTTCTCCATCTTCCCATATCTTGGCCTTCAGCAAAGAGCATGATCTCTGCAATCAAGGTGTAGTCAGGAACCATCATGGCCACTGGGCGGAACAAAACCTGCACCGGGCTGCGGATTTCCGTGGATTTTGTGGATGTCAAAAGCTTTGCGCAAGCGGATGGAACAGGCGCTTCCGCCGTCGTTTTAGCTCCATGTCACACCTACAAGTGCAGATGATTTGCACGTCTACAGTGACAAAAGCAGGAGGCTCAAAGGTTACAAGGATTGCCCGTCGCTACGAGGGGACCGATTCTTTTGGCACTTTGCTTGTAATGAAGCGGGGATTGCATTAAGTGCTGACGGCCCTGCCTTCAGATTGTCAGGAAGTTCAGTACGTCCAGCATAGCCTGGGTTCCTGCCAAACGTCCGTAATTTGCCGACAAAATATGTCTAAAATCTGTATGTATATATACTATAAAGTAACTATTCGATGAACTCCAACCCTCAATCTCTTGCCAAACGTGGTGCTTCTGGCGTCTCAGACGGCGGGAGCACCGCTCTATGTCTCTTTTTTCAGGTCCCCGAGCATCGTAATGAAGATCCCACAGGTGTTCTTCACCTGAGCAAGCAAATGAGCCGCGGTTCCACCGGGATGAAAAGGGTTGGAAAGGGACTTCTTGGGTGTGTGTCTTGCAGACAAGGGCGAGAAATACATCCAGCAAAATCAAGGGATGTCAGCAGAATGAGAGTAGTTACAGTGTATATATAATTACAGCATGAATGGCAGGATAGTAGGGTTCTGACGGTTGGCAACTCCCCAGTTCTGACAAACGAAAACTAGATCCTCCCGTGTATCATCATGTAGCTGATATGTTGGGGTCCAGAGTGCGCGAGTTTCTGTCCCCACGTGACAATCTGTTGCTCCGTTCAACCTTGTGTGTGGGAGCCAGAGGGATTTGAGGGTGTGCCTGAGCCTGCCTAATTAGAGATGGTACGGAAAAACATAGAAAAACACCGGAAAAGGGCGAGGAATTCCAGCATCAAGAAGACTTTGGGGTGCTGCTTTGGCCTGCAAAAGACCTTGGCCCAGCAAGCTTTTAATACCAGCTTAGGACCTAAATCCAGAATTTCCAGAAAACGAGTGAAGAAGCTTCAACCTCCGCAAACACTGATGTCGACCAACGGATGCTAACTTGGTCGAGCCTTTAACTGTCTTGACTCGAAGACAAACTCCGTCAAGTCCTGGGATGAAAGTCAATCATGTGAAGAACGGCGGCCACCACTTTCACCACCATGCACCGACGGACGAAATTCGGGATCAACTGACGGACTTGTAAGTTAGAGTTAGATCCATGAGTCTGCATGTGTCAGGCCCGTCGGGGGAGCGTTTTCCGGTTTATCCGTCATGACCCACCTGGCTTCGGAGTTCATACTGAGTGTATTGACCCCAAAGCATCCCAAAAAAACATTGGCTGGCCTCAAAGCTGCGACCAATGCCACGCCATGTCATGTCATCATGTGTTCTACTTGTCCCGTCCCTCCACGACCTGCGAAGAAGGTCAGTCCTGTAAGAGTGCCTGACGAATCTCCAACACCTGAAGGCTTGGACGACGACGCTGACATGGACATCTCACCGAGGCTGACATGGACATCTCACCGAGGCTTGTTCTTCCTTTTGGGAAATCCTCTTTGGATGGTTCTTTTCTTTGGAAATCATGTCTTCATATTTGTTGTCCATGGTGGGCAACCGAAACGACTCAGTTCAGGGCCATTCAGGGCCACTGGATCGAAATCGTCTTGGTTTTGCCACGTTTTGGTTTTGCCACCCGGACTCGCTTTCCGCCGAAGAAAGGTCCGCCTGCTGCGCCACCACACTCAGCACTTCGATGGAGATGCGATTGAACTCATCGAGGCATGTCCAGGCACCAGCACTGCACGTCGTGTGTGGAGCTTTAAAAAGCAAAGCAGAGGAGCCAGGCTCGGGTCAATTTTTTGCATAAATGCACTGTGAATCTCTGGAGGCTCGGGTCGATTTGGGTCTAACGTTCGAGCAGTATGCCCTTACCTCGCGAAAACCTTTGTTCAGTCATGCCAGCATGAGTTTTTAAGTTCACCATCACCGTGGCTGTAAATTCTTCGAGGTTCCAACTACTGCGAAGGGGGCAGCAGGCCTTACCACTCCACTGTAAAGCTTGCCCATCATCTGGTAGTTGATCCTCAGCGAAAGAGGCTCTCTCCACTACGTTGTACACTGGGTTGTAAGCTGGTCGACAACGGAAGCCATCTGCAGACTGCTTCAGTGAGCATGTGAGAAGTGTGCGAAGTCCCAAATTGATCATGATTGATCCAAGATGAAAGCATGTACAATCAAACTCCTGCATTCTGTCTTCGCTTCGCGCTTTTAAGATCTTGGCTGATCTGAGCAGTTGAAGACCACGCACTGCCGAGCCAAGCCTTTGGCCAAGTCCTCCGACTTCGCACACCGCGGCCACACCGCACGAACACCGCGGCCGACACCGCACCACGCCCTCGGCATCACGGACCTTGGTGGACTCCGTCTTGCCGGTGCCCGCAGGGCCCGCGGGTGCAGCGCCCAGTTTGATATGCAAGGCCTCGGGATCGTCGCAACGGGCGGGATCGCACATGCCCGGGATCCTTACAATTGGTATTGTTGGAAAAACATGCAATTGTTGGTTGTGGCATCCAAGTTACTGAAAAAAAGCCTTTGGGAATACTGGCTCCTCGGTCTGGGCCTCCAACACCAGTGATGGTCATCCAGCATCGATCCGTCAGTGGCGTGATGACCAAGCGCGATAAGGCACCTCGGTCGGTCGATCTTGGCAGAAGCAAGACGGAGGTCCCGGGTTCGGGCACGGACGGCGAAACGTGTGGAAATTGCTGCACCCAATTCGTCGCCGCACTTCGTCGTGTTCATCGGCACGGACCCAACGGCGGCGCGTGAGTCGTCCACACAGCGTCACCCTTCTTTTGCACGAGTGCATTCCTGGGACAGCTTGCTTCGTTGGGACATCCCATCTGTACGCTGTCTGTACGCGCTGCTCAGAGAGCAGGCTCTTATGACGCACCCCCCGCCGCTTGGGGCAGAGGACAATAGACAAATTGAG
>CAXAMN010001113.1:3367890-3384741 GCA_963970005.1 Durusdinium trenchii
TGACGCACCCCCCGCCGCTTGGGGCAGAGGACAATAGACAAATTGAGAACGTCAGCACCCGATTGGCCATTCCGGGCAAAGGGGGGCTGACAACGTTGGATTTGATCCCATTTGGACCTCAAAAATGGCCAAAAAGATGAAGCGAGCCAGAAAACCCAATGTCACGGTCACCGTACCAAAGGCGACACGGTTCTTACTTGTACACAAGAAAATCATGTGTCTATAATATGTAGATCATGAACCGCCTGCCATGATGACTGGTTGCTTGGCTCGCTCTCCACTATCAGCCACTCATGTGCGACCGGTGGCAGACGAAAGCAAAGCGAGCACCTCTTTGTGAGAGTCGGCCTTCTTCTTCTTCATCACCACCTCCTGTGCTGTCTTTCCAGCAGAGTTCTTCTGTGCGGGGTTGGCTCCTTGCTCCAGAAGCCCTCCCACAATCTTGGCATTGCCAGCTTCAGCGGCTTTGTGCAAGGGGTAGGTGCTGCTGAAGAGGGACTTCTTGGGGTTGTTCACTCCAGTGAAGCCTTGCTTCTTGAGCCATGCCATCACTTCGTTCTTGCGTGCAGCTGCCTCAGCTGCCTGTTCCGCCTCTTCGGCACGCTTCCTCTCAGATTCCGCGGCAGCAGCGGCAGCAGCTTCGGCGGCAGCGGCAGCAGCTTCCTTGGCCGCCTGAGCTGCCTTCTCCTCCGCCTGACGTTGGAGCTCCCCCTCCTTCCTGCGCTCTTCAGCTTCCTTCTCTCGACGAGCTGCCTCCTCCTTCTTCAAATCTTCTGCCTTGCTGCGAGCCGCTTCCTCTTCAAGTCTCTTCTTGGCTTCGGCAGAAGCCGCCCCGGCTTCCTCTGCGCGTTTGGAGAGGTCATCCAGGTTCACCTTCACAGTGTTGGCCGAAGGGTTTGGAGGGTTGCAGGCAGATGTGCAGCTGAAGTCAAACATGATTGACAGAAAGCCGGCAAAGCTGTCCTTCGGGTTCTTTCACGTGAATGGCTTGAGCACAAGACTTAGCCGAAATGCAGGAAGGATCAAGAAGGAGGAAAAGACAAAAACTCAAGTCCAACGCACAAGGCTTGAGTCCTCTGTGCATGTTTGTCACACGAACATCTTGAGACAAGAGAATCGCAAGCACTTCCGTGGAATTGATCCGTCAAAGGGCGTTGATCACTACCAGGTCTGAGATCCCCGAAGTGCTTCCCAAAACGCACAAAAAGGGCTTACTTATTGGGGGGTGAACAATGCTGCCTGCTGCGCTCTCACGAACTTCAAGCCAAAGGATGCCAAAGGCACCCATGTACTCATGGCCATACATGATGAAGGCATCCACCTGCCAAGATGGTGGGCTGACTTCCCCTTTGCAGAATGCAGGCTGTGTGCTTTCCGACTGCACATCAATGGACATTGCACAACTTGCACTTGCACAAACGTTTTTCCATGGGACGTCAAAAAAACCTTGCACATCAAAAAACGAGTCCTTGATGCTGGGACACCCAAAAATGTCACATCAAAAGTTAATAGAACCAGGTCCGAATCTTGCAACTTCTGGGACAAAAAAAGAACTCTCAGAAGTTGCAAAGCGTGATGTTCTTTCCCTCTCCACCTGACGAATGCAGCAATCGCCATGGTCCCCGTCCAGCTTCGCGTCCCAATAGTACCTGCCATGGTCCAAAAACAGGCAGTCAAACGGGCCAGAACGAGTGGCTTGCAGCATTTCAGGCGCATGTGCATGCAGAGTTGTTTCAAACCCGGTTTAAAGTCTTGGTGGCTTGGTCTCCTCACTCAGCTTATCTTCAAAGACCTTATATACATTGACTCAGCTGAGTCAAGACTCCGTATCAACATGTGAAAACGTTATGGCCTCTGATCAGTGTCCTTATCACCGGCCTGAGCTGCTGCTGCCACTTGAAGTTTTGCATGCTGGTGATCTTGTTGTCGAACAAATCCTTGCATGCTTGGAGCCGAGATGAGCCACTGAAGAAAGAAGTTGTCCACATAAAATAACAAATTAAACCTTCAGATTGTCATCTGTGATGTTCAAAAACCTTGGGATTTTCATCTGGGACCCAGAATCACCCCCAGGAGTTGCACTGCCAGACCTTGGTGGATGAAGGCACACATCGGAGAAAACAAATGCTGCCAAAAGCGAAGAAAAGTGGGGCAGGCTCTTGTCCTGGATGATGTCACGATTGTGCACATCCTGATGGACGGCAGATTTGGGGCTAGACTGGAAAAGCACCATCAGTGTCTCTAGAGTGGTGACTGAGTTGAGTGACACAATCATCCTTCCAATGCTTTTATGTCACTGGAATTGCATTGTCCAAACCAGAAGGGCCCACAACTTGATGCACTTGTGTCCTGATATAATTAGTATTACCATTATTATTATTATCATCATCATCCTCCTCCTCATCAGCAGCAGCATCATCATCATCATCGTCCTCATCGTCATCGTCATCGTCCTCATCGTCATCGTCATCGTCATCATCATCACAAGACCAGCTATTCTGCAGAAAAGGAACAAGTTGATTGTGCACGCTTGTCCTCTACACTGTATAAAAGCCCCAACAGTGCCGCCGCTGCTGTAACATCAGCTACTCTGAGTGTGCCCTTGCTGCACCCCACAGCAGTTACTTTTGCCCCAAATGCATGCTCACGATAATCCAACACATGGCGATGCCTGCGTGACCAGTGCCACAACGCCCTTGCGCTGGAGTTTGTTCAGCTTATCTCTGATCAGCTCCTCAGATTGCTGGTTCCATTGAGCACAAGAAATTGTGATCTCCACGCAAAGACGGCACAGCAAACACACGCTCGCATGGACCCCAAATAGCCTGTTGAAATGACACGAGAAGCATCTTGAAGTATCATAAAATCCAAGACGGAAAGATCCCAAATTGCAAATGTGTTTGTTGGCAAAGTGGTAAAGTTCTTCCGAAGGAAACTGTCTTGTCTGATAATCCTTCTTGGTGTCCTGTCTGAGAATGAAGGGGGCAGGCACCCAGGTCCCTGGGTGCCCTTCTTCAACTCTGCTGGGCTGCTAGTCTTCATGTTCCAAACACATAATGAAATAACTGTGATCACTTGGGGGATCTTTGGAGATGGCGTCAGCGGCCGATAGGTATGTGGAAGGCACTTTCGTGTACATGTTGATTTCCGCCGCTTTTGGACAAGGGTGGTGGTCAGTTTGGGACACACCGTGCCACCAGGCCAGTGCTTGCAGCTTCTTAGAGGAGCTCTTTCCGCTTCGTTTGGCCAACTACCCCTAAACTCTAAAGCCTCAAAAGTTCAAGACAAACGACGAACGAGCGACAAAAGCCAACACACAAAAAAGAACAAAGAATAACAAAGTCAAGCAATCGTAAAGGTGTAGCAGGTAGAAGAAGCATGTATCCCGGCAAGAGGCCCCAAAGAGTGTTAAGAAGAAGCAAGGGTGGATAAGCCGGATAAGCCAACTTCCGCACTCTGGAGCACACACGAGAGCACACACATGTCCAACGTGGTGATTCACAGCACCTGCCACGAAATCAGAGTACCACCACCAAGTCCAAAGTGCTGCACCTGCCAGGACAAGTCGACTAGAGACCACAGCAGCACGAGGACTCCCTTGTGCCTGCCACGCAAAGTGACCACAAAGGTCCGAAAATGTTACCGCAAGGGTTAAGGCTGGGTTTGATCGAGGGTGCTTGCATCTGCGGGCCGCTAATTCGCTGCTATTTGTGGCATAGTCATGCCTCTCGAGATCTTCGAAGTGCATTTCAACTGCGCAGGCTCGCACAAACTGCCTCCCCGGAGCGTTTGCTTTGCTCGACGGCGCTGACCACACTGTTTCGGGAAAAAAGTTGAAAAGTCCTACATAATCCTACATATATATGCTCTAATTTGCATCGATTTGGTTGTCAACTTTTATCGACTTTTAAATATACATTTCTCGTTTTTCTCGTTGTTGAACTTCTCTAAATGTTCTCGTCTTTTTGCTTTGTCATTGTTTCTTCTTTTCGGGTGTGTGACCCGAATAGATCCCATGCGCACAGGCCTAAGCGGACACGACAGTGCCCTGGAGAACCGGACTTGGACACCACTCCAAAGGTCCCGACAGTCAAGCCTTCTAGCTGAGTCTTGTTCTTCTGGTACCATTTTCCCATGAGCTGCACCTGCAAGTCTCACGCAGCACATGAAAAACAAGAGTCGAAAGTACATCTGGGGGGTCTCTCAAAAGAGCAATTTCACCCACCCGTCAATTCCGCTTGGAATGGATCATGTTGTCCCAACGCCGGCAACAAGGGGCGTTGGGGGGGCTACTCCTCATGTTCCCAGTACATTCGACAGCGTAAGCCTCTTGGACTCTCTCGGACATCTAACATCAGATTCGGCGGACTGAGCGATCATCCGAACAAGAAGCTTCCAGGGCCTTCTAGGGGCTCCTGGCCTTACTACCCGGAGCAAGAAGCTATTGGGAACAAGAAGCTTCTAGGGGTTTGAGCGGCAGAATTCTTCATGCCGTGAATCCCACACGTCTCACCGGTTTCACTGGTTTCTCAGTCCTTTCCTGGCCTTGTTCCCATCGCTGGCCGTCAAGACCTCCTCGGTCTCCAGGGTCCAGTAGATGGACCCCACAGTGATCATCACCTGCATCACCAGAAAGACCGGCACCCCGCACGGCCGCATGGCAGGGGGTTCGGCCTTTTTCCTGCGGGTTCGGGAGATGTTTCAAGAACTTGAGACAGGAGAAGGAGAAGGAAGGCCTGGCAGTACTGCTTCCGTACCCACTCTTTGCGGTCAGACTCAAGCGCATAGGTCTCCCAGCCTGCGCAGCTCTTTGAGAAGGCGGCCCTTCTCAAAGGCTGAAGGACATGGTCCAAGACATGTTGGATTACGCGGCTCAAACAGACTTTGGAACAATCCAATAAAGCTTCAAAATAATCTGGGAACCAAATGAATAGGGCGAGTGCTTCGTCCGTACAAGTTTGCCCTTACTCAATTGAGTAGGCGCCTATTTAATGTTATATTCAAGGAAGCAGGGCCACTGGCTGGAAAAAAGGCAAAATAAAAGGATTTGCTTCAAAGTCCAGACTGAAGCCTTGTGAACCGTGGACCTGACGAGGTCTTGCGAGTGTTGCATTGACGACAGTGTCTTCCCCCGAACCAATGTGACCACTTCGTCGAACCAATCAAGGCTTTGAGCAGATCAAACACCACCCTTTGGCAGCTCGCTTCATCTGGTCGTCTTCTTGTCAATAACCGTTCGACGCGTCGATGGCGCCTTTCTTCACCTCAGCCCTCATGGTCTTCACCATGTACTCCTCAACGCCACCCTCGGCACTGAGCCACTTCTCAACACCGTTGCGTGCCTCACCGGACCCCGTGGCTCTCAGAGAGCGCGCGGAAAAAGGCCGCTGTGGGAAGAACATCTTACACCCTAGAAGGAGCCCAGCAAGAGCTATTAGCGATGGCCTCCATCCTAATAGCGATGGCCTCCAACCTACTAGCGATGGCCTCCAACCTACTAACCTACTAACGATGGCCTCCAACCTACTAGTGATGGCCTCCAACCTAGTAGCATTCAAACATATTCAAACCTATGAGCACTCACAATTGGCCCTGATGCCTTGATGCGGCAAAAGCCATGGGTCATCCTGGGCCTTTGCTCCTGCTGAGATGCCTTCAACCCCTTGGAGTTCTGTGGCTGTCTGAGATAGCTGGCCAGCTGAAAAACACCATCAACTCTCTGCGTTGCGCCGCTGCGCCGACTCTTTTTCCTGAGTCTCTTGACTCGACCCTCAACTCGCCGCGCCTTGAGCATCTTGTAGAAGGGGATCTCTTCGCCTTCGCCGGAGATCATGGCATGGATGTCTGTGGAATTGGCTCCGTCCCCAAACCTCAGAGCCACAAACTCCAGCTGCGCCCCGGGCCCAGGTGTCACCGTCGCGGCCGGGGGGTCATCCCGTGGATCCGAGTCCGGTGGAACGCACCAACGCGTCCGAGCACGAAGGCATCAAAGAGGGGAGGAACTCCCGTCCCGACTTGGATGTTTGGGATGGTCTATCCACTTGGATGCATTGCTGGAAGATGTTCGATTTTGGAGGCGTATGCAGTGCATAGTAAATGTACCTGAGGGGCACTCCTGGCAGTGCAGTTTGCCAAGGTTTGCTTGCACGGTTTTTCTGTTTTTCTCTTTGAAAATCCAAGTTATTCTGGCATCTAGGCTTCCCAACTTCAGCTTCACCAAATTATCAAAGCACTTTCGGAGATGTGGCTGGACGGCCTGCCAATGCACGTGCAGTTTGTCACTTTGTTTTGCCTCACCACCTGTTGCTTGAATTTAAGAAACAGCCAATTCTTCCCACCCGTCCAACCACTCGCTTGTTAATTGAACCTGTTTATTGTTCACTTCCGGAAAGTCCAAATACTTCCAGATAACAACTGCCCAAATGGCACTGCGAAGAAAACTACTAGTGCAGTGTAGTACAGTAGGCAATTGTACGTTCTGTTGGTCCCATGTTCCAGGGTGATGAGGCTCTTTTTGTGCGAGTCGAATCAGCCAATTTTGGCCTCCAGTACAAACCTAGTAGGGCAAGTCCAATCTAAACGACAGGCTCAAAGTCTGGGTGCTTCCAATACTTTCTTAAGAAATAAACAACCTTGCGACATCACACCATCTGGCCAAGACTAAAACACTTCCCCGCATCATACACCGCTCGCAGGCTTCACCTGGGGTCTCTTTGCTTGGGAGAGAATCTCCAAGAGTTCGTCCTTAGGCAAGACCAGCGAGGGCTCTAAGCCATTTAAGACGCGAAACAATGGTTTGTGTTGGAGCATCCTGGCGCCCTTCTTCACCGCCTGAAGTCTATGATCGAATGACTTGCACTGGCACAAGCTTCTCGTTCTCCGCTTTGAAGTCAAAGCTACTCTTTGATGGTCCGATGTGCATGGAATCACCATCTACTGCAGTGATGGAGGGTGTATAATTAGCTCAAATAAGAAGACCGACGACCGACTCCTGGCAACGACTCCCTGGAAGGTGGTTGGCTAAGCTTCAACAAATCACCAGTCTCAGCAAGGTGCAGAAAGCGGGTCTCCGAACAACTATCCAAATCAGGAGTGTCAAGATCCCGAATGAATAAGGGATTGTCAGATTGAAGATTTTTTGAACGATTTCTTGAATTAAGTAGTGAACACCAGAAATTCGCCTTTGAATCTGCGACAAGGGTGCTCAGGTGAGGTGCTGCAGCCAGTGAATGTGCATCAGTTCATGATCTTCATCAGCTACACTTCAGTCACCCAGGGTGTGGGGGCAGTTGCATCTACACCCACAAAGCCGTCTATCACTGGCGCTACGTGGTGGTGCACATGTCAAGTGGTCTAGATCAGCAATGGTTGTTCAAATAAATATATGTTTTATAAAATAAAAATAGGAGGTAAAAACAAATAAATACAAATAGAGTATCATAATACCAAATAAATGTAGATAACTAGAAATAGAATAGATGAATCGAAGACAAAATATCTCTTATGAAATAGATTCAAAAAGATCTTGATATACAAATCTTTGGAAATATGTTTAAATCTTCAGAAATCGTTGAAAATCTTCGAACATAGTTTAAAATCTAAAAGACAATTTAAACATGTCAAATCATCTCACAACCATAGGAAACGAAATCCGGGCTGATCCAATCCACCACTTAGTCTCACTGAGTCTATGAGACGTTTTGTCAAATGTTCTGCGTCCCTGACATTGGAGAGAAAGAAGAAGCGTGGGAAGGCCACACACTTGGAGAGGAGATAGTCCTTGAAATGAAAGCTCAAGTTGATTGAACGCTTCAAGGAAGTGTCCGATTCGGTGCGAAACATGCTGATTCATGGGAGGCATGGCGTGATGACGTTGTAAACATCGAATAGCAGAAAATGGCCAACTTACAAGATCGGATGAAAAGTCACAGCGGCATACATTATATCTGCAACCTACGGGTCCTTGGGTCCCTGCGTCTTGTCCTTTGAACCATATCACATCATACTTCTGTTTATCCAATTCTATCCACCTGTGGCAAAGGAGAGGCCGTGGAGAGGCCAAAACTCAAAAAAGAATTGTCCTCCAACTGCTTCTGGATCTGATCCAAGGTCTCACTTGCTTTCTGGCAGGTTGGTGGCGCTGGCACTCCGTACACGTTTTGTGGCAAATGCAGAACAAGGAAAACTCATATATAGTGATAGTGTAGATCTCTTGGTTATCTCGGTCTAGGATGATGAACATGAGCATTAGCGAGCGGAGCCGGCGTGTTCCGGTAAGGGCTGGGCGATGCTGGTGTGATGTCGGAATGCCAAAAATCTGCCAAAAAATGTTGCACATGTGTAAAGTTTACTTGTTTCTGACCTTCAAGAATTTTGTCCGAGGAAAAGCGTTGCCTGCGATTTGGTCTGGGGCTCCATCCCCCTTGCTCCCTCCTCGAACCCTGCTATTTAAGCACTTGATAGGCTGTGAGTAGGCTAGGGACCGTACGTGCTGCGCTCCCGCGAACGCTCCCAACAGGCACGTATGTGTCCACCTGTTGTTTCTTCCTGTTGGCACCGGGCCCGGGCCCTTCGTGCGAAGGACCGGTCTTCGCGCATGAGGCCTTCTAGAAAAAACGACCAACATTGCATGACTCCAAGCTCAACTATCGATGTTTTGCAAAGGTTGTTTGCATGACAGGCGCCAAAAGACGTCACCTGAACACCATTGTAGATGATTCTCCTTCTTTCAGAGGGTTGATACCTGGGAAATCTTCTGTCTTTGTTTGAGCTTTACATCCCCATATGTCTTTATCAAAAACTGGAGCCTCGCCCTCGCAAGACCCATTGAGCTACAGCCCACATCGGCCTTAAAAAGCTCCAGTCTCCCCGGCTTGGTCGCAGCTTTCAACGCCACGGCGTACTCGTAGGTCTCCTCGGACGGGAAATCGGGTCTCAGAGGTGAGACCTCTGTACTCGGCACTTGTTACTAGTAGCGAACCTTGTTACTACTAGTAAGGCACCTGCTACTACTAGCGTGGCACTTGTTACTACTAGCGTGGCACTTGTTACTAGTAGCGAAGAGCATGAGAGAACCTCTCCTTTCTTCCTCATTCTTCCTCTCCTTTCCCGCTCTGCTGAAGCTGTGTTGCAGCTCTGCACCCAATGTTGTCTTTCAACGATTCCGTCAATCCAATTCTTTGAATCCTTCGATCTGAAGTCTTTCAAACCAAATGGGTGTTGGGTAGCTTTAGGGAGACATCCCAGGCCGGCGAACTGAGTCAAGTTTGCGAACTCGGTCTCCACAGCGAATCGGTCCTTCATGATTTGTCGCCACTGAACATCCTGAGTTGCGTGGCTCACACGGAGCGCAAGCTCTGAGACTGACAAAAAGAGCAAGGGAGGGAGGGGAGGGGAGGGAAAGAAGTTGATCACCATGACATGAGACAGCAGTGTTGGCCCACTCGTGCAGATGTACTTCTGGTCCAATGTTCTGGTGATTGTGATCCTATCAATCCACGTTCCATTGGGCAAGCTTGTCTTTCCATCAAATACAAATGGGCAAGCTCTACAAGGCTATTATATATGTCAAAGGTCGAGCAGTGGTTTGATGCTGCAACGGTCGAGCGGTGGTTGATCCGAGTAGATGGTACCCCAACACCCCAAGATGTCTTGAACAAATAAGGGGTCCATGAGTCTATATAAACAAACTTTTGAGGATTGCGTCAACTACTCTGAAACCCATGACGATGACGATTCAAAAAGTCCAATGATCAGATGACGATTTTCTTTTCGCATGACGACGGCATGGAGACGTTGCCGAGCAACGATCTCTTGAAACTTGGCACTTTCTCCAGGCAGTTGCTTCTTGATGTCGCCAGCATTAAAAATGGACCTTAGGGGAAGATCATGTGAAGAGTCTCTGCTTTGAGGGGAAGACCTTGAAGGGCGAGAAAACACACATGGAGAAAAAACACCTCATCAAGTACGGGCTACAGTGTCAGTAAGAAGTCATATCCACTAATATGATACGCCACACTTTGCTCCAGGAGAAGTGTTCATTTGTGCACTCTTTTTGTTTACAAGCACGTGATAGCACGTGTCAATCTCAAAACTCTTTGAAGGCTTCAGAGGTGCTGCCATGGCACTCTAAGTACATCCAATTTCTCTGTACGTTGAGCCACTCATCCAATGTCTCCTGGAAAATGGCATGTCTGTTTTGAGTCCAACCTCGATATAGAAAAAGAAACAACTACATACAACTACATATTGATATTAATATTAATATTTACATACATTGCATCATCTGAACTCAACACCCATGACTGTGTATAAATACATAGAAAATCAAAAAGAAGCACATACTAGTAAATACTGTATAAGTCTTCCAAGCACCATTCCGAACCTTCTCCCACTGGTGCAGGATGGAACTGAAAAATCACCATAGGAGGCCCACATGTTTCATGAGAACTCTGTCCTGGAAGAGCAGCAAATCCTTCTGCCATTGTTCCACCTGGTCACCAGGGATTCAAGTTTCAAAATGAGAAGAACATGGTTGTTTCAAAAATGCACAAGTCCTCTCTAAACATTCATTTCTCGAAGGATGAAACAAACGAGAACTTGCCTTTCGGGATTTCGGGCCGGGCCCCTGGTGCTTTTTCAGTGAACGACAGATTCATTGGGCGACTGGAAACTTTGTAGTGGGTGCGCCAAGACATTTGTTTAAAGCCCAGTTTGGTACTGCAAAGCATGCTATACATGCATGTTGCTTTCGGAACAGGTCAGTAGTTCTTTGATACACGCAGGGCAGCGCAGAGCGGCCCACCATGCGTGGCTTTGCATGGCTTTCTGGCGCACCTCCGCGCGGATGGGGCCCACGTATCGACTTCCAGCCTTGGCTTTCGACAAATGAAGGAAAAATTGACCTAGACTTTTGGCACATCGGGTACTCTCATATATCCTATGATCTTCCTGATCTTCCTGTAGACCTTCTCGATCAACAAATCAACCTGTTTCTTTCCGGGTCATTCGCCAACCCGAGATCCCTCTCCTCCTTTGCACTCAGAGTCGACACCAAGAAACGATGGTGGAGATCGTCACCAAGGAGTCTTCCAAGGCAACAGTGATGTCTTCGATCGAGCCGAGCACGAAGACATCTTTGCTGTCCTAAAAAAGAATCAGTCCTAAAAGATGTAAGTGAAAATCAGTCCCAAAATCCTTCCATTCAAACAATATCAGGACTGGAATGGAAGTGGATAGGACGGGAGTCCTCAGAGAACCAGTGACACGGAACTTGTTCATCCTATGGCTTCACTGACCAAAGAGAAAGTGAGTCGAAATATCTAGATGATTCCAAATGTACCTCAAAATGGGTGTGTTCCAATGATCAGGGCATGGTTGAATCTTCAAAGGCTTGAAATGTCACCACTCAGTTCTATGCTGTCTACACTTGCTGGTCCTCAATCATAAATTCAGAAATCACCTCTGTTGGATTCTGTGTGAATCTGTTGGCCAGGTCCTTTGTTTTGATCAAAGGCCATTTCTGCAAGTCCAAGACAGCTACTTGCCCACCAACCGCTGATGGTGTGCTCTTCTCAAGCACCGGGGCGGATGCAAAGTCCTTGTAGGGGTTGATCACAAGCTCCAAATCCTCCCACGTCCTTGCAAGACACTCTTTGTTTCTTACGCATTCCGACTGTTGTCGAGAGGTTGTTACATGTTTCTGCCCTAAACCAAGGAGTCTGAAATAGAAAGAAGATTGGATGTTCCTGCTCGCAGTCAGGCAAGAAGAAAATGAATACGATAATACGGACGTTAAAATATAGAATAAAAACAAAAAAAAAAACGCCAGATCGATGCGTCTCAGGTTGACGCGTTGACGCACCGTTCGTCGTTTTTTTCCCATCAGAACCAGCTAGGTATGCGGTACAGCTTAGGAGTTCTGAGGCGCTGGCTTCTTCACCTTGTCGAGCATTTCTTCAAGTCCTTGCTCTGCTGTTGCCTGGTCGATTGGTGCGAGTTTACCCCAGAGCTGATTCAGAGCCTATGCGAGTCCTTGCTCCAAAGGTTCCGGACCTTGCCAGAGACATCCATGATGGCTTCCATGTGTTGGTCCACACCTCACGAGATTCTTCTCTGGTGAAAAAGCAGGAAAAGAATAATCCAGCTGAAAAGATCCGAACAGGCAGGTTGAAGAGCTTTTGATGAATAATCCCGCCTGAAAATAGCTGAGGCGCCTTTTCTATTGATAAAACTGAATGCATGACACGTTGTCGGAAGATGTTCGAAGCCAAACCTCCGGTTCTGACCCACGGGCGACAAGGTCAGATCCAAGGTCAAAGCCCATGGCCAGCAGACCACCAAGGGTGAACCTGCCCAAGATCTCTCTTCAGCAAGTGAGAACACACAAAAAGGCCAAACTCTAGGTAGAATGTGTCTCCTCTCTTTACACCAAACACAATCAAACACAAACACACAGACAAAGAAGGCTGCTCGACCAAAGACAATGGCTTTGCACAGCTTTCCAGAAAAGAAAACCAATGCGTAAGTTCAGAATCCCCCACAGCTGTTATTCCCTTTTATAGGGCGCTGTGACCAAACCACACCAGAAAGGGCCACACAAATCTCACGTCTCAAACTCAGAATCTGCCCGCACTGCTGAGAATACGGACTCTTCATCTTCCAAATCCAGCTCTTGACCTGCCACATGAGGCCTTTTTTGCTCGGCTCGTCTTCGCTTTGTTCGCAGGAGCCACCAAAGCAATGAACGCCCTTGATTCAATTGCAAAGCCCTTGCTTTCACTGCAAGTTGCACTCTGTTCGCCCTCTGAAAAAGCTGGCCAGGTGTACCAATCATAGAGGTAATGACCTCCCAGTGTCGTGGCCTTCGGGGAACACCCAGGCGGTTCGGAGGCCGGTCAGTCGAGATGCACTCACTGTCAATGAGTTTGGATCTTCATCACAGTGCCAATGCTGTGGAAGGCGGAAGCCAGATCCGCTTTCCAATGTATCTATGGCACCTGAACATCTACGAAAAAGGGGGCAACGCTGCCGGAGGAAGATCCAACCTACGAAAGGCAGGTCGTTTTCTGAGAAACCTTTGGACACTGACAAAGGTGGTCACACATTGGAGTTCACCTTACCAACCATTCCCAAGCAACCAGTTATGCTTTCCACTGAAAAAAGGCATCGGAAAGAATCAGCCCTTTCCCTCGCTTCACTTCTCTCGTCTATCCAGCCCATACCCTCCAGGCAGCTTCAAGGCTTTGTTGCGCAAGGCGACCACCACTGGAAGTGTGTTTTTGAACCTCAGCAACTTAGGGGAATTGGATCGGTGCTTTGAGAGATTCACCAAATAAGCGGTCAGGCCTGCAGCAGTTCAAGCACCAAGTCATTTTCCACGCTCTTGCGTGTAAGACACATTAATGCATGCATTCACAAAAATATTGGAGCTCTTCCATAATGTGAAATGGCTCGAAAGTTCAAGTGCCTCAACAGAAGTAGACTTGGCTCAGAGACTCAGAACTCTCACTCATGTCTTTGTTGTTTTGATCTCCACATCTCCATCCGCCCGCACCATCACTCCGCCCACTTTCCATGGCCAGCCGGTGCTCTTCACGCCTTTTTAGGGCGCCGGGCTGGGTGACGGACTCTCCCCAGATCTGCGGCACCTGATTCTCCGGCATGGCCTTCACTGACTGCACCGCCACCTACCAGCGTGCGCCACGGGCACCGCCACGGGCACCGCTGGATTGAAGAAAACGGCGATGTGAGTTTAGCCCAAAGAAGGGAACGAAGAAGAAAAAGGTGAAGGCGAAGAGGTCTGAACTGCTAAAAAGGAAGGATACTTTGGGGGGTCGTTTTTATCCTGGTGAGGAGTGAGCACTTGCTCAAGTGTTGGCAGCCATTTTTCTTCAAGCACAGAAAGGCAGTCCTTTCTCTTCATATTCTATCTGATTATCCATCATTCTGCAACGCTAGCCGCTAGCCCAACACAAGGTCACCAGGCTTCGCCTTGTTGTACTCAGCCACTTTTTTGGTGATGGTATCGACATCCACAGTCCCAAAACTGCAGTTGTTCCACTCAGCACTCAGCCTGAGCACAGATTCTTCGAGGCACAAGTCAAAACCTGAAGATCTTTGCAGGGTACTAGACGTTCTCTTGAAGGGATGATTTACCGCACGCCGCCATACTAAAACCCACAGTTCTGGTGGCTTGCCTTACCTTCACTGAGACAAAGATAAACACATGTTGTGGGTTCATCACTTCCGTCAGTAAGCAGCTTGGATGGATTCAGCCGGCCACCGGGTGCCTCCTTCATCCTGTCAGGTCACCCCCTGGTCGTGATGCCTTTTCGTTCATTGCCCGTTGGTGGCCGACATCGCTTCCCGCTGCGAACCTGTTCGCTGACCCTACAGGACACAAACAGTGTGCGACAAAACGTGTTCTGTTTGAGAATTGCTCTGCAGAACCTCTCTTCCGACTCATCCGAAGCGAACAGTGGCTCAGGCCACCGAACTCTTCCCATGCATCGATCCCTCGCCACAACCTGAAGATCAAACGGAAGAAATGCAGAAACCCATGAGAAACCGATGAATCTGATGAGTTCTGCTTGACGTTTATTTGATGTGTATCTGAAGAAGTTGTTTTAGTGGTCAACTCAGGAGGCTGGCTTCCTGGCGGTGGCCTCCGTACATAAGCTCATGTAACCCCACATGAATTTGTCCCAGGACAACCTCCAAACTGCGCTAAGGGCTTGAATAGTTTTAGATGCCAGAGTGTCTCTGATCACATCCCCTCCTGAAACATGCTCTTTTGACACCAGGTGGATCTGAGGTGATGCTTGGTTTCACTTGGATCACCCGTCTTGGGTCTTTTTCGAACCCAGACATCCTCGGATGCATCCTCGGTCTGTCCGGCCCGCCCTGAAGAATCCGAGGCTACAGGCTTCGCACGGATCTGGAAGGAGGCCTGGGAGGGGTTGGATGGAGCACCCCACCCCATGGGCTGGATGGAACCACCATGCTGCTAACTGGCCTAACTCTTCGGACTGGAGGCCTTTGAAGATGATTTGTTCCAAAGATGTCCATATCCATGTCATTCCACAAAATCCTCGTTGGTCGGGATTGAGTTTCAAGCATGGCGGGTCTGATCAGCAGCTTCTCTTGGGCTTTTGGCCACACCAGGGTTGGGTCTAAGGCCAGGAGCAAATCTTAGGCCAGGTGTAAACCTGCATCCAATTGTCAAATTTACTGAGTGTGTCTAACATTGGAAGACCTCCAAACAGTGGATTGCGGACTCCATTCTACAGGTCCCTGATGGAGTCTTGTGGCTTCAAAGAAAAGCGACGGTCACGTGTTGACACTGGGAGCGCTCCGTGTACCGGGCAGAATGCCCTGGCCTTGAGCTCCTCCACATCTTCGAAGGGAGTAGGCCTGGTCAGCTTCGCAAAGGTGAAGCATGGTGAAACTGGGTGAGCCGAAACCCGGTCTTGGCACAAATTGCCTCCTGTGGAAGTTCGAAGCTCTCAGGACTGATGGTTTCCGACAAGCCTGGTCTTTCAGCGCCACAAGAGTACACCACAATTTGTTGTCAGCTACAAACTTGGAAGTCAATCTATGTTTGTGGCTGATGCATGAGCATGCTAAATACAAATACATGAACCTGACATCGCAACAGCTCGTGCTTTCCTGTTTCTAGCCGCTCTTGCCCACTTCACTTCGCGCTCCACAGTCTGTGGACTCCGAAGCGAGAGCCGCTTTCAGGCGGCATGGCCCAGTGCTGAGACTCTGACTCCAACTTCAACACCTCCTGGTACCGATTGAACTTCGCAGCCTCCTCCACCGCGACGTTCACATCTCAGAGAAGTCGGCGGATCTTTCTGGGGGCGAAAGCTTAGGGCGGTCTGCGATGGCAAAGCTGACAGGGGAAAAACGGGAATTGATCAAGTTGGGTCTGGGAGGCTTAACACAAAACCTGTTGGTCACGAATTCAAAAAGCTGTAAAAGCCTCTTCAGCGCGTCCCAAGAGAAGAAAAAACATTTCTGCACTTCCAAGGCTGGTTAAGCAATGACATGTACAAAAAAATGGTTTCTTAGGAACACTAACCAATTAGAATCAGGCACTGGTACTTCCACCTTATATATGTTTGTGTGTATTATGCATTGTGCACACCTGGGAGGGAAGGGACGAAAGCCCGCCCTCGTATAGACTGGGAACTACAACAAAGCCTTTCATGTATTTTCTTTGCGGCTGCTTGGAGGCACCTAGCTAGATCCTGAAAGTAGTATTCCTTTGCTGGTGCCCTTTTCTACCTCAAAACTATGACAAAACGATCAACAGGGGCACCACCACTGGACCACACATGCCCTTCAAACAGACCGCAAACATCGTCTTTCAAAGTATTTTCTTTACAGATCTTTACAGCTGCTTGGGGAGACCTAGCTAGATCCCAGAAGATAGCACTCCTTTGCTGGTGCCCTTTTGTCTTCCCCAAACCCGCGACAAAACGATCGAAAAGGGCACCGCCACACATACCCTTTTCCTTGAGCACATTAGTCTCGATGCGTTTCCGCCCACGGCCCACTGAGGAGTCTTTGCAGCCCCACGTCCATGATTGTTGTGGCCACTTTGTGATGCTAATGATGCACTATAAACCTTTTGGCATCACTCGCAGCACCAAGGCACCAACCAGGCTCTGGGTTCACCCTACCCGAAAAAGGTATGACCTCGCAACCACCCCGCACCCCCTAATACTCACTTCGTTCGCCCGTCAAGCACTTCAGCCTAGCCTATCGGCTTGTGGTCGTAATTATGTGTGTGTGGCAAGCCCTGTCTCTAAGGGTCCTCCCCTTCCTTTTTGGTTTTTCACT
>CAXAMN010001113.1:3384751-3414394 GCA_963970005.1 Durusdinium trenchii
GCTCTTTCGACGTACCTGCAACCTGAACTTTTGATCACGCTGTCTAATTTGCTCTGTTTGATTCCATGGTTCTTCATGCTACCACCCCCAAACCTTTCCTTGCAGCTGTGCCGCGCTGACGTTTGACACCGCCGTTCTTGTGAGCTGCAGATGTGCACAAACCTTTGTTAAACAAAACTTTTCCACGGACTCTGCCAATTTTCCGTTCCATCGCCATTTTTCCTGGGAATTGAGCTAACTGCAAACCAATGTGTTTTTTGTATTTTATATATATATATATATATACATGCAACAACCTGAGAAGAAGCAAAACGAAAACCAGCGTTTTTACTTTCGAGTGTGCTTTCTCAGGCCACCCCCCCGAATGCCCCTTCTTACTCAGCTGGCATAGGTATAGATACCCAGGGTAACTACAATTCAGTTACCAGGTATAGTACTTCAAGTCCCCTTTCCGTCAACCGCTCGATAACCTTTACACGTATAGCAACATGGCATTTATGCGGACCCAGGGTAGCTACAATTCTGTTTCCAGGTATCCCACTTCAATTTCCCTACCCTGGGTCCGCGCGCGCGCGCCTTGCTGGCACCCGGCTGCCCGCGCGCGCGGACCCAGGGCAGGTACAAGGCAGTTGCCAGGTATACCCAGGGTAGCTACAATTCAGTTGCCAAGTATAGCACTGCAACCAACCGAAGACACTTGCATTTCTTAAAAGCACAAAAAAGCACCTCCAAACCTTGCTTCCGTGCACCAGTACACACCACCTACTTTCCAGTGTGCTTTCTCAGGCCACCCCCCCGAACCCCCCTTCCTACTCAGCTGGCGCCTTGCCAGGTATAGATGCACAGGGTAGCTACAATTCAGTTGCCAGGTAAAGTACTTCCAGTTCCCTTTCCGTCAACCGCTCGATAACCTTTACACATGCACAGCAAACCACAGCTTTGAAGTCTCATTCGTGCTTTGAACTTATAGCTTTGAACTTATATGTGTGTAAGAGGTATAGCAACATAGCATTTATACGGACCCAGGGTAGCTACAATTCTGTTACCAGGTATCCCTGGGTCCGCGCGCGCGCGCCTTGCTGGCTCCCGGCTGCCCGTGATTTAGGCGCGCGCGCGTACCCAGGGCAGCTACACATCAGTTGCCAGGTATACCCTGAGTTGCGCGGATCCAGGGTAGGGAAATTGAAGTGGGATACTTGGAAACAGATAGCTACCCTGGGTCCGTATACAGTAAATGCTATGTTGCTATACCTCTTACACACCTATATATAAGTTCAGTGCGAGAATGAGACTTCAAAGCTGCGGATTGCTGTACGTGTGTAAAGGTTCTCGAGCGGTTGATGGAAAGGGCACTTGAAATACTATACCTGGTAACTGCACTATAGCTACCCTGGGTATCTATACCTGGCAAGGTGCCAACTACACCTTACCATTCAGATGATGCAAATGATGCAAATTGCATTTCTGCATCACCACCCCTCAAAAATCACCTCCAACACAACCTCAAAAAACCTTCCATCCGTCCACCCTCCTCCCCCAGCATGTGCCGAGTTTACGTGTACCTTTTGCGGGCCGCCCCCCCAGACCCCCTAACTACTCACTTCGTTCGCCAAGCACAACTCAGCTGGCGCCTTCTACGAAGGCTGGCTTTCGTTATCATGGAAGTGGACCCTGGGAAAATAAGACAATTTTCCTCTACAAACAGGAAATTTTCCACTTCCATGTTTGTTGCAGGGGTGGTGATGCAGAACTTCTTGCTGCACGCTGGCGTTGCACGCTGGCGTTGCACTCATTAGATTCGTTGGTTGCTCCCGGAAGCGGGGTCTCTCTGTGCCACGTCGACCAATTGCCAGGTCTGGAACCGAAAGCATTCGAAAACTGCACTGTTTTAAGGCATTGGCTCTCTTGCAACTCCTCCAGAAGAGCCAGCACTTCCTAGCGGCAAGCTGTCGAACGGGAGTCTTCCCGAGAGTGAGAGGAGCAAACAAAGTTGGAAGACAGTACACTGCTGTCCGGATTGCATTAAGCGAACAAATCAACAGCTCTTTAATGCTCTTTGGAATAGCAGTTCAGCTGTCTTGCTAAGAAACCATGTCGAGGAAGGAGAGATTGCAACTTGCTCGTGAACATGTCCTGAATAACTTATTGGCTGTGGTTGTTCTCCCATGTTGAGAAAGACCAAGGCTCTCACTCTGCAAATCTCCGATAGGAAGGGCCAAGTTCTTCACCCATTTTGCAACAAATTGCAAAGTGTTGGACTGTCAAAAGGCAACCCTTTCACAAAACATCACTCAAAATTAACTGGTCCCTCCATTGACCCTGTGAGCCTATGGCCATCTATGACCCTATAACCCCTCTGACCACTTTGTGATCCCCCCATACATTGCAAACATAAACAAACAGTTAAAAATAAATAGCTGCCTATATAACAAGAACGATCATCATAGTTATAATGATAGTTAGAAAAGATACCAAAAATAATTAACAATAGTAATCAAATACATTAAATTAAGTTATATACTAATCTTTAATACCCCATGCCATATGACCACTCCGTGCCGTATGACCCCTTCATCGATCCGCCGTTCGGTCCGTTCGCCTTCCGGTTCTCCGCGGCCATCTTCGAGGTATCCGACAGATCCGGCGCCTCCAAACGCTGTTGCCTCGGGGACGAAGTCGGACGAAGGAACAACGGAGGGACTTCAGAACGAGCTTGGGTCGTTGGTGGTTGTGGAGACGTTTTTCGGGGGGCTTTTGTATGCTTTTGGTGGGGCCCGATCGAGTACCCCCCGCTGCAATCTACCGCGACCTCACGCATCTCCTGCAGGGGGTTCGTCTACCAGGGGTGGTGTCTAGTTTCTGATGTTTCTTGCACCGAATCCAAATTTGCAGCACGCTGATAGCTCGCCCAAGGAACTGTTCTCCCACAGTCTTGCGAAGCTCCGGGATCTCGACATCCAGAGCCTCTTTGTTCCGATGCAGGCGTTTTTGGGGGACGAGGGAAAGGATCCCATATTGGATCGGGAAAATATTGGAACAACTGGCTGTACTGAGATGCAACTCTTCGGTTTATATAATTGATCGAAGATCATGACCAAGGGTTTTGAACCTCCATCTTCGCTTTTCAAGTCATACACTCTCTTCAGCTGTTTCTTGAAGTCCTTCCAAGAAGTAGTAAGCACCTTCTTCAACAAGGGTACAGCTTGTGTATATAATATGTGTTCCATTTTATGTATAATACTGTATAATATATGTACAATTCAATGTTATTTATATATATATACATATATGATATTACAACTAAGACGATATAACCAATATGTATAGGCCTATGGCCAGCAATCTTCCAGACCCGCCTTGCTAAAGTGGGCCACATCAACCTCTGCTCGCTCTTTGCCAGTGGTAACCTCCAGTAGGCTCGCCATGTGTCTCGCCGCAGCAAAAGATGAGTGGTCCGAGCGGTATCGATGTTGAATTGAACATGGGGAAGGAACTCACCCTAGGGTTGCATATGGACATGGTGTTTGGGCTCCAGGTTTTGACCCATCCATATTGAGAAGTGGGTGGTGAACACTGCATATACGGAAAAACAATTAAAACACATACAAGACCTGAAGATCCATGCCGTTCTTGCCAGAAAAAAAGAGATGGATCAAACCAATGGTCAGTCTTCCAGGATACCCCACCTGTTATGGTCCCTTCTTTTGATTTTTGGAAGCTGCCGCAATCATGAAACCGCTTGGTCGACCCTGGAGCACCTGTGCAATCAGCTGGTTCTTCGCGGAGGCCAAGTCGTTGAAGGCCTGAAGAACGACGGCCTAGGAAAGCGGCTATCGTAGAGGCCACCTCCTCAGGCCTAGAAAGGGTTTGTCATTTGTCATGTATCTACTCTACCCGTTATCTGGTGATGTTGAAGTTGTCTTGGGCTGCAGGTTAACAACAAATCTCGATATGTCTCGACCAAAATCAGCAGATACCCACGAAAAAAAACCACGTTCTCAGCCGCGAAAATCCGCCTTGCGCGTGTCACTGTCGATGCGGATTCCAAACCTTTTGCGAAAGTCGGATGAAAAAACGCAAGTCTTGGCTGCGAAAGGCTTGTGTTTGGTGATCGATTTCGATGGGCTCAGTCCACACTGGTCTCAGTCGATGATGGAAAAAACATTTAAAACATGTGTCTTTCGGATTGAGAATGGACCGGATGGCCATGATGGCTTTGCACGGAAGACCGTGGCAGAAGCACTCACACCCTACGGAAGCAGATCCGTTCTGGGGTCGAATCGGCTCAAGCGGAGAAGTTGTTTCACGTGGGTAAAGCGTTCAATAAGTCGACACTTGTATCTTTACCGGTCTTTACTCTCCAGTACGTCTCAAGTTTAGGTCTTCCTACCCCAGCTTCCTTCAGTGTGTCCAAGTTCACCTGTTGGCCGCAGCAACCTGTCACCAGTCGCTGAAAAGAACCAAGTCACTCCCGGATGATTTCGGCCATTTCTTGCACCTGCAAGACTGCAGGTAAGCCAATTCATGGCGCGCCGGCCGTGGGAGCCCCACGGAGGTTTTCGGTGTGTTCTTCGCGCCTTGAAAAAAAACATTGAAAAAACCAATCCAAATGCGAGAAAAGCCACCTATATTCACCTATTAAGATACCTAAAGATACCTTCATTCCGTCCGCATTGGACCCTCCGATACCCTCACGTCCATCCCGTCCTCCCTATCTCTTTTTCGTTTCGCGAAGTCCGTCCGCGACCGTTGACACGTGTTCGTCCTCGAGGAAGCGCTTTTCCAGCAAAGGCAAGGAGGCGTCGATCTTGGCCAAGTGGACGTTGAACCTGAACGAGG
Organism: Durusdinium trenchii; assembly: GCA_963970005.1. Lineage (NCBI taxonomy): Eukaryota > Dinophyceae > Suessiales > Symbiodiniaceae > Durusdinium > Durusdinium trenchii. The sequence continues at coordinate 3,389,591 of CAXAMN010001113.1, forward strand.
AACGAGGGACGAGGGACGAATCAAGCGGACTGATGCAAGGGACGAAGCCACAGGTCTTTGCAGCAAAATCACGAGAACAAAGAATTGTGTGTCAAGTGCGACTCTTGCGTCATCTAAGTCTGTATACTTAACCAAACAGCAAAAGCCCGAAGGGGCCTGCGCTTTTGGTAGCATCAACAGTGGCCCGTTTCATCCAAAATTGGTTGCTGCAAAAAAGCAACATCAATGAACATAGAGTTCATCTACTGGAGGATCTCGTGGGTCTCAGGCTCTTGACTGGAATTTACACTTGCAGACTCTTCCAGATGTCATGTCTTTGAAGCGCCAGACGCATCTAAAATAGCTGAGCAGTCCAACTCTACATACTCGTCCACATTGTTCGGGTACTCTTTGAGTCTGTCATTAGCTGCCTGAGCAGACAAAGGCACACATTGCAAAAAGAGCCGAATCAAAGAGATTTGGAAACATTCCCTCAAAACTCAGATGCAAAGTCACCAGAAAATGACCACATCAAAGTCACCAGCGCCCACGGCCTGGATTTCACTACTAAGCTCGGCATTCCGGGACATGGCCAATTCTGGAATATACCTCGAAAACACAAATGAGGTCGCTGTAGTCCGAGTGCACATGAAATGTATTGAAATGTGTTTCGTGGAATGTGTTTCGTGAAAAAGACTAGAGACTAGAGACTTTGATGAGTTATTTATGGATAGTTAATTTCATGTTTGTCGACCTTTTTTGCAGCATCCAAACAATATCTTGAACAACACCAGCAAATGAGCCTGACAAAACGTGCATGTTGCCACCTCTGTCACGGTTGGTCCAAGTAACGCTGATCACTAGCATGTAAGGCTACCCTCTTGTCCCTTCCAGCCCATCGCTGTCATGCCTCTATCTGTGATGCCTCTATCTGTGGACTCCTTTATTCAGAAAGCTTCAACACTTTTCAACATGCTTCAGGAATCAACAAAGCCCCCTCTGAGTCTACCACTGTGCCAGCAAGTCAAAGCATCCCGTCGGCGACGGTCTCAGAAGAAAGCAAGTCTCTCCCGGGTACACCCAGTCTCTGTGCATGAACTCGGGCCGAACTCAATGGTTTCGCCTCTGTGTTGTCTGGTCACTCCAAAAATTGATGATAAAGCATCTTCGGATCTGGCTTAGTTGGGTCGGTTTGGGTAACTTGCGTGTGTTGTTTTGAGACGAGCTGAAAGGCTTCAAAGGCCCATGCGAACAAACGCACGGTGAACCTCCCGGACCACCCCCCCACAAAAATAACAAGGCTGCAAAAACGGCATGAGAGTGTTTTGGTTGAAAAAGGGACATGCCATTTCAGGGATTTGAAGCAACGAAGCTTCTCGCCATTCTTGATCTATCGTCTTTCCCTCTCTCTTTTTTTCTCGGAAGCCGGAGAAACCAGAACATCCCCAAGAGCCAGACAGGAGCGTTCGCTGCATTTCTTGGCAGTCCAAGCGGAAAATCCCGATGTCCTGTTGGTCACACTTCTGTCTCTTGGTCACAAAATGCCCTCTCACATCGGGTTTTTTGTTCACGCTAGTTCTCTGCAGCTCTCTCCACAACTTGACAAGAGTTGGTACGTCATCAATCAGTGACACTAATGAACTATGCCAAATCGGAAGAAATGAAGAAATCTTAGTGAGCTGTGCCCTTTTAGCCGTCCGCTTGCATGCGACAGATTGTCTTTTGCCTTCCTCCAAACCGAACTGAGCCGTTTCGTGACCTCACTGCATCCCTGCACTTCGTCACTGTGTCCTGGCCTTGGTCCTGCCCATGGAGCGGATGTCCTGGCGGATAGACAGCGAATGTACGGATGACTGATGACCATGGATTACCCGTGCCGGGTCCTATGACCATTGCAGCACAGGGACTACGGATTTGCTCCAATGTGTCAATGTTCCTTAATGGCTCGTCTAGTATTCAAATTTGCGGTCCACTTGCTAAAGCGTACTCGCACCATCGGCACCCCTGGAATCATGGTCCACGATGTGTACTGTACGTTCGCAAAAGCACTGTACGTATTGCAACTGTATGCAACTGTATCGTTTCATAGCCAAGGCTTCAATTTGGAACAGTGGCGAATGCATGCCGATGCTTGCACAGGCTTGGTCACGTGAACGGTTCATCTCTTCGAGTGCCTCTTTCTGCTTCTGGTACTTTGCCAGTGCAGCACCTGATTCAGAATCGCCACATGAACACCGGCAGCCAGGAGAGAAGGCATGAACAAAAGGCCAAAGTCGCAAAGAGTTACTATGAGTTACTACTGTACTAGCTTCTTGCTACTAGTAGTACGGTCAGGAGCCCCGTTCGTAGCGTCTTTGCTCCTAGTAGTAATGCCAGGAGCCCTAATGGCTTCTTAATTGCATGTTCTCAACCTCAATCTGTCCAATCAACTAGGCAGGCGTTTTGGTTCTTTGAACCCTGGTCTATCATCAACGTCATCTCAGCCCAGTGGCGGAAGTCATCCAGAGAAGCATCAGCAAATGTGACCTCGGATCTCTTCAAGGCCGATCCATGCGGATTCGACAGCGCTTGCCGTGATCGACTTCTTTTGGGTGGATCCAACGGAGCTCGTTTTTTCGAGCACAAGCCGAAAGGCCGAGGCGAAACATGACTCTCTTCAGATCACCTCCAAAAGCTGCCAAGTGACACTGCAGTCGGTCAAGGCCGAGTTCTCAGCATACATCTCGACGAACCTAAGCACGTCGAATGCATGAAAAGCTTGCAAGGCCTTATTACACCCACAGTGTGTTGTGAGGAACATGAACAAAATGTAAGAAAAAACAAATATCGAAGTATCATGAATATCATGTGTTGTTTTCAGACGGGGGAATGTCCCATGATGTGCAGCGTTTGCTGTGTTGTGCGGAATATCCAGAAAAGCTCTTGTTTCATCTTGTTTCAGTTTTTACCTCCAAAACCGCAGGTCTCTTTGAGACTCTCCAGGACGAAAACGACCACCGCGTATTTTTTTCCACCTGTGCCAGGTTGATAGTACCTTGCCAACACCAATGGCTGCGTGTGCCAACCTGCGTGGTGTCGACAGAGGTTGCCGTTGCGATTGCCAAGGGACTCTTCAAAGCGACTGGCATACGTATTCACCTGCCAATCCACTGGTCACCGCAGACTGTGTCTCGGTCCACTTGAATCATTCGTAATCGTAGATTGTGTCTCGGTCCGTTTGAATCATTCCGTGATTTTTTCCGAAGACCGACCGAACGGTCCGTTCAACTGGTCGATGTGAATTCACCAACTCAAAGATGCAAATAGATGTGTTATGATCGGATGCCAAATTTGGCCAACAAAAAAAGTTCCAACATGCACCAACACCCTCCCAATTATCCCAAAAGCCTCAGCCGAATCTTGTCCGGCCGAAGTGTCCGGGCCTTGTCGAAGAGCCAATCGTAGCGAGCCGTGATGGTCGACAAGAGCTCCTGGGGCGGGAGTCCCTGGGATGTATGACCTTTTGGACACCGGTGGTATCACTTATCCCGGTCTCTTTCTACCTGAAAAGGTGCCATGTACTTTCAAGAATCTTTCAACACCAGACTTTATAAAAGCTTGATTAAAAAAATAACAAAAAAACGAAACACACACAATCAATCGGCGGCTGAACACTTCTCGGTTTTTTCACTCTCCACCGTCTCCACCAATCACACGGACCAAAACGTCGTCGCCTTGTGCTTCGGATCTTGCGCGACGAGGCTGAACAAATCGTGCTGCTGCTCCTGGGTGGAGCATCCACCGTTCAGAACCACCACTAGCCTATAGGATATATCATGATATATATATATATATCTACTTATATATTTATACAAAAATTATGTTGGTTCTGCGAGTCTGGACATGGAAACTGGTTTGTAAAAATGTTAAAAACCATTCGATCTTGTTTGGAGTTGCAGAAGGGAAGACAAGGAAGAAAAAGAAAGCATCCCCTCTCCTCCAGTGGTAGGGCATCGCCCAGTTCGGCCAACGGGGCTGTGAAGGCATTGAAGTCCTCGACCTGGACCATGAGCGAAGCTCCAGCTCCAAGAAGCTACTAGTAGCAAAGGGCATCGCTACTAGGAGCAAGGACGCTACTAGGGGCTCCTGGCCTTACTACTAGGAGCAAGAAGCTACTAGTAGCAGTTGGTCTTGGCCCGTCTTTCATGGGTTGGGCCTGTCCCCCTCTGCAGGGGGTGTGTTATTTGGGCTCCCTGTGCATCGCATTGCTTCGCTTGAATTCACTGGAGTTGGGGTTGTGGACCGGTTGGAAGCTTGAAATCGTTTCGCAATGCTTTAGACTTAGATTGATAATCATAACTATCATGATTACATAGATCGAAAAACAGACAGAACTTTCCAAACAGAGATGCACAGGGTTGTGCTTCACACCTCGGTACTAGTAACTTGGTAAGAAGCGCAAAAATCATGTACCCTCGCACACTCAAAACCCACACTCGAACCGCTTCCTCCTTGGTCGATGCCACTTTGGGCCATCAACAACTGTGCGATGCATTCGACACGAGTCGAGAAAGGTTGCGACATCACGACCAAGTCTAGAATCTGCACTATTTCAGGAAAATGGAACTCTGCTGACGTCGCTGCAGGCGACAACAGCAAGTGACTGTGAGCCAACTGCAGAAACTGCAGACTTCGCCATCCAAAGTGAGGAAAGGTTCAGCCAGGAGCCCACTCAGGGTCATCCACACTCAAGAGTCTTTCTGGATCAAAGCATTCAATGTCCACAGATGTTGCCTTACCATCCAAGATGAGCTCAGTCATCGCCAAGCCACTGGCTAAACTATTCAGAATCCCCCAACACCCATGGCCCACGGAAAGATAACCACCCTTGTATTGTGGAAGTGGACCAATGGCCGGAAATGTATCAGCGGTTAATGGCAAATAGCAAGACTGTTCCCCTGTCACCTGAGCTCTTTGCATCTCAGGTGAGACCTCACGAACACTGGCGACCAGGCGCTTACAGACCTCTCGACGGACTTGGACGTTGCCGGGTGGCTCGGTGACGAGCGTCACGGGATCAGGGAAGCCCGTCACGTAGTTCTCGCCGTCGTTGCGGGGATAGACCTCTGGATTTCCAAGACCTTTGAAGAAGACCGCCTCGGACAGCACACGTTCACCCTGCAGCAAAACACTGTGGCACTTCTGGCCGTAGATCTTCATGCGAGGCAAAATCATTCCAAGAATTTGGGACCAAGGGCCCATGCAGCATACCACTTTGTCGGCCTGCATGGGCTGACTGTTAACAAAGGCACCAAGCACTTTCTGTTCAGACCCTGCAGTTTCCGTGATCAACTCATTCACCGTGCCCAAAACAAAGTTCGAACCAACTTCCTCACAAACCTTCCACATGGCCTCTGTCAACTCCCTCGGATGGACTTGTGCGATGGTTGCTTCGTCACCCATGTGTCGCTCATCAACTGCATCTTCAACCCATTCCAAGTGCTCCAGCTTCCTGACAGGTGGCTTCACACCCTGCACTGTGACTGACTTGCAACGCAAGCGCCGATATGACTTCAGCTTCAACTTCACCGCAAGATCCGCATGCATGTCGAAGCTCTTCTGCGACAGCTGCTTCAGGGGTGTCCTGTCGTTCCAAGTCTTTGCCAAGAAGCCCCCTGCTTTGCCACTAGCACAGCTGGCTAAGCCAGCATGATCCACTAACGTCACCCGTTTGCCACGCTGGGCCAAGTGGTAGGCCACCGAGACACCAATGACACCTCCACCCAAGATCAGCAGCCGTTCCTCTGCCCTTCTTGCTACTTTCAGAGGCTCGTGCTGATGTCTAGGGAGAGGTTGAGACCAACCAGCCAGCGGGCCGTGTAAAGCTGGAAGCACCATAGGATGGCAGGCGAGTTCCTGTTCCTGAAAATATGTGGGACCTGAAAGGAGCGATTGTTCGTCTTGTGCTCGGATTTGAGGAGCTCAGAATAGATGAAAACTTAACTCGTCTTGACACGAGGGTATTCTGTGCCAATACACTTGCTTTGAGAATACATTCTCATCTCTTGGCGAGCTGGCACAAACAGCAAACCGAATCGATGGAAAGTCCACTGTAGGCGACCAAATGGCAGTCCCTATTGTGGTTCGAGTGGCTCATATATAGGTCCCTGTGCCCCAGAATTATGAAGAACTGCAGAGGATTTAAGGAACAAAAATGCCAAAGGATGTGTTGTCTCGTCGAGGCATACAAAGCCTTGCGTTCTCTGAAAGGGAAAGAAGGTCTGACTAGATCCGTAGCAGGATAGGTGGCATAGTCGATTGAATCGCAGGCATTTAAGGCCAAGGAAAAGGCTGCTCCACTATCAACTGATCAACTCTAGCTTAGTTTGATATGTATATAATGGTATAGTTATATGGTTATCTTACATATGTATATATAGAGAGAGAGAGAGCCGGGGGGAACCATATGTCATATATACAGTCTATCCCCCAAATCCGTCCGTTCGTTCTTCGACTCCGCCGACTCGTCTTCTCACCGCCAGTCAATCCCGACTCGGAATCGGCGCCCCGACCTGCAGGAAAGCAGGACATCCCGAGACAGCTCGCAGGGCATCTCGCAAGGACGACCTCACCGCTTGGCGTGAGGTCGGGTGTTATGCGACCTCGACCCAGGGTGTTAGGGTGGAAAGTCAGAGGAGGAGGAAATCGGGTCACCCGTTTTGGTCGGTCTAACGGTGTGTTGGTCTGAGGGGTCTGTTGAGCTGTTTGTTGAATGCCCGCAGATACCGTTAGAAGTTAGATGAAGTTAGAACCTACAGTGACCTACAGGACAATAAGTACCTGACCACAGAAACAGTGTCCATGCCAGCACAAACTCTTCAACAAGTGAAGAGGGACATTGAAGCTTGTGCATAGCTTGCCTGGAGATCCTGCGAAATGGGACAGGATGGGCATGGTAGTTGGGTGGCCCATCACTGGGCTCTCCGACTCTAAAGCCTCCCAGATCTTCCTCCCAGTGGGTTTGAAGATCAGTGCTCCCCTCTGGAGCAAACACTCCACGTTGAAGTTGGGCTTCCTGAACAGCTGAAGACCACCGATCGGACACCGGACCAGACGCGTCGATCGGACACCGGACCGGACGCATGTGCTACCACTCCAAATCGACCAACGCAGTTTGGGAGTCACATACTGCGGCATTGGAGCAGACCTTGGATGGATAAATAAAGCTATACAGTAATTAAGCGCACAAAACACCAAGGTCCTGGTGCTCTTGGACTCTTCTTTCTTCTCCTTGCAAAGACTTGCAATGCACTGGGGGTGCATCCGTCCGTGCGTTTCGACCATTGGCATTGGTTTGCCTTTTTGGTGTACATGACAATCCGCCACATACAATTGACAAGTTTTCCGTGCACATTTGCTGAAAGCACAGCACCAATGCTTCGTCGGCCACAAAACCATACAGAACCGTCCTGCCAGTCGTAACGTTGCCTTCCGATCCAACTTTTGAAGTTAGCAGCAGATCATCCCGTTTGATTCCAGACATTGGTTCCGGAGTCCTAGCTGACTACGTCTTTTTACCCCAGAAGGTGGGTCTGATGAAAGACATCCTGCTAAGCCTCGAAACCAATCTCACTGCTCGAAACCATCTCACCCGAGGACGGTTCACATGAGATGCGTCCCACGGCACCGCCTCTGACGGCTTCTCGACGTCATTCTCCAACGCCAACGCTTGGGCCTGGGCGGAGCATCCGGTGCCCACCGAGCGAAGACGAAAGATGAGACATGAGACATGAGACGCACGGGGCGACGTCGACCTCGTCGACCTTGTTTGAAACCTGCTCGTGTTTGGCAGCTCGAAAAAGGATCAAAAGCTCAGGAGGCACCAAGGCTTCGAAGGCTTCCAAGGTCCTGGGCACCCAGCTGCAGCCTCTTGTGTTTGGACATCTTCCACAAAGTTCTGGCGACGGACAAGGGCATCTTTCCAGTGCTTGTTGGTGCTTTCGTTATGATGATCGGTCTTTATTGACAGGATTGTACTGTTACAATTCAACATGATATTCAGTGCAGCAAAGACACATTGAGCTATGCCATGTTTCATGCAAGAACAAAAACTTCTGTGTAAACTTTGTAGACAAAAACAACATATAGAAAGTCGCATGACCCTCAAACAAAGGATGTCATGACCCTCAAACGTGCTTGGGCGCCGCGGGCTCCCGTGTTCGCTTCGCCGCCCCACACCTCCAGCGTCTCCAAGAATTTGCTGGTGGTCGTGCTCACCACCATTTGAGCCTCAGTGCTTCGTGCAACTTCGGAAGAGCCTCAGTGCTTCACCAACTGGTGACCAACCATTACTTGTTGAAGTGGAAGTTGGTCACGAAGTCAGGTTGAAATCAAGATCGCCCAGCAAGACGACGAGAAAAAAGGTGCGAGAAGGGAGACCAGCAAAAGACCCCCCTGGAAGAAGGCAAATAGACCAAAACCATCGATTGGGAACGTCTCCCTACATCACACGCCCACCTCAAAGGGCCCAGGGCCCGTCAGAACACACTGAAGCTCCCGGCGACAGCATCGTTGAACAAGAACTGCACCATTCGGATGAACCTGGCAAGCATGGTTCAGCTTGAAGTGTCAGTTTCAGAGTGGACCTTAATGAAGTGATGCCCTTACCGCTTTGATCCAACTCCACCAAGGTTATGCTACGGTAGCATTATGCGAAAAATACTGCTGCGTACTCCTCCAAGAAACCACCAAATCGGTTCCGAACACCATCATCAGATATCATCAGTCAGATTGTCCTAATGTTGACTGTTGATGAATAGAACCTCCCATATGGAGATGTAAAAACAATCTGGTAGGAAAGTTTGCAAACCAGGAGTTCCACCATCCTTTCCCAACCGCGACAGCGTCACTTGGTGAGTTTTCGGCACTGCGTTCGTGTGGTGGCCCGCTCGGTGTAGGACATCCCGCCATCCTACGGAAATCGGGTGTGTTTGATAGTTGGGTCGGAGAATGGGCAAAAACAAATCTGACCACCAGCAACGGCTGGTTCTCGATATTTCAAGTCAATGTCATCAATCAAAAGCTCAGTATTTCCATACTCGATGTTGAGATGACACAAAGGTTCTGGGAAAAACAAAGCTGTACGGTTACAGTAATGCTGTACAACTCTCCTTTGATTTTGTTCGTGAGTCATTAAACACACTGGCCACGGCTGTCCTGATCACCTTCATCACCTTCCTGCCAGAGCACAATAGCGCAGCAGCTGTCCATGTCGCAAACACGTAAACAGGGAAAAATGTGCCTTGAGAATTTAAACGCAATGAAGCATCTTCATCCAGAAAACGAAGGGGACCTTTCAAAAGCAGCCCCTGTGTCTCTGGCCTCTTTTTCCTCTTCGTTTGCACCCCTTTGCCCGAAGCCGTTCTTCTTCAAGAAGTCTTGAAGGCTATTTGTGCATGACCTCGGGAAGAACCATTTAACGATGATCAAAGTCTTGGAGAGAATGCCCCTGCCCCTACCTCAAAATTCCAGGAGACGGGAAACCTGACAGAAATCTGCCAGAAACCACTTCATCACAACAGCCCTTTGGTTCCATCTGAGAGAATCTCCGGGCTGCTTCAATGTGGATGCTGGTCATACCTAGATACCTAGATGTCCCCCTCCTTCCCAGGTTGGAAATTGATCATCTGAAGGAACTTCTCCAGAGATCATCTGCGTTTCACATCTCATCAAACGTTTCGCGCCATGAACGTGTCGAGTGTCATTGCTGCGTGGAAAATCTGTGTCAGTATTGTCATGATCCTCATGGAAGAACTCCTGCAGCACCTCGTGGTGGAAGCACAAGACACTGATAAATCACATTATATATTATAGCATATATATATATATTATACATACATATACAGTATATATCACTGCGTCCAATCATACTGTTGACGTATGTCTATCTCATATCGCAGGGATTTCTGAAACCATGGTCTCTCATCCAAACGGCTTGGTGTCAAAGTGAGAAGATCTTCGCCCAGACCGGCCCAGACCTGCTACCTGGGTCCTCCCGCTGAAGAAGCTCATCTTTGATTCGTGTCCAGACCTGCGCCGATACGCTGCGCTGACCAGCGACAGAAGCTCGCCAGTAAACGCCGTGCCGTCCGGCCGCCGTTTCCATGCCGTTTCCATGCCTGGACCTGGGAACATCGAAGTTGCGAAGTTCTTCGGTGCCTTTTCTTCCGTTCGTAGCTTCTTGGTTCCTAACTAGTGGCGATGCACCTTGTTACCAGTAGCTTTTTGGTAGTAGTAGTAATGCCAGGAGCGCCCATAGTAGCTAGCAGCGTCTTGTTACTGGTGTCGTAGCTTACATCATGTGTCGTCATGTCCATGTCCGATGTCCACAGGCTGTGGACACGAACGCAACTCCGGCTTGAAGGGTGTTGCTTGAGGTTTCAACCCCAAGAAGAAGTACAGTAGGAAACCGATCAAACGGCGCATGCTCGGCTGAATGTCTTGCGTGAGAGATCATGATTTGATCGATAATTCATTGATCTATGCTCTTCAAGTCCAACCAATAGCGAAAGGTGCCTCCACTCAGAAAATCACCGCCTCGACTACAAATTTGATATCATCTTCTAAGCTTCTGTCACTTCTGCATGTTAAAGAAACCACAACATACCACTAAGGTCTTGACCCAGCTTCGTAAGACTTCAACTGAACACCTGTCCCACCTGTTCACGCCTGTCTCACCTGTTCACACCGGGCTTCTTTCGGTCGCGCCTCTTGGAGGTCGCTGGCCATTTGCTTCCTCTTCTGTCGTTGTTGATCTTCGAACTCCTGCGCTTCACCGCGCCCGCAGGAGCGAGCGGTAAAGGCTCGGCGGAGCGGTAAAGGCTCGGTGGAGCGGTGCCCACGGCCCGACCCAAATGTCCCTGAGTCGAAAAGGAGGGTGAAGGAGGGTGAAGGAGGGAAAAGGGCTTGACATGTTCTTGCAATGTCCCTGTCACACTGGCTCTGCAGGAGCCACCCCACCACCTTCATCTTGTGAACTCATCAAAGATCACGGGTGGAATGCGCGGTCTTCTAGAATTGCCCAGGGCAGTTGGGGGGAAGTCGTTCATCAAACACCCTGGTACCCGCCGACACGCGTGCCGAGTCCGAAAAGAATGCTCCTCAACCTGGTAGACAGTCATCGGGTTCACCTACGAGCTGCTTCACTGCTGAGAGGCGACCGACTTTCAATCGTTGAGCAAAGGAGACTGGAGGACGGGCAAACTCCATTCCGGCCAAAAGTCCCGCCTCCAGCAAATTCCAGCTACTGATCTTCACACACTCCTTGCGACCTTGGTCTGACCGAACCCTGGGCGACCCAGTTTTGGAGCCCTGTGGTCACGTCTGGGTACTTGTGGGCACTCGCTTGAACATGCGACAAGAAATACTCTCATGGATCTTGGTGGCACTGACCCAGCCAAGTGTGCAAGTCTGTTCAATTCGCCTTTGAGTATCAAACACTTCTGTGCTCTTTTGGACCAACGATTCCGGGGTCATGGCACCGGTCTCGCACGTGGACCCACCGACGGTGGACGGTTTTGTGGCCGCTGGTGGACGACCGGCGAACACGGTTACACAACCCATCCCCGGAAGTGGGCGGTGAACATGCCATATAGACGCATATAGTTAGATACCCAAAAAACATGCCCATAAGTCATAAGACCTGAAGATCCATGCCTTTTTGCCGAGATGGATCAAGCCATTGGTCTTTCGGTTTACCCACCTGTTTGCTACTGAGCATGTCCCTTTTGAGGCAGCGGCATCGCAACAGCGACTCGCAGAGCGTGGTGTCCAAGGCAAAGAGGTGTGCATTCAGCGTCCTGGCCCGTCGAGGTAAGCGGAATGCGGCGTCCTCGTCCCCCGTTACGAACATCACGGGTCGTTCTTGGGCCCCTTCTTCTTGGGGGTGTTCAAGGGCGCCGTTGAAAAAGAAGAAGGGCCTGGGTTTTTTGGGGGGTGGATTGCACCGTTGAGCTGGGTTTCTGATGTGTTTTCCGGGGTCGGTGCGAGGGTGTTGTTGTGGATGCTTTGGGAGGTTTTTGGGGTTTCCAAGTCTGACCCATGAATGAGAGGAAATGAAAGTCCCAAGCTTTTTGCCTTGTTCTGACCAATTGTGTGGAACCTGTTGGAAATAATTTAGCAGCTTGTTTTGGACCACTTCTCAACGAAGAAAAAAAAAATCTGTAGGGGCCTCCAAGATGCATGAGTGCACCTCCAAAAAGGGTGCTTTTGATACACAGCCAGAATTCATCGGGATGGAAGAGTGCATGCCAATCCGTAGATGGCCCAAAGAACCAGCCTTCAATAGTCAGTTCCCAAGTCGTTCCCAAAAGTGCCCTAGCAGTTCGGACGACTAGCAGCCCAGCACGACTCTTGCCAGTTTGCAACACTTGCATACATTTGAATGCAAAATCAAGGAGTCCAGCTGAAATCACAGGAGTCTCTGCCTGCTGGATCCCCAACTGCGAAGAACGATCGATCGATCGATCGATCGTCTGGAGCCCCAACACCCGATGAACAGCAACCACACCTAGAGCATTTTTGCACACGCTGATTGCCTTGGCCGCTCGGGCATGCCAAAGATGCGTGTTTAAAGACGAGAAAGGCGAAAGTGTCCAACTCGATACTTTGTTTGAGGCTCCCGGGAAGTCTGGTGGGTGGTTGACAGCTGGGACAGCTGGTTCAGAACACGAGAAGACATCCACGCTGTCGAGCACCCGCATGCTGCAAGAGGTAGGCATGTACCAAGAAACCTCCTGCACCAGCCACCTTTGGAAGCACACCACGCTGACATGAGATCAATGGCAGCACAGAAGCGCTCGAAAATCAATATTTGTCCACATAGGGGCAGAAGAGCAGGACCAATATCTGAGACGAACATCATCCGACCACTTGGCATCTGATGTACCCCAGAACCATGGATTTCCTGCAGACTGTGCTGAAACCAATTCCGGGTATCACTTTGGCGATTGGCGAGACAATTGGCGGCATCATATGCTTGATGCACTATCCCAAAGGAATCCCTGCTCAAACGCTTTCCTTGCCCTCTTTTTGCTAAAGCTGCCAAAAGAGTTCTGATGATGAGTCAGCACAGGAGTGGTGAGAGGGGTCTCCATTCAACCAAGAAAATCTCGCTCAGTTCACTCAATCCACTCCTTGCAAATGTCAATGGTGCCTCTTTGCCCATCTGTCAATTTGGGACCCAAATGACTGAAAGTAGATCAAAATGGCCAGAAACTTCTTGCCTCCCAGGGTAAAATGATGAAACCCAATCTGTTTATTCATACATAGATGTGTCTTTTCTGGGGGGGGCTCCTGGCGTCCCACAGAATGGCAGACTGACCCGCACCAGAGAATGGTTGCTGCCAAGTAGCGCATGGCACTCTTCCAGACTGAGAAGAGCTTCCAGCGCCTGAAAATGGTCAAATCCAGCACCATGGCCGCCAGGGTGTACAGGCCAAGCACCCAAAAAAAGCTCAGAAAACCTGGTTTTGAATGCTTTTTGAAAGGAACATCTTGAGTGTCTGATCCGCTGGGACAGAAACCTTTGGGTGTCAGGCCTAGCCCCTAGGGGCAAACAGTACTGACCCGCCGTCCATGTTCGTTGCAAACCACTTTCTGGTCCTGCCAAGTTCACCAGAGTTCGGTTTCAGGGGAATATGGTCATACACAAGGGAAAATGGTTCCTCTTTATACAGAGGTCGACTTAGCTTGTGATGGTCGTCTGAGGGTTTGACACCATGCAGCCAGGGCTGATGTATCAGGACTTAAACCGTCCTTGTCTCTTCCTTAAACCATCGGCAGCCCCGCAAATGGGCTTGTCCAGCTTGTCTTTGAGGGCTGACTTCCCATCGGTTTCGAGTCTCAAGATTCTGAGCAAACTGCTGGTACTTCTTGAAGAAGGGAATCTCTATGATTTTCCTGCAGGAGTGCAGCTGATAAGTCTAAAACTCTGTGACTTTCAGCCAGCCCAACCTCTTGTGAACCTCAAAGGAATGTCACTGAACAAGCTCTTCTGCAGACTTTCATTACGCAACCCATGTGGTTGCAGGTATCTTGGGTGTGACAAGACTAATGACCCATTTTCGGCGAGATCTCTCCCAGTGTCTCCTGTACATGTCCTGATCTCGCTGCCAATCAGCCAAGTCCTGGTTCGTTGGCCGTCGGAGCCGACTACGGGAAGTGAATCGCCCGGAGCAGACGCCAGCAGACGCCCGGATTCGAGTAGGAGATCTAACAAGAATCTGCTTGAATGGTGTTTTTCTGCATTCTCAATTGCGACAGCCCTTGGACAGCCCTTCTTGGTGCCAGAGTCATCGAACGAGTGAATCGGTGGGACCGTAGGGGACCCATGTTCACGTGGCGACCGGCGGATCTGCTCGTGTGCGACCGACAGAGCCAATCGATCGTGTTTTTGTACCGGGAAATTGGCCTCATCCGACGGAACCCCCTCAGTTTGCCTGGAAAATCAGAGAAACCCTCCTTCCACCTGTGGGACTTGAAACCAATCCCCAAAAAATGGATTAAATAAAGATGATCCATTGACTGGGTAGGCATAAACGGAACTCGTACGGGGTGCAGGCTGTGAGTGCTCATGTGTTTCTTGTGGGCTTTTTCCACAACTCCCTTGTGGTGGGGCGTGTTTTCCCCCTTTGCAAGGTTCCAGGACCAAATCGTGGGCGGTACATCCATCACTACAAAGGGCTCGAGACCGGGAAAGGCTCCAGTTTAGATCTCCAGATCCGCCCGACAGCCTGTGGGATCTCATTTGATCATCGTATCTACCACAACACCATAACCAAGAGACCTGTTCAAACCGGTTGTTCAACACCCGCACCTGTCCTGGTAGTCTAGCTCCCCATTGGAGTAGTGAGTCACACCACGGATGGAGATGGTCATGTAGTCGTTCGGATTGATCTTCGAGAACGGGACAATCTCAAACCTTCGATGCAACACCAATGTCCACATCGGCCTCTTTTTTCCATCTGACAAGGGAATGACCCACGTTTGCAGGCCCCCGTTGGCCATGACAGAGATAATCCACAACGTGAAAGAGGTCCTCACCTTCGCCGTTTCATGATGAAACTCAATGTGTCACAGATTACATTTTTTACAGGACACCAACGAGCCCAAACACGTCGCCCCTTTTCGAGCCAAGCTCACTCATAGGGGCCGGAGCGGTTCATGTAGCAGAACTCCTCCGTGAGGCTCTCGTGGTTCAAAATGAACCTCGCTCCAACGCCACGCGCGACACGCCGCGCGCCGTGTCGCCACCGCGCGGCGCCGCCGCTTCGGTGCCGCCGGGGGACTCGACGAAGTCCGCAGGGCTGATCCACGAGGGGTCGGACGGATCCACCTTCCTCCGGGAAAGCGGTGATCGGCAGCGGAGGGGTCGAAGGGATGTGTGGATCCAAAAAAAGTGTGGTTCCAACAGTGTTCTTTCATGAGATTCATGGAGATGAACTGCAAATACTGTACAGTACAACATGGATGAACTGCGTTCAAACTGGTGCCAACGTCGAATGTTCAATCTTGCCAGAGCTGCAAGACTTCGGTGCCGCCAGCAGCCCCCTGAGGATCAGTCCAAGCAGGGAATCGGAAGAGGGGGCCCTCCAACCAATGCTTGGTTTTAGTTTGGTTCAGATTGTTTTAGTTTGGTTCTATATGATTTAGTTTAGTTTTAGTTTGTTTTAGTTTGGTGTAGAGTGTTTGAGTTTGGTCTTAGTTTGGTTCAGAGTTTGGTTTCTCCTCGCCGTCCTCGCCATCATTCGACGAAAAATGGCCCGTCGGTTTGCCAAAGTCAGAAAGGATGACACACCGAAATGAAGGAGAGCAAAAACAAACCCAAACCCACTGATTCTTCGCAATCTATCTAAGCTTAAAGAGTATGATGCAATTGAACTCAAGCGTGAGTCAGGCTGCAGGTTGAGTTGGGAAATCTGAGGCCCCGTGGTGCTGGCATATTGTGATGGTGCTGCGTTTTTGGGACATCTTTTGAACCCCCTGAACCAGCTTGGGGATAGGACCACCTTCTGCTGGAGCTTGCAGCCAACAACACCAAAGTTCCCAAACTCCACCAACACCCAGCTCGCTCACAGAAGCCATTTCTTCCGCCTCCTGAACGGCAGCTGCCTCCTGAACTGAGTCTGCCTGGCAGAAGAGGTGTGGTTGTGTGTGTGTGTGGCTACATCACTCACAGATTCTTGCCCCCTTCAGTGAAGCCAAAGCTTCCCCTTGCAAACCATCTGTGCATTGGAAGCATACGCAGGCTCTCTTGCGTGGCAATCACATTCGCTCTGTGCCTGTGGTCCGGACTTGGCGCCTGCCACACAAAAGTAGCATGAACATTGACACCATGCAACAGCAGAAAAACAAAGAGTTGAGCAATAGGTCTAAGATGACATTTGTTTACAGTGGCAAGGCCTGGGATGTTCTGTGGTCCCACCTCAGTTCCATTCATCGACGCTTCATTCGCTTCATTCGCTTCGGGGGGGCGTACTCTCATCTCAATGATCTTCCATTTGGACTTGGCTTCCCCGCATAGGACGCTGGCACGCTAGCATGGCGTGTGCCTTATGCTTCGAGCCAGGCTCGCAATGGCTCGCATGCGACATGACTTGAGGATGGACGTGTTCGTGGCGTTGCTTTGGACGTGTTCGTTGGTGCATGGAATTCCCGCCGAACACCACATGGACCCGGAGAATCGACCGGTTTCGACGAGTTTCCTCTACACCAGTGGTTTGGGGGGATCCATGTGGTCCGCAGGGGAGGAAGAGTGCGCCACCCTTGTCTCCTCAGGGTTGGTCTCGTGTTGGGAACCCATTTGGCGGGACAAACTGGCTCAATGCAAACGTTGGAGGATGCAAAGAGCAAGTGTCTACATTCCAAACCTTGGCATTTCCCCACTATGTTTCCAGCTTCAGGGTGGTATTGTCAACAAACCGATCTTCCTCACAGTGAGGATCTCTTGGGGTTGGGTTGGGTGCAGTGATGGGACCACGAAACAAATCTTGCAACAAGCATCGAGTGTTGGTCAACCCTCCAATATCTTTTTCGATCCTCACATGCCACAGATATTCAACCATAAGGCTTGCATTAGTTTGTTTTCGAACAAGCAAGGATCTAGGATCCTTTGATCGTCAAAGAACGACCTGTTCATGCAGGCTTGGAACATTGGAACATCTACAGGATAACCATCGTTTGGTTCACAGCCCTGTGTCAGCACGGCCTGATATCCCACCCCTCCATCCAAAAGGCCAATGATCTGTCGGGACTTCCCCAATTGCGGCGCCGAGGGCACAGCCTGTCTCAATGGCTGTCGCGAGGGCATCGGACATTTCGCTTGGAATGATCAGCCTGTCTTTGAATGGACAGTGGGATGTTCGTAGCTGTTCTCCGCTTCATCCAAGAGGAGCACCGGAAAGAACATCGACGACATGACTCGACCTGCTGTTTAAAACAGCAAGTATTCCTTCGCTCCCAGATGGTCCATCCACTCACGATACTGTTTGGGTGCCGTCTTATCCCAAGCGCCCGGTCAAAAAATGATTTTTTAAAAAATGCTGTCTTTTGCACCTCCAAGGACGGAAGTGTAATTGGCCTGTAGTTCCTTGGCGCATGCGAGCTTCTTCTCCCAACCATCGAAACCCCATCCGCCGCGATCGGTTTCACCATGCCGTGATGAAGCGTTTTCTTCCGTTCGTAGCGTCCTTTGCTCCTAGTAGTAAGGCCAGGAGCCCCGTTCGTCGCATCCGATCGCTCCCTTCGTAGCGATGCCCCCCTTTGCTCCGAACGGAGCCTCGCCTTCCTGGTGTTGGTCCCGCTTTGAGATGCTTTTTCGGGTGGCACCATGCTGTGAAGCCACCCGCCCCCGGGTCGCCCTGCGTGTGAGGCACCAGCACCTCGCTCCCGCCCCGCGGGCCCCGGCGCACCGACCGGGTGGAAGCACCTGGCCCGGTGCGGCCGAAGTGCCGGTGATCCGGGCGGTTGCAGGTCCTGCTGTCCTGTCCCCTTTGTCTTTTAAGTCATGCAAGTGAACCAGAGAAGATATGTGATATGTGTATAGATAGATATGATATAGACCAGGATTCGAACATCTTCGAAACACGGCAGTTTTGGCCTCAAACTTCCCATGTCAAACATCTACAACTGACGCTGCCCCTATTGGGAACTTCTCCGTGGAACCTCATCCAGAACCTCCCTGTAGCGCTGTAGACCCTGACCAGCCAGTCTTAAACTTACTCCGGTCCAGCGACATACGGAAGATCCCGTTCGCTCTTGCAGAATGAAAGTAATGAAAGAGGACGATCCTGACACCCAGCTGTCCCCAAGCGATTCTCAGGTGAAAACAATCCTGGGGAAGCCAAGGCAAAACGTACGGCATTCCTTTCTCGCGCACTGAATCAGGAACTTGAAGAAGCCTGCCTCCCCCCTGACTTTCGATGCTGCCGCCAATCTGAGGTTGTCGGCTGGTGGAGACCTTGGGTTTGCATCCATCTCCACCACGAAATCCATGTCTCAACCACACAAGTTCTAGAGCAGAGAGGGAAACTCAATCAATAAATATGATATTAAATATTAGTAATGTAAACCTTCCATCCCTTCAAAAGCTCAAGACCTGCGTCTTTCCCCAAAACAAACTGCGCAAAGCGAAACTCAGGCCATTGGCCCAACTGGGGCTCTAGGCCAAGCGTGGAAGTCCCGCCTGTTCGGCGCCTTGCCTGTAAAGCCTGAGCAGGGATTGAACTTGTTGCTCAAAATGAGGGGTCCCAAGAATCATCCAGAATGGGTCGTGTTTGGCCAGAAACCACCCAAACATGCGGGGCGGAGCCCAATTTGCAGAAAATAACCATGAAC
This sequence comes from Durusdinium trenchii, assembly GCA_963970005.1. Taxonomy (NCBI): domain Eukaryota; class Dinophyceae; order Suessiales; family Symbiodiniaceae; genus Durusdinium; species Durusdinium trenchii. The sequence goes on from CAXAMN010001113.1 coordinate 3,408,443, forward strand.
AACTGCGGGATCCGATGTCACACTTTGGGGGCGTTGATATAGTTCGCAAGCCAGCTCTGACCGTGTGAGGCCGGAAGTTCCTTTGATCTTGAGTTCCAATGGTGACAAACAAAACAGAAACGTGCCATGCCATGCCTGCTACCTTCTCATCAAGTATCAAGCTAAAGTTGCCACAACAAAGATCGAAAAAGGGAGTATTCAAGCCCAATTCATTGCTCAATCATGCTCAATCTCTGACTGCATTGTTCTATGGCGAATCGCAAACCACGTGTCACACAAAACCAGACATGCTGGGAGTTGTGGTTTCAGATGACTCCAAGCAGTTGAAATTCTATCCTCAGTAGCCGCAGTAGCGGCATTTCACCATCCGAGTTTCAGACCTCGAGGCCAAGTCGACCTGGCCGCGCCGTATAAAAAATACAACAACATCGCACCCTGTTTCCGCAGGTATTGGGTGCTTCCAAAAGCACAAGCGCCTCCCCGGCGCCCGAAGAAGACCTGGCGACAAAATCAAAAACCTGGAAAACGGTTGTTGTTTCGATGAGAAAAACCTGCTGCCAGGATTGATGTGTTTCTTTTCTTGAGGCGTGTTCTTAAATTTAATGAATTTAGTTATGTATATAATGTCTTGTTGGTCTGTGTCAAGGAAACTTGAATCTTCAACTCTCCCAATGTCCCGAAGTCCAGTGTCACTGAACACATGACAATGCCGACAATCATCTGAACTGCCCATCTCTTTGCTTACATCTCTTTTCACACCTTTCACACCTTCAACTTTGCCAGGAGCACCGGCCAGCCATGTTTCTCTGGCTGAGTTGACTTTGCTCGGTGTGTATTGTGTGTATGCTTGTTCGGTCGGCTGCTTGCTGTCTGCTTCTTGCGGAAAATGTGAGGTGCTCGACAAAAGGGAAGAGACTGACTGACTGATAATGACAATATCTGACCATCAGATTAGGCCTTGTGGATCTTGAAGGATCAGCTACTTGAGACGGGAAGAGAGCACACCCATATGACAGCTGTCAATCTCAAGGCTCGTAATGTCAATCTCAAGTAGCAAGGGCTATCAAATATCCTCTTGGACTCCGCTCCGGTCACCGAAAACCACCCAGGACCCCTCCGGTCACCCTTTCCCGCTCCGATCTCGTTCTCTCTCAGCGGGCTGGCGCTCGGCTGGCGCGATGGGCGTGTTCACCCGCCGCTGATGGGCGGGATCAGCGCGATCTCCGAGCGGTCGCTCAGGGCCTCGGTGACGTCCGAGGTGTGAAGCAAACCGGAGATGCCACAAGAAGCGACCTGAAGCACTGGCAGTGTCAGCCTCATTGTTGATCATCTCCTGACACAGGCGCGGAATGGTCCGTAGTTCAAATGCCCGGAATGCCCGGACCCGCGCAGCTTCGCGGTGTGCACTGCCGGTTTGAAGCTTCAACCAAAGTTGATCTTTTGTTTTCCGCTTTCAAAGCTACAAGCTACAAGGAACTCTCAACGCTCAAGTTTCATGTTTGGCTCAAGAAGGGAAGGAAGAAACAAAGATTCTTTCAACACAGGCTTTCAGGAACTGACTTACTGGATTCTCCCTTTTTGTTGAAGATGTGGCCGTCGATTCGCTCCTGGTCAACTGAAAACTTGCTCATCTCCAGGAGACTCTTTAGTGTCGGACACTGCTTCAGCATCGCCTGAAGGATTTTCACGCGGAAAATGTTGCCCAACGAACATTCCCATGTTTTGCAAGATATGGCACCTGCAAACTCTCTTGCGTGTCACGAACTCCTGGATTCAACAGCTTGCGTATTGATGCAGTGGGCCTACTCAAAGGGTGCGATCGATACTTCAGGAGCAGCAAAGAGTTTGTGCGCTGTGGGACCTTTATGGAGCAATGATTGCTTAAAGATGCTGTCCACCGGCACATAAAGGCAGAAGATGAAGCAGGGCCGCGCATGTCATGTTTGCGGGTTGAAAGAGAAGCTCTTCCTATCCCTTTTCGTGGAGGTGCCTCTCGCAGGTGGCACACCTTGGAGTCATCTGGAACCTGAAACTGCAGAAAATGGCTGACCGCATGGCGGGTCTTCCGACCGGGAGATGCTGGTTCGTCCCATAGATAAACAGAATAGACTGGGAGATCAACCTACCAGGTGAGTTCCGGGCTCCAGGTTTTGACCCAAAGCCACATGTGTCACAGTCTGAACAAAAAGTAGTCCCAACCATCACGAAGTCAATGCCCTTTTGACCCGTCGCACAAGTCAAATCATGTCTCCGAAAGTTCACGGAAAAGCGGCTATCTAAGACAAACACAACGAACCAGCGTCGTTGATCAATGTCTGGAAGGTCATACCCCAAACCGTCAATGACCTCCGGCAAGAGTCTTGAATCGAAGTACAAAACGAATATGAAGAACAATGTCCTTTTCCGGAATGTCAACTACATCCAGCCAAGGTCGAAAGAAAAAAACAACCTTTGAACGCGGCGGACCCCTGACGTTAAAAGTTGAATCAAATCCTTTGGTGTCCTCCGGCAGTGGGACCTGGGACCTTTGCACAAACGTGAAAGGCGTCCAAGTCGGGATGCACGCCTTGTGGGATCTTGAAGAAAGAGAGAAGAAAGAGAGAGAGAGAGAGAGTTTATAGTATTCCAAGGAACCCTCTTTAAAACATGGGGTGGTTCTAAGTGGTTCTACAAACATTGATGATCTGGAACACGACGGCCAGAGGACGTCCACCTGTTTTCGTTCCAAAGGCAGCTTTCTGCCACGTCCAAGAGCACGATTCGGGCTGGTAGGACTCCTCCACAAATCATACATTTGACCAGTGCAATTTGGGAAAATGCAGTAAGTTGATGGATACTGCCATTGGCGGCCTACCCAACTTGTGCGTTCAGTGATGGTCTCTTCATAGCCATTGCCATTGCCGTGGTGGTCTCTTCATGGCCAAAGCCTGAAGCCGTGGTGGTCCTTTCATAGCCATAGCCATAGGCACAGATGCCCCCGTTCGCCCCGCTGCTTGGATTCAGATCCTCACAACAAACTCTCTGGGAGAGGAAGTGACTAAACGACGACGCCCAGGTCTGATCAACGGCGGCCCAGGTCTCACTCAAGCGCCAGGGACATGTCCCGCTCTGATTGCCACAGCATGCCACAGAGGTAGAGCCAAGCCGAGAAGCACAAAGATAAGCCGAGAAGCACCAGCCAAGCCGACTCTTGGTGCCAGAAACTGCTCACCCAACTCTTCGAGGCCTTGCAGCTCAAGAGGCTCCAAAGACTCAGCTCAGCCAAGTGTTCTTGAGCCAAAAAAGGCCAAGCAATCTATGTGACGAAACCCTCTAAAGTACAAGTGTCTCAGCAAGTGGGCTTTCTTCCTGGCAACATGTATTCTCACAAGCTACGCCGACATGCAAAGGAACAAAGCCTGTTGCACGAGAAGTTCAAGAAGGAAATACCAAGCAGCTCAATGAATTGATTCATCATGCCTCCACTTCCACTTCTTCGCTGCCCAAGGCCTTCGCGGATGATTTGTTCGCTGCCTATGACAGTGCCTAAATGTCATCTTCAGATGATCCTTCCGTCCTAGACCAGTCTGTATACAAAGACAGATGGATGCACCCATGAAAGATCTGCAAATTTGCGTCTGCCTCAAGCAACTAGCCTCTCAAAAGCTCTGCAAGTGTTGGAGCTGGGCAGTTTTCTTCTGATTTGTTTGCGCCTTACTGCTTCTACTGTCAACAGCTTCAACTGCCCATGGAAGGTACCGCTTTTGTGGAACCCGGAAGAGCCCTAAGGGGCAGAGGCAAACAAGGACGATTCCTCGTCCTTGCTTTACTCAGAAATCATAAGTAATACCGTATTAGCAGATCTCGACCTCAGGATCGTCTTTGAAAATTGCAGTCTGTTCCCTGATGCCAGACATTGTTTCCAAAAATGACATCTTGCTGTGTCGTCTATGCAAGTCAACTGGCTTGGCAAAATACGGCCAACGACTCTTTGTGCGAAACCACCCACAAGTATATCCCAAGAACCATGGCTTGTATATGCTTGTACTTTACTAGACAGAGACTGCTAAGTATGTTTGACTGCCTCCAATCTCTGATCAATTGCAAATGTCGTATCAATGCCCTTACGCCACACCCCACCGCACCCAACTCCAAAGAAAGGCGCCACACCCAAGGTGCCCAGCACCGCAGTCCCAGCCGGTTCTTTACAAGTTGCCTATACGCTACTCAAGTCTTATCCTTGACAAAGCTTTCGTTCAATACCCATACATGGAGGCTTAGATGAGCGGCTCAGTTGAATGGATTTCCACTAGCCCTTTCAGGAGTATTTCCATCAGCACGGGGCACTTCGTGTGGCGCAAACTCCGTCGCCGTGCGCTGCCCAAATCCGTCGCGGCCATGGTGGGTCTGATTTTGGAGGCTTCGAAATGACCCATGCTGTGACCAAATCTGCCAAAAGTGTCCGAAACCCCGCTGTGTTGAGCTCTTCCAACTCCGAACTCACCCCGCCTCTCGTGCTGGACCAAATAGCAGCACGCGAAAACCACCCATGGAAATCAACTCAATTGACTCAAGACACTCAATGGACTCACCAGACTGGCTGAAACAAGGCATGGCAAATCCTGGTCGTCTCATGGAAACCCTGATCAATGCACGACCTGACTTTAGGAACGAATTCAGGCGACATGAGACTGATCATTCTGCATTGAAATCGCTTGCGCTGCGGCCGGCGCTGCGGTGCAAAGTTCAGGGACCAGGGATATGCAAACCACAAACCCGTGTTGAGCCTTGTTGATAGCATCTCCTGTCACATGCCTTCTTAAAGTGTAAAACACTCTGAACACAATCCAAGCGAGACAACTCAGGTGCCAGGCACCAGTCCAAAGCAAAACTGGCCTTCCGTTGGCATAAACCCCACCTTCAGCCATATGCACCCACACTGAGTCAGATGTGATAAGTGCTTCTTCACTCCAAATGAGATGCTCAAGCATGCTCAAACAAGAATAAACTCCCTTCGGTCTGCTTTTGGCGCCACGCCCGAAAATGGAGTCGGCCGGAGGACTCAGCTTGGTTGGTGATTCTTCTCATCTTCATCTCCTTTCTTGGTTGCCAGGTAGGTCTATGACAACTTCGGTATAATATCCGTCTGAGTATGCGATTGAAGAGGTGCTCGTCTGACAATCACTGTTGTACTGAATTTGCTCGGATTTTTCCTCATATAGATGCGTTGCCTTGCAAGTTGCTTTGACAAACATTCCCCCCTGGGCCGCACATGTCATCCTCCCAAGGCATGTTTCGCTCAGCTCAATTGTGCGCTGGGTCCTGCCACCGGCGACGTGCACGATCCGAAACTCCACTTCGAATGCGAAACGGAAACGCGTCGAACACGGGCGGGCTCGACATGCGAAAGAACGGGTTCCGTGACACAGGTCCAACAAGCAGAAGGCAAACAGGTCCATCAAGCAAACGCTTTGATTCAGAGCCATGTAGCAGGACTCAGCCGAGGATCCAGCTAGGATGTCCCGAGTCGACGAGTGTTCCGAGGCTCACACCAAGATGTCGTTCCACTTGAAGTCGTGAAACCTCACTTGATCGCATTGAAACAGTGATCTGATCAGGAGATTGCGAGTCAGGTTGGAGACATGGGGTCGACTTGATGTTCATTCTAATCCACAAGTGAGTTGTGTTTTTTCCCCACGTCTTAGTGTGGGGTTCTTCTTTTCTATGTCTCATCCCGCTTCTCCCGCTCCTCCCGCCACACCCACAGAGACACACACCAAGACAACACACACAGAGACAACACACACTGAGACAACACACACCGAGACAACACACACAGAGATCACACACACAGAGACAACACACACCGAGACAACACACACAGAGATCACATACACAGAGACAACACACACCGAGACCACACACACAGAGATCACACACACAGACACAACACACACCGAGACCACACACACA
>CAXAMN010001113.1:3419394-3454895 GCA_963970005.1 Durusdinium trenchii
GGAGCTGGAAGCTGAGAACTGGCGAGTTTCTAGTACAACTTTAGTACGCGGAGCAATCTGTGGAGCTGGAAGCTGAGAACTGGCGACTTTGTAGTACAACTTTAGTACGCGGAGTAGCTGGGGAGCTGGAAGATGAGAACTGGCGACTTGGTAGTACAACTTTAGTACGCGGAGTAGCTGGGGAGTGGGAAGATGGGAACTGGTGACTTGGTAGTACAACTTGAGTCCGTGGAGTATCTGGGGAGCTGGAAGATGAGCACTGGTGACGTTGTGGTACAAGTGTAGTACCCGGAGTAGCTGGGGAGCTGGAAGCTGAGAACGGGCGACTTTGTATAGTCACTGTCGTATGCGGAGTAGCTGGGGAGCTGGAAGATGAGAACTGGCGACTTTGTAGTACAAATGTAGTACGCGGAGTAGCTGTGGAGCTGGAAGCTGAAAACTGGCGAGTTTGTAGTGCAACTTTAGTCTGCGGAGCAATCTGTGGAGGTGGAAGCTGAGAACTGGTGACTTTGTAGTACAACTTTCGTACGCGGAGTAGCTGGGGAGTGGGAAGATGAGAACTGGCGACTTGGTATTGCAAGTTGAGTCCGTGGAGTATCTGGGGAGCTGGAAGATGAGCACTGGCGACTTTGTAGTACAAGTGTAGTGCGCGGAGTAGCTGGGGAGCTGGAAGCTGAGAACTTGCGACTTTGTAGTACAACTTTAGTACGCGGAGTATCTGGGGAGCTGGAAGATGAGAACTGGCGACGTGGTAGTACAACTGTAGTACGTGGAGTAGCTGGGGTGTGGGAAGGTGAGAACTGGCGACTTGGTAGTAAAACTTGAGTACGCGGAGTATCTAGGGAGCTGGAAGATGAGCACTGGCGACTTTGTAGTGCAATTGTAGTACGCGGAGTAGCTGGGGAGCTGGAAGCTGAGAACTGGCGATGTGGTAGTACAACTTTAGTAGATTATGCCCCATATTGCGGGCGTGCGACAGCCGCGGGGGTTGTTGGCTAGTTGTGACTGCGCACACCACTGTGCACAATACCTCGTACATCCGTCGTGCACATCACTCTCTTACACCTTCTCTCCCACCCCTCTGTTGTCGGAAGCTGATATCACTTCCTGACAAGGCCGTGTTGTAGAAGCTATTGAGACTCTGACTGCTTTGTGCTTTAGAACCTTCAGATTCGTAAAGATTCATACGTGGGGTTATCCGGTCCTTTAATTTCTGATGCCAGGTATTATCCATTTATTGGTGCCCTACGCCACGCCTACTTTCTGCCTGCGCGCTCGCAGGTCGAATTTAGGATAGGTTGCCTGCGCGGCCTACACGCGTAGAGTTTTGGTTAATCACTGCATGGCTTTGCCTATGTGGCTACAGTCTTGGAAGCTTTTCGCTGTTTTCGTCTATTGTTTTGCAAGGCGTTGGGTTCCTTCTTAGCCATGGCGAAAGGCCTACTAACGACAAAGGCAGGCCATATGTACGAGGAAGAGTTGCAAACCTTCACTTAGCTATGTCTGGGGCAAAGTCTTCCCGCACCAGTTTTCGCCTACGTCTACCCTACTTTTCGCCTACGCGGTGCCTACGCCTACACTAAACAGTTTCCACCGGTTTGAACATATAGTCTGGGGTGGGGGTCTACACATGAATTATTCACTGGGTAGGTCATTCCATCCCCCAGCACTAAAGCAAGAGTAACTCCAGCTAGCTGACGCTACGTAGCTTTCGTGACATGTTGGATCATGTTGGCCCAACTTGTGGTATGTCCCATGGTTCTCTACTCCACTAGCCGCTAGCCACTGCATGTTGTTTTTGCTAATATGTGCTAATATCTTGCCTACTCCTATCCAGGTAGCATTTAAAGCTTTTAGAAGTCATACTTATTAAAGTCTTCCTGTATGGATCTTCTTGACCCACGGGCTGGGAAATTCGTCGCCTACGTGGCTTCTGCCACACAAAAAATGCAAAACATGCCTACACCAGCCTACGCCCCCAAGCAGAATGCCTACATCCAACCATTTGCAGGTCAACCCTTATATAAATCTTTACATCTAAAAGAATAAGAAAACTCTGCTCAAGTGGTTTGATGATGTTTGATGATGTTTGATGATGTTTGATGTGTGCTGGTGAGTGGGCACGGCCACCCAAAATGGCTTGGTGGTTTCTCAAGTCCTGCTAATGCTGTTGCACGTTGCTTCCCCGAAGGTGATCCGGGTTCAAATTCACTGGACCAAGCCGAAAATGAATGGGCAGGAGTGCATCGAGGTTTGCTTGATATTGCAAAGATCAAGGCTGGGACTCTTATTCCGAATATGCCTGTCACATAAACGCACCTGCTTCTTGTCTACACGCAAACTGATGAACAAGATGAAACAAAATGAAACAAGTATCAAGACCATCAAAACAAATCAACCAAATACATCATGTCATAGCCATACACAACACAAATTGCGCCCCCCCTCCATGGGATCTATACCTCATGCTCACCTCCCTCCCGTCTGCGTCTCTGGGGTGCCCACGGCGCCACGGTGGGGACGGCGCCCCAGGGGTGGCACTTCTTCCAACTCAAGACGCCCGAGCGGAGCGAGCGAGCCACGAGCGAGCCACGAGCCACGGGTCGTGCGGAGGTGGGGTCGAAACAAAGGACGAAGCGTTCGCCTCTGTGTGTGTGTGTGTTGAAGATCACAAATTGGATGCAGCACAGCAGAAATTTGAATACTAGAAATGCGTGTATATAATTGTATATATATATATATACCGTATATGATATGTTATTAATATATGGCACTGCCTCAAAGCGCTGGATTCACAAATCAGAATGTCTTGCAGCAGTTCGTTGAGGTCCAGGGAAGTGAATCATGTCGCAGCTCAAGCTGCAACTTGACATCAACTCCCACCACTGTGTAGAAGAGATTAGAAGAGTCTTGTTCACTTGAGAGCACATCCCCCCCTCACTTGTCACCCTGTCCCTCGTCACATGCCGTCAGCTGCAAACGGCATGGGGCTCAAGCTTCTCATAGCTTCCGTAGATGCCCTGCCACATAATCCGCGCAGTCATGCTCGTGCATGTTCGTTTCTCCAAATTGGTCGATCATTGGGCATCTTTCGGATTGATTTTGATCTGAACTTGATGCAAGTCAACCAACGTGTTCTCAGCCATATATTGGCTCCCTCGAATATCCACCAAACGCGTTTCGTTTCAGACCGATGCGTGCGATTTGGGCTGGAATGGGCATCACTTCATACCTTTCGAAGACCCAGTACCCTCAACTGTTGACCTATGTCTGAAGACATTTGGAACAACCTCGATCGATCTAGGCCTTCATCCAACCCTGACGCTTGGAGCGTCGCCGCATGAAACGAATGCGGTCCTCAGCAAAGATTCAGATGAGCATTCGAGAAATGGGTTTGGGTTCTCATGTGGCTTGGGGGGAGATGCGCCAAGCGACAGCCCTTAGGGCCTTGGCTCGGCAGTTGGTTCAAGACTGGCTGCTGAAGGATGATAAGGATGCTAAGCACTAACAGTAGAGACGTAGATGTCCCATGTGCGTTTCCCAAAAGGCCAGATGAATATGTCAATTTGACAGGCTGAACAACTAGGACTCCAAAAGAAGCGCCACGCTCACGGCTGAACTATGTGGCCGATCCCGCACTGACAAATCAAAGTGGATGCATAAAAGAGGTGAATTAGCTGGGACTTCCTTTTTGAGACCGGAACTGGCCGCACCATGCCGCACCTCATTCTTACATTCTTAGCACACCCCGCAGAAACGCGGGGCTCAGCTACAACGGCCTGGCGTGTGGCCTCTCAGGCCACCATCCTCTTTGGGCGATCTGACTGACCCTGCTGAGGATCCAGGCCCTGCTGAGGATCCAGGGATCCCACTCTTTGTCCTCCTGTGCATCGCTCGCCCCCAAACGCATTGGGCCCCTCATGGGCGTGCGAAGGGGACCCCTCATGGGCGCGCGGTGTCCGTTTTGGCTGGAGCGCTGGGCCTGGAAAAGGTCCAAAAGTGGGTAAAAATTGGCAAGTCTTGGCCCAACCAAGTGTAACCGTCAAGCGAAAAGCTGGCACGAAACAGTCATATTATCATAGAAAGAAATGGAGAAAACACATCAAATAGCAGTTCAAACCTCCCAGGGAAAACCAAGGTCCGGTCGTCGTCCGGTCCGGTCGTCTCTCGGTGTCAACTCGGCCAACTGACTCGTCGGGTCTCCGGTGGAGGCCCCTGCGGATTCATCTGCGCCAAGGCCTCACGGAGGTCACCGCCACGCCACGCTCCGTCGCCGAGGACGTCGCTGGGTAGGCAAAGACTGGAGGACGTCGGGTTGTTTCAACGCATCCAACAGTCATTGGAGTGCTTTAAGGCAATAGCTTTGATCCAAGCATGTCTACCCACTTCCCTTTCAGCCAAAAGTTCATACATCGATAGATTTGTGATTATATACCCGGCACCCACTGTTGAAGGCAGCCGGGACGGGTTCATGAAAGTGATTTCTGCCGATATATGTATATACAGTACCCAAGGCCGAACCGCGGAGGTACTGAACGAATTCTTTGAGAGGATGGTCTTTAAGGGTCCAAGCAAAGCACCCCAAAACCTGTTGTCGTCCGAAAATCGTCGTCTTCCGCACCTTGCCCTTCTTGATGGCTTCAGACAACTTGCGGAGCACCAGCTCAATGGACCTGCACGTCACGTGCACCCTGTTTCAGGGTAACGATCTCTGTCCACAGCCCTTCGACAAGCCTTCCATGTGTCAAGCGGCAAAAGAACACCGCAACAGTCTGGCGAGCCGGACACCCTGCCTGGTGCTGGAAGTGTTGGAAGGAATCGGAATATCCACGTAGGTCGGGTCATTGTTGGAATCCACCATGCCTACAAGAAGCAGACATGGGGTTGGTCACCAGCAGTCCCACACGTGATACTCCTCAGACATTCACGTGATACTCCTCTTCAGTACGAGTGAATGGTATTCACATCCACTTGGATCGCCTACTGTTGGCACGCCAATGCGGGTCATCTCAGCCAGAGGCAAACGCTCTTTTGCCTGGTGCTCCGCGCAATGATGTAAATCGACTGAGGTTGGAGGAGGTTCATAATGAGGTGGGAGAATCTTCGCCTTCGGCCTCTCTCTCAACTGCAGTTTTTGTTGTTTCTTATTATAATTTGTGAGGGGAAGGAAACCGCACAACGTTATCAACTGTATTCTAGAGTGACTCCAGTGCCAAAGCATTTCTTCCTGCCTCGTCCACAAAGATACAGATGTCAGGGTAGGAGGTCAAGTTCACAATTCCCGCGTACTTCTTCTCCATTCGATTCAGCTTGCACCTATAACAAGGAGTGATTTTGCTGCCAAGTTAACGGCAAAAAAACAAGGCTGGTCAGACAACAGAGATACTCTTGAAATTCCCCTAGATAGATGTGGCGCTTCTTCCCTGTGCCCCTTAGCCTTGGCCTTTGCTAAACCTCATCCTCTTTTACAGCGGCTCTTTGCGAAACATGTCTGAAGGAGATCGGAATTCGAGGAGATTCCTCATTCGACCACCGGAGGCACTCGTTCAAGAAGCGCTTGAACTCGCTCAAGACACTCCATGCGTTTTGCTGCTTCTCTTCCTGGGCAGCGAAGAAAAAGATGCTCACCCCCCCCATGATCTACCTTTTCCTGCGTTTCAGCTCTTTCACTGTTCCTACTTCTCAGTTCTTCTATCTTTTCCTGCTTGTCAGCAGCTTTTCTGTACTAGGCTACCCCCTGTGTAGAATAGATGTGTGCAATACTTTGGAAAGTGTTAAGAAGGGAGTTAAAACGAAATCAACTAACGAGCTTAAAGGGTAATCAAAAGAAATCAAAAGGAGTTGAAAGGATATCAACCAAAAACACAAAAGGAATTCAATAGGTAATCAATAAGAACAAAAAGGAAAATCCAAAAAAAAGTGAATTCACACATAATGGTTATTAAAGGTGAAAAGTGTAGACGTGATTGCAAGGTTTTTTTTTAATTAAAAGCCAAACAGAGCAAACACTATTATTGTAGGGGGTTGAGCTATATTATTAAACAGTTCTAGTGTACTGGGCTAACCCCTTTGTCGAATAGATTTGTGCAATAGAATATTAAGGGATTAAGCAAGAAAATAACCAAATAACTTAAAATGCGATCAACATAAGTCAAAACGATTTCAATTGGAATCAACAAGCACCAAAAGGATTTCAATAGGCAATAGGTAATGAATTTAAAAAACACAAGGAGTGTTCAAAAAGATAAATCACAAATAAAACTACTGATAAATGAAAAGCATAGACATCATTTGGGGGGGACGCTATTTTTTCAAACGTCATACCAAAGCAAAGTGCAGACAATATATTTGAGAGGGTACTATCATTGAAAAAAGGGAAAAGTGTAGACATGAACCCAAGGGGTGTTATTATTGAAGCGAAAAGGTTGTTTGTTCTACCTCGAGATGACACAAGAAGAGACCACATGATCACATGGCATCTTCAAACAAAACCCATTGAGACCGTTCCGTTCCGAAAAGCAACCAAAAGACTCCATTTCAGGTTTCGTCACAGAAAGGACCGCACGGACGCGTCCGTTGTTGACGAAAAAGCAGCGACATGTGGCCGATCGTGGGCCTTGAGCTTCAGCATCATGTCAACGGATTTGCGAATCACCGCGAAGTTACTGATCACACCACCCACGAACCTCAGGACCGGTCAGGGACGACTTCTCTGTGGACGAACGATGTTGGACGACTTGTGGCGAACACGGCGCCTTTTTCTTTTTCGCTGGAGAACGGCCAAGGGAAGGAATGGAAGAGTAAAGGGTGGTGTAGAAAAACATCAACAAATCATATTCGAGCAAAGCATGCTCGAAACTCTAGAGATGCCCAGCGGCAAAAAGCAGTGGGCAAAGTCTGCTTCAATGAGCCCAAACTCCCACAATCGAAAACAAAAAGCATGCTGATGGAAGGGTTGGGAAACATCCTGAATCCAGGAATGCCTCCGGACCATGCTTCGTGGGCGAGAATGGAGGAACTGCAGTGTCCCTAACTGACTGGTGGATAGATTATGATAGATTCTCCAGATTCGAAGGGATCAAAACGATCCAAAACCAGCAAAGACAGCGTCTCGGACAGCGGAAACCGGGGAAACTCATAGACTTCGTCCATCGTCCAGGGGGAAGTCACCAGCCGAAGGAGGGTGGATGGTCGGCTCTGCAGGAGTTGGAGTGTTGATTCGATGCAAAGACCAGCAAAGACCATCAGAGACTCACTGAGCCCTAGCCAGCAACTGACTGGTTGGGTAGCTTGGTAGCCTGGAATGCTCATGGCTCCTTCGTGGCTCTTTTTCAAGAAATGAATTGAACCGCAAAAAACTGTCCGCCGAGGAGCCGGAGATCGCAGTAGGGAACACCAGCCTCTTCGGCATACTTCTTAACTTGCTCTCGAGCCTGCTCCTGGTTACAAGTACCAGATGGTCCCTGCCCCACTATGCATGAGAATGCATGCGAATGCTGTAAAGTATTGGTAAGATCTCTGCAAGTGCAACTTAGGCTGAACATGGATTCCCGAGGCGCTTCACTCAGTACTGAAGGGGCTTCTGAGACAAGCCGTCATCCACTCCCAGCCCATCGAAAGTGCAGAGCAGCATCTTTGAGCCCCTCAAAAAAAAACATCGAAGATGTCGAAGGATGTCGAAGGATCTCAAAACTTTGTCAAGTTGCAAGAGATGAGATTGCCCTAGATTGGCCAGAAACTAGAACCACCAGTTTCTGCAAGTTTCTGCCAGTTTCTAGATTCTAGAACTGCCTGAACCCTGGTGCCAGCACTTCTCTCCTTGGTGCCAATGAAGATGAAGTTCGCACCCTTGGCCGCTGCCTCCATGCAGTAGTAGCCTCGTTCGCCGGCCGACCACCGGCGGAGGTCCGTCCTCATCTGTTTCAGGGTAGGTGAAAAATATCGAAGAAGTGGGGCTCAAGGTAGGGTTAGTTCGATGATGTTAAATGATAGGTTGTTTCTATATTTTTCTTTTGGGGGGGGTCGGAAGTTAATATAAGTTGGTACTCCTTTCCAAAAAAGACCGGAATCGAGCGGGAGGAGGTATGGGCCACAACATCTGCGATTTCCGATCACTTGCGGTGAAATAGGAACGAGCAGGAGGTTCATGGTCTGCGTGGAATTGAAGGATGTCAAGTGGTCCTTCCCAACAGTCCACTGTGGTCCATCCACTGCACTACGTTGGGAGATATATTTGTCAAAAGCTTGAAGCATCTAATCTAGCCAGACATCTTAGTTCTAGCTACCAAGACCCTCACACTGCAACACTCTCGTTGGATTCGCTAGCGTTCTCTCGCATCACGCATCTGAGCCTCCCCACAAGCACGATTGAGGTTGGCCGCTGTCTGAACCAGGTCAAAGATGTGGGTGCCCTGCCGGGGGGTGGCTATAAGGAAGTTGTCACATGCACGATGACTTCAAAACACCATCCTGATCGATCACCCTGATCGCACTGATCACGGTCGCATGTCTGCAAGAGGGGTTGCAACAAGCCATGTGCTGGGTTGCTGTTCATGTGTTCTTGCCATCTAGTGCACGTCTGACCAGGCACACCAGGTACTGATCAAACATAGGTACACCGGGTCCATGACTGGGTGTCCCGGCTCCGTTGTCAGCATAGAGGTACTTCAGCATCTTGGGGTTCCACCTCACTCGATGTTCGTGTGTGTTCGATGACTCAGGACCCCGATGTGGATCATCACCGGCTGTGGATCATGAGAGAAGGTCTGTAATAGATGGATGGGCTATTGCGGCTCCGCTGCAAATTCTCGACAGCACCGTCGAATGAAAGGAGAAAAAGAGCCGACTGCGCCAACGAGTTCCGACCACAACCAAGTGCTTAAGCCTTCCGTGATTTGACAAACCTTCTGCAAAAAGAATTCGAGGTGTCTCCTCTCATCCACCACCGAATTCGACAGCACACCATTATGGCGTAAAAATGACCCAACGGTGCATCATCATTCGTCCAACGGTGTGTGTTTTTGAAGCGCAGATGGGTGAGCCACCAGATCAAGCAGCTCAGCCTCCGGACATGTTGGACTTATGGCCGTATTGAACGCCTGCACATCGGTGGTTTTGCCCTCCAAAACCCCCAGGGCCGTGCCCATTTGGGCAGACTTCAAGAAGAGCATTTGGAGCACCTCCCAGTCACCAACCCGACTCCGGACTTCGTCACGGCCGCCTGCATCCACCAGCTCGGGCAAAGTCACGACACGAGTGGCATTCTCTGGCCTGGGCTTAGATGGGCTTATTGGTGCCTTTCGAACCGACCAACAGCGGTTTAATCGAAGTACGGTTGCGGAATTGGCCTGGTATCCAGAGTAGATGTTGGAAAAGCAGCGAATCTTTAAAGACATACAGATACTTGCACCGTTCAAGAAGGACTCGTTGGCCAACATCTACCATCAACCCATTCGGCCAAGACCCCGACATCTCCCAGTTGCCCAAAGCCAGCTTCTTGAATTTGGCTGGCTCCAAGTACCTGATTCCACAGGGCCTCTTCCTTTTCAAATCTGACCTTGTAGGTGTTTTCTGCATGTAAAACTGCCAGAGGATCTCTATTCTCCCTCATCAAATGCCTCAGATTTCGTGCAAGGAGCAAACGGGTCTTGCGGAGAGTCTTTTCGGGTCCGACGGGCAGGGATGGCATTCATCTCATTCCACCCCTCCGGAAAGCTCCTTTAGAGCCGCCCAGGAGGCCTCTTCCGTGTGACTTCCCTTCTTGCCTGCCTTGGCCTCGGCCTTTTCGGCCTTGCGCAAAGCCTTTAAGGCCTTCTCTGCAGCTTTGGTGGCCTTTTTACGTGCCTTTTTCTCCTCTTTCTTCGCCTCCTCTAGGGCTTTATTCTTGTTTCGCTGGATTCGGCGTCGCAAACCGAGGGCTGCATCGTTCTCTGCAATGAACTTGCAATCCACAACTCCATAGTCCTCCTTGGTGCTACCGGAGCTCACGGAAAGAACATCGTGTCCATCTTCACCTTCACTCTGGGGCTCTTCCATTATCACCTTCTTGGCCTTTGTCTTCCTCTCATTCTTTCTTTTCTTCTCTCTCTTCTTTTTGGGTTCAAACTGCTCGAGCTCGTTGTCTCTCTCCTTCGATTCTGGCTTGGTGCGGCTTGGGCTTCGAGTCCAACTCGCTTCTTCTCGCTCCACTCGACCACCAGCCAACGAGGGTGCACTCAACGGTGGCACAGAGCTAAGCTCCACCCTTTCGGCTCTGCTTCCACGCTTCTTCTTTTTCTTTTTCTTCTTTTTGGATCTCTCTGTGCCACCCTCCACCGGCCCTTCGAGCCCTTCGAGGGCTTCGAGCGGTTGATCCAAGAAGCGCCAGTCCGTGAGCTCCGAGGTGTGCTCCTCTTCGTTCTGCATCTCCTCCTCTTCAAGCCCTTGTAGCTCAGCCGAGCTCGAGCTGGCTACCCTGGGCTCCTCCACGCTTCGGTTGGGCTTCAGCACAGCTCGTTTCGGCCTCTTCACAGATGGCTCTTCGGACCTCTGCCTTTTTCGAGCTTCCTCAAAAGCCGAAGCACTCGAAAGGTGCCTCTCCTGTTTGTTTTGAAGTTTTTTCTTGATCTCCTCTACCACGCTAGGTTTCAAACCACCCTCTTTTGTATGTCGATCCTTCTCAGCAGCTTTGGAAGAGGCAAAGGCCTGTGTATCCGTTTGATTGGAACTCTCCGATTTACTGGCGGAGTTTCCAGAAATGGGTGCTTCTTTCCGGACAGGAAGTTCCTTTGGCACACTGGGCATGTCTGCCTGCTTCTGCAAGGAGTCCTCCAAAGCTGAAGGAGGAACAGCTACAGACGGATCTGCAGAAACTTTCACCTTCTTCGGCTTTGGTGAAGCCTTCACTGTTGCTTCAACTGAACGCTTCAATTGCCGCTCCGCAGGTGGCTCATTCTTCAACGGAGCCAATGCATCCGACGGCTTCAGCAATGCAGGTGCAGACGTCTTGGGAGCAGCCGAGAGAAGGGCTTCCAAGCTTTGCTCCTCTGCTCGCGCTTTCGGCAACGCTGCCACCCGCTCAGGCTTCCTCTGCTCCTCCCCTGCAGGCAGCTCTTTCGGCAACTCTGCGGAAGGAGCGAGGGCAGACTTGTTCGTGTCTGTCGACTTGATGGCAGCTGCTGATTCAGGCAGCTGGAAAACAGTAGAAAGGGCTGCCTGTACTTGCTGATCATCTGCATGCGCTCTTGGCAACGCTGCCACAGAGACATGCTCAAACTTCTGCTCCTGCCCTTGAGGCAGCTCTTTGGACAACTCTGTGGCAGGAGCAACAAGCACTTTGGCTGCTTTCTCCTTGATAGCTGAAGATTCAGCTGGCAGTTTCGTAGCAGAAAGCTTCGTCGCCTTCACCTGCACATCTTCCTGCAACTGTGCTGCCGGTGACAAAGGTGCATCTTCTCTTGGACTTTTAGCTTTCTGGGCTTCCGTTCGCTCTTTCTGCAAGCGATCTGTGCCGGCGATTGCCGCAAGCGCATCTGTACTCGCTTGCACTGTTTCATTAGCAGCTTCATTGGCCTCCTCTCTCTCTCGTCTGAACCATGCAGTAACTGCCGCCCACA
This sequence comes from Durusdinium trenchii, assembly GCA_963970005.1. Lineage (NCBI taxonomy): Eukaryota > Dinophyceae > Suessiales > Symbiodiniaceae > Durusdinium > Durusdinium trenchii. Next base: position 3,430,989 of record CAXAMN010001113.1, read on the forward strand.
AACGCGCGAACATGCCTGACGTTGGAGACAGGAAGAAGGCTCAAGCCATCGCGGAATCAATGAACAACAGGTGGTGATTGAAACTGTTGCTGGCTTGTGGTTGTTGCTACACTTCGACACACAACTTTCTACATCAACCGTGAATTGTCGATTGGAACCTACAGAGCTATACATACCATATTGTTGGCGGCTAGGTATCTAAATGACCAAGTGGCTGATGGTCCTTGATGCCTTGAAACATAGCGGTTTACCAAGATTTACCAGTAATTCGGCGTATAACCTCTTGTCACAAACCCTTTTCCCAAAGGTCTTTGGAGGGTCCGCTTATTCTGGACACTGTCATCTAGAACACGCCCTTGCCCGTGCGAAAACGGCATTGCCATCACGCTTGCAACGCCTGTCCGAAGGTCGGCGGCATCAAACACAAGCAAAGCGGCTCAGCGCGATTGGGTCACTTTCGCACGTAGAAGATGTCATCGTAGTCATGACCCTCTCCGTTTCCCATTGCCTCGTGCATCTTTGGGGTTGAAACAGGTCAAAAAACCCTTTGCCCCTTCATTTCACAACTTGAACACCTTTGTCTTGGAGACGAGCACCCTTGGGAGAAATGCGGCTTAATTGCTTCGGCTCTCTGCATTTAGATGTTTAAAACACTGTCTTTCCATACCTGGACCTGCATCGACAGTTCATCTCAAACAGCGGCTCGCAAGATTCAATCAAAGTGCTCAAGGAACATCTGCCATGTCCTGGCTTTGTTACGGGCCTTATCGCCAGAACCCGTTTCGTGCCTTTTTTCCGCAAAACGGCCCTCAAATAAAGCGCAAAAGGGCATCAACCAAGAAACTCCGGTCCCCTGCATCTAGATCCAATTCACTTTGCGCTTGTGTAGACACGTTCCTTCAACACACCCGTCGGAAGCCACGCGGTTAGGTCGCGGGTGGCAACTCTCTTCCACACAGAACAACCGCTCAGGTCTTCACCGCGTTGAGTGAAAAAACGATCGGAGAGGGCATTGCCTTCGTCGTTGCGCCTCTGTCTTCCCAGAGGATCGCTCCTTTGCCGGTGCCCTTTTTTGACAATAACGATGAAAAGGAGCACCACCACCACACGGTGCCCTTTCGTTGCATCCGTTGGTCACGGTGCGTTTCGGCCCACCCTCTCTTGGACCACTTAGATAGTGTTCATTGCTGCTAGAGCGAAACATGCCTGCTTGTCTTCACAGCTGAGCAATACAGAAAACGGTCCTTGTCTGATATCACACATTGCCTGCTTCGTTGAGGTCTTTATACCATTGACACGCATGCTTGCAGGTTGAGGTCTTTACAGCTGACCACTTCCATGATTGCGGGCGAAGAACCATACACATCCTGCTGCACGGCCACTTGTTGATGCAAAAGATGCACTGTTGAACCTCTTTGGTATCCCTCGCATCACCAAGGCCCTTATAGAGGCGCATTTTGAACCGCCCCTTTTGCTCGCTCTCCTCCAGCCCAATTCAATAGGAACATCTTCATCAAAGGATTCTGTTCTGGATCCTAGAGCTTGCAGACGTTGAGCCCTGGACTCTTCGTGAAGTTGACATCCCACTCATCAACGGCATAGCATCAAAGAAATGTTCCGACCTGACAAAAGTCTTGCTCCCAGTCCCAGTGATATAGGTTAAACAAACGCCTGTCACGTCTCTTCTTGCTTTTTGGTATCCAACACGAAAGCGGCAAAAAAGGTCTACAGTCGATGACCTGGAGGGACACTGATGTTGGAAGGAATGCTACGCACAAGAAAGGAATGAGTGAGTGAACTTTTGTGCGTAATCTTGAGGACAATGCTACTCAATGAAATGTGGTCACATCTTGCCAAGGCACGAAAACTGCATCTGCATCCGCCCATGCAACTGCTGGCGGACCACCTGCGTTGCTGGTGGCGTCTCGCGGCATGTGGACTGCTGATTGTAAGGGATCAAAAGAATTTCACCTTCAAGAATTCCACCAAAGGGCTTCCGAAAAAGAATGAGGCATACACAATTATCGGCCCACATCTGCCAGAGATAGGGTACTGTCGGTCACGGGCGCAGGAATGGCTCCGAAGAATCGAAGAATGATACAGACCCGAAAGAATATATTCTTCCAGGAGGGCATTCCAAATCATGGCATTGCAAAACAGTGTTAGACCAGAATCCAGCCTTCTCCATGAAATCCAAGTTTCTATCCTTGTTTTTCTGCCAACCTGATGACAACCCAGCAACGTCTGCTGGAAAGCATGCAGGCATATACCTCTAAGATATAGTATATATGTATATATACTAAAGTGAGCTGTCAAGAGAACTTCTGCAACTCATCTCGGCTGCCGATGATTCTCTAGTATCTATGTATGTATGTATATATATATATATGATATATAGAATCTCATGCAGCCACCACCAACTGAAAAGCATTCCTTGTGATCAGAGCCGCTAGGTGTGAGTGTGATGTCGCTCGTAGCGTCGGAGGCCGTTCCATCCGACCGTCCGTACCATCCATCCGACCGAGGCCTGCGGTCCCTGCGGTCCCTGCGGTCCCTGCAGTCCCCGCACCGTCAAAGCCGTCCATCCAAACATCCCTGAGCAGCAAACGACGGCACGCTATCCAAACCGAACAGTGCCGGAGTAACGAAAGAGCGAGAAGAACGATGGCACCTATCTCAAAGTGTACATCAACTTGCAGCATCTTCACCTTGCTGCATGTCTTGTGGGCACCTTGAGTACTGGCTTTGTACAAAACTGCCATGACAGTATGGTGAATGGTAAAGTTCTTGCGAGGCTTCTTTGTCAGACAACAGGGAAGTTCTTGGGATTCTTGGGCTTGAGAAGAGTTGGTTGGTCTTTGCGAAACCGAAGAAGGGGTCCTTCGTCTTGTCCCGGTGCAGGGGTCCTTCTTTGTGCACCAACGGCAGCTCTCGTTCACTCGGTGGGCCTTGTCTCCTTGCGGTGAATCATCGGCTTCATGCCCTTGGCAGCTGGCCTTTGTGGCAGGTGTTTCTCCCCAGGTGAGCAGTGGTTTCTCCCCAAAGCACCTGGGGCAGGATGTGCTGTAGAGTGCCTGTGCTTTAACGATCAACGAAAACTGTTGTCTTTGGCGGCTGCTCTTTGAGGTAATATGGGCACATTCAACGCGTAAAGCAAATCGCTTCTTGAGCTCAGTCACTTTGCCCAGCGCGTCGGCTTTCTCACCTGCATGATCACCTGGTGTGCGGCTCTCAACATCTCAGCATGAGCATGGGAAAGCAGCAAATGCAAGTCTTTTTGATATGCAATCTACCACATTGTGTTAAAAAGAAATGGAACATCTCGACACACAGACACGCACAGACACACACCTTTTTGTTTTGCCTGACATGTCGTGCTTTTTCGGCCTTTTGGGTTGGAGATTGGCAACTGCGGATATTGAGCATGCTGGTGATCATCTACATACAACCCAGCCAGACATAGTCAAGAAAAATCACATACTTGAAGCTAAGCCAGTGATTTCAGATGAAGCAACTGGTGTCCACTCCATTCAGGTCCCGACGCGGCTAGCGGTTCTGGAGCGGCCTCTGGAGAAAACGATTGAAAATTGTATGCACGGTCTGTTTACCCTCATGATTCATGATGTTCTATCTGAATCTATAGCCAAAAATACAGACTCTTAATTGCCTGTTACTATATAACAGGCAATTGTTTTTGGTGTTTTCTTCACAAAACACTGGCTCGTGCGGTCCCAAGAACATCTTTATGAGACAACCCAGACGGAGAGACGGACCACCCAGGCACCGGCCTCGGCGGGCTGCGAGGGCCGCCGCCAGGGCACAAAGACCCACGGCAGCTGTCCGATGAGGTCGCACCTGGGGTGAAACGGTCTTCCAGGAGTGAAACCGACAAACTCAGTTCGTTCGGGCGGATCAATGTAGGAGCCAAAGTACTACTTTTAAAAAGAACGCCCAAGACGGGATGGCTTTCACCAAGTTGGCGCGTGGTCAAGCCGTAGAGGAGCTGATCATATCGGTTGCGAAGAGCTGGTTGCCTTCCTGATGGCTTGCATCTCTGGTTGAAAAGAGACCCTTGTTGTTTTCACTCCTTTGGCCTTCGCTTGGCACTTGTGCCCAGTGAAACGCTTCTCTCGCCATGCCGAGTAGTGAAACGCTTCCCTTGCTGAGTAAACCATGCAATCTGAAGAGAGCCATCGGCTTGTCATAACACATGGAACCACAATGGAACCACAATGGATTCAAAGGCGGATGTCCCGTTCGTTGGGACCCGAGTTCGCAGTTTCACTCGGCGACTCGACGAGCCGACTCGTGCCGTATGTACACTCCCATCTGGGAACGCCAGCAAGGGTGAACACCAACATATGAAAAATGGACATGCTCCAAAGAGGCTAGGCTAACAAATAATGGCTGGTTTGGGTGCTGTTCTGCCACACATGGCAGGGAAAACAGCTTTCAGTAAAACAAGAAGCACTGGTGGGGTCGGGTTAGAGATTAGAGGTCGCTTCTCTGTTTGTTTTTTCACCAACGGTGAACACCATAGGTTCAGAGAATGGCTGCTCATGTATATACCGTATATCCTTCTTGCTGGTGATCAAGTGCATGCCACGTTCCGCTGTTCTAGTGGACTGCACCATGCATAGCCCATCCTTCTCAGAACAAGGAGCCCTGGTATGGATGGGCTCAACAGGATTCAACAGTGAAATTTAATGAAGCTAGAAGTCTTCCTGAAAGGGTGACTTGTGCACTGCCGCAACCATTTCGAATCGCCTACAAGCTCAGCAAACTACAAACAGCAACTCCGTTTGCACCCCCAAGTCGGTTGGGTGAAGTCAGTCATCTTCCCAACCCAACCCTCCGACTCGCAAAGCATTCATCCAGCTGAGTGTCCGAAACAAAGGCTTTCAACGGGACAAGCTGTGTAAATCCGTTCTCCCACCTTGAAGAAACCCAACCGCGGCTCTAGCATCGGCTTGCCCTGGGCGAGAAGACCCGAAATCGCCAGCGGCCGCGCCGTTCAACAGGACGTGTCGCTGCTAGGATTCCGAAGGAACTCATAGATTTGGAACTGCCGAAAGGCTCTGAAGAAGGCTCTATCTGCAATTACAGCTGAAGGCTCAATCTTAGACACTGGAGCCTGTCAATCCGATTCGTGTCAATCCGATTCTTCTGCCGATTCCTCTTCGGCTTCGAATCGATTGCTGTCGGAACAACGGGCGAAACCCTGCCTCCGCGGCCGATGCCTCAGGCTTGGCGATGGCATCCACCTGGCAAGGCTTTCGTCACGCGTGCTTGCAGATTGGTTGAATTGAGCATCCTAAGATGTGGGCGGCAAGTGTCCGTCATCATCCAAAGACTTCTAACAATATATGCCCCAGACATTTGTGGAGCCATCCACCGGTGAACCTGGCGGGGGAAAAGGCCTTGTCTGCCCCACAAGCCTTGACAGTGCGACACTTGGCCCGGTGCCTTGAGCGACACTTGGCTTTTGGTGGTGTTCGATTCCAGGCTCGATGCCAAGGTGGGCAACAGCTCGTGCCAAGGTCTTGTAATCAAGATCCTCCCACAGTGCGACCGGCAGAGGCTTCCGTGAACGCGCTTCTGCATGGCTTTTCTCTGAAAAAAGGAACAATACTGTCAAATCAAGCCATCTTTGCATACAGGATTCCAAACAACCTCAACTCAAAAGTGAAAGCACAAAATGTGTGCCAAGGGTTTTCAGGGATGGGTCAAGACTTGAGAATGCATTTTGAATATCTTCGAATATCAACACCAAAGGCGTGGCCAACACGAGCAAAGAGCCAACCATGAGTGAGCATGTTGCAGCTTAGTGCTTGCACAAGTGGAAAATCAGTACCACCAACAAGTGGGAATGCCCTGCGATCCTGGCGGACACATTGCGCAGCAAGGCAACCGGCAACAATGCATTCCTTGCTTTCATAGAACGGGGCCGTCTGAGTCGAAATCGAAATAGACAGAATCGTAGCTAGCTTCTTAGGTCGCTTCCTACAAATGGCTGTCTTCCAACTTGACGATTCGTCACCTTTTAGAGCCCAGTCCAACTTCTCTGCCGATGTCCGTTCTTTGCCCGGCGGCCGCTTGCACACAAAGGTGCCACGATCATGGCCTTCCCAGTCATACCACTGCTGTTGCCGCTCTTCGGGCTTACAGTCCGGCTCGTGTTCACCTGGGAACCAGGTGTGAAGGACAAGTCTGCGAGGATGTTGGATTCCAGGAATACACGAAGCAAGCAACCAGTGACTGGAAAGATCCGCGTTAGCAAGGTGAGGCTGGATCATGTTGGACTCTCCCCATGTCCGACGTCCACAACAAAGGATTGTTTGGGAAGCGGGTTTTGAGGTTCCCCTCTGCCCCAACCCAAGCCCGTCAAAGGACGGCCGGTGCAGTTCTTGGCAAAGTTCGAGAAGTCATCCTGCAAAGCTGAGCTGCACAGAGCTGAGATTTCGATGCTAAGGACTCTTGACAGATCTGATCCTGTTTGTGTCTTTGGTGCCGGACTGGTCCCCTCGTCTTCCGCACCCGCCAGAACGTACGCCCGTCCTGCGTGTTGTCACTCCACTTGTAGTGAGTGTCCTGATCTAGGTCGGTGTAGCCGATCCAGGCACTTAGGCCACCAGTCCTTGGTTGTGAACCGCTGAGACAAACGGCAAAGTTCCAACTTCATGGGAAAAGTGCCACCAAGCGACAAGGCGAAAATGAATCGATTTTCAGCCTTAGTTTGGACATGTTGGGGCCGCCAGAATCACAAAAGGCCCACAACGTGCAGAATGGAAGAAGTGGTCTACTTTTTGGAAGCACACCAGCCAGCTGCAAGCCTCCAAGGCCTTTTACCTGGTTTTACTTCAATCCTCTTGCCGTTGGTTCAGTCACTTGGGATTGGCCGGTCCAGACGCTGCCACAGCAGGATCCAAGTGGCCCTCGAATGGATCGATGCTAAGTGTGAGCCTTCGCCATATTGGCGACAGAAGGCCTCCGCCTGAAATTCAGACTCTTTCCATGAAAGTCAAAACAGTGAAAAATGTGGGAAAAGATTCTCTCATCATGATCATGTCTCATGGGTTCTAGTAGGAGAACGATGGCAAAAAGCTCAACTCCCACCTCGAACCAGGTCTTCTTCTCCCAGAAGTGCTTGTAGCCTCAGTGAATTGGCCTCCTGACACCCGTCTGTGACCTTCACCACTCTCTTGGAGGTCAAGGGTTTCCTCCCACATCATGAACTGTGCCCTTCGGACTTTTGCCACCCAAATGCTAACATGGAGCCAGAGAGAAGAACCCCGTATCTCTGTGTATGTGTATAGTTGTTCAATTAATGTATAATAAGAAGCAAGTATACTCAGATATGGCGAAAAAGACTTCTGCTCCGTCCACTTGAGGTCCGAGTCCATGGGAACAGCCCAACGGAACAGACTGCCCTGCACCACTCCAAGCAGCAAAATGCGTCCCACTGGGACCATCCACCTGGACAAGCACCTGGATGATAGACCTGTTCTTCGCCCACGTCGGTGGACTCCCAAAAGAGGCAGCAGTTTGGGGTGCTTGGGGCTCCAAGAATGAAAAGAAAACAACTTTTCTAGTGACTCAAACATACTATATAGATCTATATAGCATATTGTCCGACAATGAGTGGCCCACCTCTAAATGTGCAGCTACTACACAGTGCTACACTTCATTTTAGACTGACTCATCTCCAAAGTGGGAGCAGATCATGAAGCAGTGAACACTCTCTTTTCATCTGGCTCGGAGTGGCCACTCCAGCTCGCCCCAACCGACGTCTTTGCAACGATCCCCTCTCGCGCCTGGCTCAGCTGTTCCCGCTCATAGCTGGCAGCCACTTGTGCATCAGACGCACCATTGCCACACCAGTGGTGAAAGTCCTGCTTCCGCAACCGCAACGGAATCACATGCATTGAGATGTTTTCAAACAGGACAGCTTGCCGAAATGCTTTTCAGGTCGAAGTTGCTCAGCAGTGCACACAACTGGGTGTACCACCCACTGCGACCAGCAAGAGAAGCAGCAGCTTAAAAAATGTGTTCTCATCTCTACTGATAGTCGTCCAAAATCTTCCAACCATTCTTGCTCAACTAACTCATCATCTATAGTATATAGTATGATATAGTATGTGATTCTTCCTGTCAGATGTCATCTTCACTTCTCAAACTGATGAGCAAGGCGGCCCTCCTCAGCCCGCTTCAAACAGGCCGCATCGTTGCCGCCCGCGTTCACCTCATGGCAGCAGATCTTCGGCGGTGGATTCTGTTTCGCACGGGCGACGCGATGCGGCGTTCGGGAGCTCCCAACGCAAAAGGGTCTTAGTTTCCCCCGCCCACCACGCTCCGGAGAAAACGCGTTCTCTCCGTTGAGCTCTCCGTTGAGCTCCCGGAACGTGGGTCTCACCGATGTCATCCCGAAACTGCGTCCGCTGGAAGTCGGGAAAATTCGAGCCTCGAGGAACACGAAATCCAATCCAAATACGTTGCCTGACCCTCTTTGCTTGAAGAATTCTTCTGGTATGTGTGTCAATTAGTTCTGAACATATGGGACAATTCCAGCATTTCGTTGTGTTTTGTCTTCTGAGAATCCACCAAGAAGGCAGATGTTCGCCGCGCCAAGTGCCAAGCATATTTTGGCCGTAATGGTGCACCCCGTCGAGTCCTCACCGAGGACTCTGAGAACCGGCCAGGTGCTGTGGAGAAGAATGTCCAAAGGATTCATGAGCAGGGACATTTCCCCTTGAGCAGGGAGGTGTTGAGCACTGCTCGGTCTACTGATGTAAAATTCATTCTGATTGGATGCAAGCACTGGGTCTATCTACCAGGGCCCAGTGGATGCGACTGAAGTCCTACAAGCGGAACGCAACGGATTGGCAGTCCGCCAATCCCTGCTCCAAAGTGCCTCTATTTTTTGCGGACTTGGAAGACAACTATTTTGCTTAGGAAGACACTATGTGCCTTCAGGAATGGGGGTGCTGAGTTCGAGGAACTGCTAGATCATTGGAAGACCCCCGTTCGGCCGCCGTCCTCCGCCGACGTGGACAGCGTCAAGGTGGCCCAACTCACAGCCATCACCGCGCGCGGCAATGACGCGCGCCGCCGTGGTGAAGGCATGACCTGACCCAAGCATGACATGCCGATCAAGTGAAGACTGTCGAACCCTTCCATGAATCACCTGAACTGCTTGGTGGAGATTTGAATGAACTAAAAACCCGGGATGATGGCCAACGGCGAACAGTACCCACTAGGATCCATTGGATTGTTGTCATGTCTGGGCTCGGCCCCGAAGAAGTTCTCCGCGAGAAGATGAAAAAGCGGCCGAACATCGAGGCCACCGGCCATCGGCGGCTTCTGTGCTCCACAAACGAAGGAAGAAGCCTATCGGACCTAACCTGACTACAAAAATGGAATGAGAAGCCTCGTCATCTTCAGCATAGAGATTGATATTCTTTGCCATAGTGTTACTTTGCGTGATAATGGATTCTGACCAGTTTCCAGATTGTTTGAGTCAGAAACTTCAAAAGTCTCCTAGACGTCAACAAGCCATACCGTTTCAGATCCATCATTGACATCTCATCATTTTGTACAAGGCACATGCAGAATGACAATGACTTGATATATGAAATAAAGTGTATAAGCACTATATATATAGATAGAGCGAGAGAGAGATAGACACATGCTCAAGAAAATTGCCTCTCAATTGGCTTCCCAAGCGGATGAGAAACACCGATGTAACGCCGGCCCCAAGAGGCCGGAAAGAAAACGCACCAGCAAGCGACCGACCGTCCTGCAGAAGGGGCCGGACGAGCGCTTTTGAGCTCCACGATGTGACATAGTAGCTTCTTGTTACTAGTAGCAATGCCAGGAGCCCCTAGTAGCCTTCTTGTTACTAGAAGCAAGAATGCTCTTGTGGACCCAAATCCCCTGAAAATGCCTGAGCCCGGTGCTGAAGAGATGTGAAGAGACTAGAGATGTGAAGAGTTGATCTTTGGCCCTTTCCCGGTGCCACCGCGAAGTCCGGCCTCCACCACCGGCCCCGGCGAGCGGGACGCGCGGGCGAAGAAGAACGTCGCTGGAGCCAGGCCGAGGAGAGTGGACCGGAAGTAGCTCAGCAGGGAGTTGTCATCTGACAAGTCCATGTAGGGAATGAGGGAAGGAGCTCGCCCCCAATAACGATTCCGACATGGATCCAGCCTCCCTCATTTTACATGAGTTGCACCAGTCAGTCATGGAGCGATCAAATCAGGAGTTGAAAGCCTTTCTATCATCTAGACTCTAGATGTTTGGATCATGGTCTGGGAAATGTGCACCTGGATCGGATACGACCAATGATTGGGGACGAACAAAAAGGGGTCGGCTGCGACTGTCAATGCAGAATCTGGGCGATGTATGACCAAAACAGCTCCAATTCGATGAGCCAAAAAAGCCTACTGAGTACATCTAAGTACAAGTCTGACGTCCTGGGGTCGACCCCTTCCAATCCCAAACACTCCGCACCACACTGAAGCTATGCTCCCGGCATCCTCGCTCTCTATGGGTTGAGCCACCTGGAAAGCGGATCGGTTCAACAGCACCGCCGGGCCCCGGAACAAACAGCACCGCAGGGCTCCGGCCGTTGCGGGCACCGCAGGGCTTCGCATGGGCCGCAACGGTTGCCCAAACGCTCCGGCCGTGAAATTCAGACATGGCCGGCCTCGCAGACATTCGTCATGATCTTTACATCGTACTAGATTCGAAAAGAAGAAAGGCATGACGTCATGGCATGGCTCAATTCTGGCCGTCTTGTTGCAGTTCTTTGAAGCTCAACTTGGCACTGCTTGAACTCATTAAGGACCCCACGTGTCACCAGAAGCAGCAGAGCACCAATGGCCTAGCGCTTGAAAGCTCGGTCCATGTTGAGACTGGTCACTTGAGACGTCTGGCCCAGCTCCTCTTTCTTCAGGAAAGACGTCTGGGCCTGCCTATACGTCTGGCCTCGGCCCTGTGAACTCCACAACTTCCACGTCTTTTCAGCGTTCCTTACCGAGCCATGTCTGCCAAGAGGCTAAGTAGCAAAGGTAAAGAGCCATGGCGGTTTGAAGCTTCGTGGTGAAGCTTAGCTTCAGACTTGAGCCCGAAGGCCCTTTGCATGCACACAAATGACACATTCCGACAGAGTCCCGTGTGTCAGCGAGTTGCTTCAACAAGTCCCTGCTCTGCTGGTCACTTGTTCCCGACCCCCGGATTCATGAACGAACCTGTCGATATGATTGTGACAAGGGAGGCCCACGCTTGTGTGTACACACCCTCAATCACCTTTGCCTCTCTTGACTTAAGCTAGAGAATAGAATAAAACTAGACAAGCGTTCAGGCAATCCAGGTCGGCCGTTGAAGTTCGCACACATCGCTCAAAGCTCATCCACTGAATCAGAACTTGGTTGAAGACAAGTAGAAACGAGCGTTCGTTGTTCGTCCAGTTCTACCCCTCTTTGCGTTCCTTGGGCTGAAGTCCTGCACCCGGGCACCCGGCCCATCAAATCGACCGAAGGTGAACATCCTCACATCCTCTTTTAAACGATTCCCGCTGTGCTTTGTCTCAGGAGTCGTGTTCTTCGCCTGGCAGGCTTTGTTGGCAAAAAGAACTCGAGCCGGGCATGGAAAAGGGATTCAAAAAGGAATGTCTTCATTGACTTCAACAAGTGGCACATAGTGGTACCAGTGGCTTTGGGGGTGCGTTTGTTTGTCATAAAGCTTCAAAAGCGTCTTGTGTCTTTGGAGAAATCAAAACGACAGAACGGCGCACAAAGCCCGCATTGCCCTAATTGCTCAACTTGTCCGGGAGTAGCATGACGATGTGCTGTTTTGACTGGCCATCTTGTACAGCGTGACAGCATGAAGCATTCATGAAGCTAAGTAGCTACGAGTAGCTCCTGGCATTACTGCTAGTAGCAAGAAGCTACGAACGTCACAAGAGCATCGCTACGAACGGAGCAAGAAGCTACTAGCCTGTTATGCGTGTGTGAATTCCTTAGTGCCGACTCCTTTGGAGCCGCATCAGCACCACAACCCGCTCTCTCCGCTCACCTATTGAGCCTCCGGGTCGTCCGCGCTGTCCACGCGGGTGCACAGGCCATCCTTAGGACTTTTCCATGCAGACCATACCAACAAAAGGACCCCAAATAAGTTCATTACGGCAGCATAGCTCCCTGGAACCATCTGGAAAAGTGCCAGTTTGGAGTTGAAAGATCTTGAAGACATGCCTCAGAAATGGAGTACCCTCCATTTCTACCCCTGGTTTTTTGAAAAAGCGCTGGTCAAAATGAAGAACCAACCTGCGGGTCTCTGTCATCCATCGTCGGAATCAAGGTCCGTGGTGTGTGCTCTGCTCAGCTTCCAGCCATAGGGCTGGCAGGTGGCCCAGCCTGTGAATGGCAGAGTTCAAGCAACATCTGTTGTCCTGCTTATCTCATGTAGTGCATTAGTGACATGAACGTTTCTGGAAGCCGTCTTTATATTGTGTACAAGGTGCATAGAAAGACCTCCAGCAAACACCACAACAGGCGTGCGGACATCAACTTGGAGATGGAAAAAACCTTTTGTCACAACTTTGCGCATTCTGCATCGGTAGCCACACAAGCATCCAAGGCTGCCGAGATGGCAGCTTGGTCAAGGCCTGTGCCAATGAAAACCACTTCTTGGCTCTTGGCTGAGGTAGCTGTAGGGAAGACCTCCACGCGACGCCCAGCATGAGACCAGTAGAAGCTTTGATCAGAGTCACAGGTCCGAACAAAGCCTTTTGATCGAAGCACACCAGCAAAGAGTTGATCCTGGACAGGATCGCTTGCCTTGTCGAAGCTGATGTTGGCAGCAGTCACGGGAAGTCTTCGAATCAGAGCGGCCAATCGTTCAGGATGAAACCAGCGATCTTGCCGGTACACGAAGCTGGAAATGCCAAAGCGCTCGTGGCGCGCCGCGCCAAGCGGCGCCGCGCATTCGCTGCAGTCGCCCTCAGCTCCTTCGTGGCTGTGACCATGACCGGACGCATGCGCCACATGGGCGGTTGACATCCCCACACTTCGCACTGCTGCACTATGCCGGTTTGCCAGGGTTGGGACATACGCCGGCATCTCCATATCGATGGGCTCTGCGGGGAGTAGAGTCCTCAAGGGTAGCTGCCCTCGGATGGACTCGAACTGCCGTGCGTTGGGGCTTAGCGCCTTCAGAAGTTTCGAGACTTTGCTCAACTCCTCACTGCTGACCAAGTCGGTCTTGTTGATGACCACTGTGTCAGCAGATTCCAGTTGGCTCACCAAGAGACTGGACAAGGGTTTGCGATCCTGGTCGCCCTGATCGCCGGAATTGTACATCTCCCAGAAGCAAGAAGCATCAATCACACAAATGATCCCTGCTAAGAACAGCCTCTTCATTAACTGGTCGCCCGTCTTCGCCCTGTCCTCCAGTTCGGCAGCGATGCTTTCTGGCTCAGCCACGCCAGAACACTCAACCACCAGCCGGTCCCAACCCTTCTCCAGCTTCGTGATTCCTGTGCTCTCCACCAGCTCTTCAAGGCGAGCAAACAAATCAGCCCTGCCGGAGCAGCAGGCACAACCATTCTGCAAACCCACGATGCCGTCAGCATCTTCGAAACGCAGCACTTCGGAGTCGATGTTCACCTCTGCAACATCATTTACAACGACACCCACCTTGAGCCCTTCACGATTTTTCAGCACGTGCTGCACCATCGTGGTCTTCCCCGCCCCTAGAAAGCCACACAAGATCGACACAGGAACCTTCGGCGCAGCACGTGATCTGGGTGCTCCCCTTCGTCGGCCGAAGTCATCACCATATCCACCAAGTGAAAGAGGGTCATCTATGTCCAACATCTCACAGCGAAGGCTCCCGAGGGCCGGTCGAAAGAAAATTTTCAAGGTGGGCCCCACCCAGCGCATTGGCGCTCGCTTGAGCCCAAGATGTACGTGGGTGCCGGGTCACGTTCAAAGTACCATGTTTTTGATGAAGAGAGCACAATATACAGTCATATACACGATGGCTTGAAAAAGGCTCTTCTGGGCAGTATCTACATACCCTGCCTCCACACTGAAGGATGCAGTGCCACCACTGGTGCCACTGGTGGGACCCTTAGCCTGGTGTGCCACTGACAGACTGGATGGATAGGTCTCAGATCCATGGATTCATTACATGTGAATACATACATACATACATACAATATATATATATATATATATATATATTTGTTTTTATATTTATGTATATTATATATATATGATACATGTATATATATATATATATATATTGTTATCGTTACTATTATTGATATTCGTAGTACTATATGGTGTGTATCTGTTCTACAGTAACATTTATCAAGCGTGATCAGGAATTATTGCGCTTGGCTAGTATGGCTATTGCTGTGACAGTTACTCTGCCAATTCCCTGTCGAACCCTCAGAAGGATCAGTAGTCGTGTTCGGAATATTTTTATCACATTGGTTCCAATTCTTTGCATGGCCTCTTTCCCCCAGCTGGCTGCGGTCGCTGAACTTCCATGCAGACCATACCAGATTCTCTAATCCTGGTTCTTTCATGTCCCCATGCCCCAGCCGTCGCGAGATGTCAAGTCTTCGCCTCTGCGTCCATTGAAGTCATGCCCAGGCCACCATGAACCTGGAATTGCATTGGGTGGAAAAGCCATGGCAAAGCGGCTCTGGACACGGCTCCGACTACCTAGACCCAACTCTTGAGGGCCAAACAAGACCAAGAAGACCAAGCAAAGATGCCAACGGAAGGCTTTTCTTGCCTGAAAACATCATGACATGTTGAGACTGAGTTTCAAGCTATGGTGGTGGGCCCAGCAGCAGCCTGTGGTGTTTTTCTTGCAAGTCTTCTGTGCATGTAAAGGTCCGCTGTCCAGGAATCTTGTTGTTCATGTGGCGTTCATGGGGCGTCTTACACTGTTATTTAATTTTGTCTTACACTGTATTACACTGTTTTCTTTTTGTGGGTTCCAGCGGTCCACAATATGCAACTGGCCGCCTCGCCACGGAAGGATGCGGTGCCAGTCTCGGCCTGGCGCTCAAACCTTGGGGGCCTTGAATGGCTTGTAACAGGCTGATCACAAGAAATCAATTAATCAACCAATTTCTAGGGTGCTAGGCTGCTACAGCATGCTCAAGGCCAACGATCATACATGTATGTTGGCAGCTCTGTTAGCAGCACTGTTAGCATTGCATTGGCATACATGAACACAAAGGAAGCATCGAAGCGTCATCGACCAACGACTCGCTGGCGTTGCCGCAGAAAAGCTGCCTGGACGCTCCGCGGTCGACGTTGCAAAGGAAACGCGACGTCGAATCCGACTCGGTGTCCAGTGTGGTGTCCCAAGGGCACCGAAACCCTCGTGGTTTGCAACAGAACACCGCAGAAAACACGGATTCCTCCGCAGCGGCGGCAAACCAGGGACACCGGTAGACTGGTACACCAGCACAACATACAGCTGACTCTGTTTAAAGGTCTGGACCAAATGGCTGATTGGACCACCCTTTTTGCATTAACTCATGGCACAACATAAGTACTGTAGTTGAATGTCTTCGGAGGGAAATGGGAAAAAGCGGAGTCTTTCAGCAGCCGCTGGGCGCCTGGAGCCTCATGAGGTGACTCTTCCACATGCAGCATCTGCTGAGTGCGCCTCTCCTGCCGTTGGTGTCTCACCAACAGAAAAAGCAGGAAGCAACGGAGATGACTCCCCAAGCAACGGACTCAAAGGACCAAACTGGAACATGCCACTATCAAATGATGTGGATCAAAGAAGCCCAACCTTCGAATTCGCTGAAACAGGACTCTCGACATGAGTCCAAAAATCCTCCAGATCATCATTCAGGTGTTTGCAAGTCAATGCACAGAAAATTTGGACACGTCCTTCCTTTGAAGGTGAGTAAAGCCCTGGGTCTTCCATATCTTCCTTTTCTTTCAGACACCCACATGTTTTGTACTGAATCCTCGCATCATCTGTGAATTCTCACCCTGAATTCTAGAAGAACAATGGCGATCTCCTGGCGCTTGTGGATGCCGCCAGGGTCACGGTAGATGAGGACATTGTGCAAGCCGCAGGCTGGCAAGGTGGCTTCAGCCACTTCACCAACACTCTTTGCGAACAAAGGAAAGCACAAACTTGTCAAACGACAAGGCGACTGCTGCGACTCAGACCCTCGCTTTCACAGCCGCAGAAGCATTTGCGAAGGGCATCCCACAGGGTGCCTCACCACCGGCCGAAAGCCGCGGAAGCGGCGAAACCTTGCGACGTCGGGGCGTTCTTTTCGAGTCGCCGTTTTTGGGGCCTGACCGACACGGAGAAAGCGCGCCTGTCAGAGAGAGGATTAGAAAGATCAGCAACGACACGAAGAAGTCCTGGGCCATGCGATGTGAGTACCTTGGCTGGGCATGCGAGCAGAGTCCCTGTTGGGTCTTTTTCTAGGACTTGGACCCTGTAGATCTTCTAAATTTGCAGGGCAGGGTTGCTTCGGACCTCTTGATCTTCAAAAAAGCAATCACATCCTTTGGGCAAGCAACAACCATGTCTTCATGCTGCCACGCACTCCTTGGATGAGTGAAGCGGGAAGAAAGGCCTTTGATCCATGAAGTCGAGCTGATCTCAAAGAAATTGGAAGAATCAAAACAGACTTTCTCCTGTGTTTGTTTTGCCTGGTTCAGTCTGCTGCACTCTTGAACCTCACGGTACCCCAGTAGCTGGGAAGGGCACTAACATATTAGTAATATTACACCTCAATGGCCATCTGACTGTGCGCAAAAAAGACTCCAAAGAGAAACTCATCCCAATAGGGTGAGCACGATCGAGGACGGTCACCACAGCAACAGGAACTTCTCCTTGGACGTGCAAGTCGCCCTTCGTCGCCCCCAGCCTGCCCCACGGAGCCCTGTTTTCTTCTCGGAGCCCGGTACACCGGGGGGGGGGGAGAAAACGCCCCGTACATCCCAAATCAGACCATTTTAGATCCTCAACCTGGATTCCTCTCTACAATTATATCCTGGACCATCTTGGGAAGTCCATCCGTGGTCATTCGTTCGGGCCCTGGGGCATCTTGCGAAAGGAAGTCACGAGAGAATCCCAGAACCTTTTGTAAAAAGGAAAACAAACCTGGCCATCCTTCCAGGTCCCTCCGCTTTGCCAGGTTGCTGTGCGCCTGGCAAAAACGTTGAGCAAACAGCCAACTTGTCAAAGCTTTCAAAGGAAGAATGAATAAGAATGACATAGCGGCGGGTCCATGTAGGTCAAAACCCTCGCACCAACCGCACCCCGCCCTCGTTGCGTGGTGAGAGTTAAGACCAGTGTCGTCGCACTCGCCTGGTTGACGCAGGCACTAGCTAAGCACCAAAAATCAAGTGAAGTCTTCGACACGTGAAGTCTCAGCTGCGTGTGTCTCTTCCACGCTGCGGGTGTCTGATGGGACCCAAACCACAGCGCCGACCAATTCGCCGTCGTTGGAGACGGAGAGAGACGGAGACGGGCGAAAACGGTCGAGAAAGGCCGGACCGTCCTGTACCGCCCTTCGAGAAAGCCGAGGGCCTTGGAAGTGAAGAGCGCATTCCACCAGCTCCATCACCATTGACAGGATGGAGAACTTCCTTGGGATCGACATGTGAAAGGTCAGTTAGGTGGGATTGAGATGAAGCGAGAACTTCTGACAAGAAGCCAATGAAGCCTCTTCAGAATCTTAAGAAGAGACCGCTGCATGAGGACAGTGTCCTGTAGAGGCTAGTGGTGACTTGATGGTGACTTGATGAACCTGCCATGGCTTGATGAACTCAGGTGGATTGTGACAGATCCAAGTACTATTGAATCAACTCTTCACAGTCACCGGACAAGAAGATCAATGGGTACAGTCCGGTACAGTACAGGGTCTCACTGAATAGATTCAAGCCGCAGAAGCAGGCCCACGACAAAGGACTTGTGCCAGCCCATCAACTTGAACTTCCACAGAAGCATGACTGCTTCTACCTGGTGCCACATACCAACTCGCCCTGTTGGTGATTCCACTTCTTTTTAGAAACCTTGAGGCCTCAGGGCCTGAGCACCAAGGGCCTGAGGGCCTGAGCTGAATTGGACTTCAAGAACCTGCAAAAGGTTGAGGACCAGGTTGTGCGCTCTGCGTGTATCACATGATGCGATGAGCACTGGTACAAGAATCTCCCTCAGAATGTGCAAGAATGATTGAAGATTTGAAGTTTTGTCTTTTCCCTTTCCCTGTTGGATTTGAATCTGTTAAAGCAGCAAGTCAAGTGGCCGGGACGAGCACAATCACCAGAAGCATCCCCAACCAAACATTGAGCTCCTCCAAATCGGCACACAGCTGCTGAGTGGCAGCAGAAAAAGCGAAGGTTCAAAGACTCTTGGACATCAAAACTCTCACAAAAGGCCGCCCACTTCTTGAAGGAATGGATTGCTGTCCGTTTTTGTTGGATAAGATTTCTTGGACGCCCTGGCGCTTTGAGGCCCGAGTCCTTCAGCCAAGTGATGGAGGGAGTTTTTTTGAGGCCCGAGCGGGACCTAGCCTAGTCCACTCTTCGCCTCATGGCTCCTTTAGGGTTTGCTCGGTTCAGGGTAGGGTTTGGTTGGGGCTTGGCTTTCTGGGTTTGGTTGGCTTTGGCGTCAGGAGGGGGTTGGGGGAAGGTTGGCTTGGCTTTGGGGGTTGGTTGGGTTTGGCTTCAAGGGCTGGAGGACCAAATGCAAGGAAAGGCCAACAAACAAGCCACCCAAAGCCAACAGAAGCCAAAGGAAGTCAAATAGAAAGTTTGAAAAAAAATAAACAAAAAAGTTTAAGTCCAAAAGAAAAGCAAGTTCCCTCACAAAAACTCAAAGCTGACCTACTCTCCATGAATAGCTACTTCAGATGCATCTCTTTGAAACTACCCATCCAGCCGCCTGTCTTCACCTGACTTGATCATAAACTGGTGCACAACAATCATGCCCGGTTCCCCGAAAAAAATGAATAAAACAATGAAAAAAAGACTCCTTCTTCCGGGTGAGGCTCAGCGGAAAGTCACGCTCTTGCAGCCGCTGGCTCGCACGTCGGCGGTTCAGTAGATCGCCACGGCAGCTGCGAATCTCATAGGCTTGCGGCGCCTCCGACGGCACCGCATTTGAGCTGAAAAGAGCTGAGACCCTACAGGTGGTGGTCTGGAACTTTGGGTGGATTGCCATGGATAGATGAAAAGCAGAACCATCTTATCAAAAGCCAAATATGATATGCGTATGGACGGACACAGACGGAGCAACAAGAGTTGGATAGCATGTAGAGTAGTAGAGAGGTCGATGTGCAGAGCAACCGTTTCGGGACCCATTTTTGGGAACATCATGAAACACGATGTGAAAAAACAATGGCAGGATGAGCTTTCTCAAATGTGGCCTCCAGCTTCTGCTCCTGCCACATGTTTGAAGTCATGCCAGAGTCTTGTGCGAGGTCGGACCCGCCACAGCACCGCATCGGTGAAAAAAACAGACTGATACTCCCAAAGCCAAACTCTTGACAAACTTGCAAAGATGTTTGTTGGCCAATGCACCTACAAAGCACCACTGTAGGTGCGAGAAAAAGGCAGAAACTTGCTCAGAGCTGCTTCATTCAATGACCAGGTTTCAATAATTCACCGGAGTCGGTCCTGCGTGTATCTCTTCAATGCACTGGGCCAATCTTGCTTCCACTGATCCAAAGCAGTCCCAGTTGGTAAGGCAATAGTGATGGTGCACTCTTTGACCTCATCAACGCCAAGTTCGGATTCACGGATTCAGAGACTGAGATACTGTAAAAGCAACCATGTGGCTGGTGTATATTCGTCCTGCTTAGTTACTAGCCATTTTGTCCCCGCTAGATGGGTGTACTGGCTACACAAAGACCGAGAAGACATGCATATGAGCTCGAAACCTCCCAAAAGTATCTGTGCTTCGCTCTGTTGGCGGCCAAGGCCGTCAAACAGGGACCAAGGCACCTGGAAATGGAATTGCTCATAGGCCCACTTGCCCCAAGTTCGCCCACGCGCTCCCTGAATTCGCACGGAAAAACTTGGAGGTACGCACAATTGACAGGCGGTACTAAGAAGGTACCCTTCCAGTCTTCCAGTCTGACCCGAGAGGTGTCAAGTTTCGTTCCAGAAATCTAGGTGATGAAAACACCAAGATGATCCTTTTCTGTGTCTGGATGGGCCTCACCCAGTCCTGATTGCTGCGATCCACTCCCTTGAAACATGACAAGCCTCTGAACACGGACACTCGCCACTGCTCTTTTTGGATCCCCCGAAACTGGCCTCCATTCCTGTGCAAATTGAAGCCAGCCATTCTCGCCTCATTCCGGGTGAAGCTCAAGGGAAAGTGTTCGGGGGAAAGAGTCGCCAGCTCCGGGAAGGTCACCTGGAGAATCTTCCCCGTCTTGTTCCGCACGGTGCAGTCCTGGCCGAGCACAGCAGGCTTTCGTCGTCCGGAAAGCAGGACTCCGCTTTGGCACGGAAGCAACAGTCAGTGTTGCCACGAACATCGCCCTCATTCGACCAAACAGCCAGATGTGAGCTGGACCCTGGAGTTAAACCCCTTCTTCTCCACTTGTGCCTGACATGGATCAACTACGCTCCACTCGGGGCAAGTTTCAATGGCTGAAGGGAGTGTGAGCTCACTTTTGGTTCATGGTCCAAATGTCAAGCTCCTCGGCATAAGGGATGCCCCAATGAGTTGACTGTGTAAGTGGATCATTTCTTTTGAGCAAAAACTTCGCGCGCGAACTCAATGAACTCGCGATCCTGCACTCGCATGTTGCCAACTCCACCAAGACATGCAGAAGACTCGCGCTGGTCATAGGCCATGGTTCTCACCTTCACTGCCACTGCCTCGGCTTTGCCAGTGTTGGACAGCTGTGGGGTGGCGGGTCACTGGTGTGACATCCTACATTCCCTCACATTCCTCCAGCTGCTTTCCATGATTCCAGTGCTGTCTTCCTCTACTACATTCCTACCACCTCACCTTCTCTCCATCTCTCCATCTCCATCGCGCCTCGTGGCCCTTGCATCTCAGCACAAATGCGATGAGCCTCAAAACCTGGAGCGAAGCCATAGGTCGAATATAACACAGCCAGGTGTGGCTTTCCATGAATCTCATGAAGTTAGAACCTTGCCTGACTCTCCTCATTCCTTCCTAGTATTTCATTCAGTATTGCCCCCTTCGTGCCCCCTTATGGTTCATCCATTGCCCCCGTTGTATCCCCTTCATTGCCCCCTTGTGCATGGCCCCCGTCTTGTTTCACACAGCGTCCGAACTTCCGAAGTTAGAAGAAGGGGTTGAACTTTCGCTGCAAAATCCGCGGCGACTTACGATTGAACCGTGAGAATCTTCCGCCAAGACGCTCCAATGAAGACGATCGTCAAAAAGATCGGTGGCAAAATCACCATTCCAATGCTCCACAGTTGTCCGCCTATTTCCAGGATCCAGTGCGGCAGAGTATGCTGGGTGGTCGGAGTCTTTGACCCCTCACACAGTGCTGAATCTCATCCTTATAGACCCAGAAAGGGGATGCTGCAAAGCACTACGCAACTGTTTGTCTACATTTGCAATACATCCATACTATCAGTCTGGTCCTGTGAGAAACCAAGGTGCCACCTTGCCTTCAAAAATCACGGTGAGCATGTGGACCTGGTTGCACAAGGTGAAAAGCGGTACGGTATATCAATATTTCTGATAGACTATGAGCTTCCTGGACGAACATCATCATCAAGAAAATTCAAGATTCTATCATGGATGTATGAGGCCTGCGAGCACTCGTGCTCATTTGCATAGAGGTGGGACTCCATCCTCTTCGCTCAAAGTGGGGGCAACGCAAACGATCCAGGGAGGACTTGAACCTCCAACTTGGTGCTTGTCAAGCAGGTGCAGCCCACCAGTGAAGGCAGGCAGAACAGCTTGCAAAGACGACGCCTTACCCATTAGGCCACTGGATCAACTGCTTGGCTGAGAAATGTCATTGGCATCATTTTGAGTCCTCACCTGGG
This sequence comes from Durusdinium trenchii, assembly GCA_963970005.1. Classification (NCBI taxonomy): domain Eukaryota; class Dinophyceae; order Suessiales; family Symbiodiniaceae; genus Durusdinium; species Durusdinium trenchii. Next base: position 3,453,035 of record CAXAMN010001113.1, read on the forward strand.
TCTTCCAGGGCTGTTCTTTGCCGAAAAAAGCACTACTCGCTAAAGGGCCAAAAAGCCTTAAAGTTTCACTGTTTGCTTCCACCAGGAGCGGCAAAAAACTCATATCCCTCGGTGTGGTTGCTACCAAATGGATGTGCATGGCAGCCGCCTGGAGAGAATGTGTGGTATTCGCACTTGGCTGCGTCGACTGACACTTAGCATTGCCGACAGGCTGGCCTGTTGGGTCACGTGATGTTTTCGATAGCTTTTGCAGTCCGGCATTGCAACAAGTCCAAAGGTGAAATCTGGATGTATTGAATAGAGAGAAATAGCCTCTCAACCATCGCTTACATTGCAAATCACTCGTTGTTCCCTAATCATTGCAGAATCAAGTATGATCAATACATTTGCATACATTTTCCATGGTTGTTACACATCTCTGGATTCATCAGGAAAAGTTGTCTACCGGGCGAGGTTCACTGACCATGGGTTTTAGTGCGAGGTGTGGTACTTCTACGCCGCATCTTCGTCCCCATCTCCTGATTGACTGCTTTGCTGCTCTGTTCGGTGGGAAGCAGTGTGTAGCCATCGACCGGAGAATACGTTGAACGTTTTCGAGGCGTTGCCTTGTTTCGGAGTTGCTGGGGCAGGTGAGCTGCATCGCAAGGACCAAGGACTGCTGAATGGCTAAGACTCATGCTTTACGCAGACCAAACCAATGACATGTGTCATTCTCTAACAGTCTAACACGGAAAGCCATGATCACAGGCAAGTGTGGTTCCTGCTGAATTTGCTGCTAATTTGCAATGCAAACTCTTGTGGCAGCGTGCTTCCCTGCCTTCTGATTGGCAACAGTGTAGAGGCAGCCAATGAACAAAGCTCTTTTGAGCACCTGGCTGAACAAAACCACAACCTTGGATTCCCCTGCAAAGGCTAATACCAACCAAAGGGCTGGCCATGGTGTGGGTAAAGGACAGGTCCAAGATAGAGGGTTCATACTCAAGCAAAGAACAAAACATCTATGAGACAAACATCCACTTTGACATACAGGGCCAATGTTGCGTATTTCGCATACTCCACAATCCACACTTTGACACCAATACCAGGTGAATCTCATTTTGACAGCGATGGCAATACCAGGGATACCAAAAGAAAGGTATCGCAGAAATCACTCCAACAGCTCGAAAGTTCCACACCGGACCTCACATGTTGTCGCTAGTCCATCAAACAAGCTTGGACCAATGCAGCAAAATGCCTACGCCATCCGAACTCCGCAGCAGCGAATGAGCAGGCCGGAATCGGCGACCTCTACACTGGAGGCCCGTAAAGGCTGGTGACTGCATAGCCGCGAATCGGTGTACCAAGTCTTCCAGGTCTCTCCTACTACGTCGAGTCGAATGCACAAGTTGGCTCAGAAAAGGGCGAACCAAAAACATCAAGTTGGATCGGTTGATATCTCTTGTTATCTGTTGATATTTAAAGATACTTGAGGCCAAGGGGGGGGCGAAAGCTAGCGCTCCAGAATGGGAAAGTGGAGGGCAGTGAGGTAGGAAAAAACACGGCGCTCTTTTTGGAGGCAGGGGTGAAGAGTCCTTTATATGTGGCTCTTTGCCCGGATCCTCCTGCGAGAGAAGAGAGAGAAGAGAGACGGAAAGACGAGAGACAGAGAGGAGAGAGAGAGAGAGAGAGGAGAGAGAGATGAGAGAGATGAGAAAGAGATGAGAAAGAGATGAGAGAGATGAGAGAGATGAGAGAGATGAGAGAGAGAGAGAGACTGAGACAGTGAGACAGTGAGACAGTGAGACAGTGAGACAGTGAGACAGTGAGACAGTGAGAGTGAGAGTGAGCGAGTGCGGCCGCAAGATACGCAACGCTAACCGCA
>CAXAMN010001113.1:3454995-3498170 GCA_963970005.1 Durusdinium trenchii
GGGGTCTTCGACCTGAAAAATCAGGGGTTAGGATTTGCACCCGGTCGAAAGAAACCTTGCTATCGCAAGAGTAACTCCAGCTAGCTTCGCTAGCTTTCGTGATATCTTATTATATGTTTAATCTGCTGATATTTACATGGTGTAAAGTGGCCAGGCGAGCCTCGCCAACACCTAGAAAAGCTCCAAGTGAAGACGCCAAGAAAGAGACAAACACACTAACGACTGGCTGCAGAACCGGCCATCAAGGTCCTCCACCCTTGAAGAAGAAGTCCCACCAATTATTGAAATCTCCGCGCCAACTGGTATATGTGAACCTCAGGCCATTTAACGACTTAGGTCGGCAATCAAGAACTGCAACCATCGGAAGACAACCAACGTGCTAAAATCACGTCCTCTCACTGCCAGGCCGCTTCACCAGGATATGCTTCCGGTCATTAAAATGGCACACAACATCTTAATACCCAGCCTCTCCCATTCTGGCACACCCCCCGACTCAAGTCCTTCCCCTCTCTCGTTGGATCCCAAGGAACTGGTAGGGGTTGAAGATGAAAGGAGCCAGGAGCCATGAACCTTACAGCAAGAGCCCGTTTTCGCCCCGCCCTGCTCTCAGCGAAGCGACCGACGGCCCGTTCGAACCTGGTCGAACTGTCCGAATCGGACCCCTCAGGGTTCGGAAGTGGATGGATGGCGGAAGACGGTCGCAGAAGGAAGCCTACTTTCCTCTACAAACAGGAGTTCAAACACACAAGACTTCCCCAAATGAGGATGTCTCGGAGTGTCGACTGGATGGTGAGCTCGTCCTCACTGGTGAGCTCGGCGGAGCGTCCCAGACCACGCGCGGGCCGAAAAGGACTGCGGCCTCTCCCTCGCCCGAGCGGCCGATCGTCAGAGACACGGCAAAGACCCACCAGAACATCGACCAGAAAATGGAGCGATCGACAGCAAGCCCACCTGTCGATCAAGTGAAAGGCTGGGAGAAAATGGATGAACAGGCCGGCCGGTCTTTCCGGTGCGAAAAGAACAACCAAAAAGCAGAGTCCGAACAGACTTCGGATCTTGAACCTAGGCAACTCGGTGGCGTCCAGACTGGTTGATTCCGAGCTTTTTTGGCAAAGGCTCTGCTGACATCACAGCACCCACCTGTTGACATCACGAGGATGGTAGCTAAGAAGAGCTGAGCACCATCATAGAGGGACATCACAGCATAGTCGTTGTAAAGGCCATCACCTGTGAGCATCGAATTGGTCAAATAACTCCTTCTCATTCCTTCTCTATATACGGCTTTCGCCCAACTCTTCCATGAGTGGCAGCCATTCCTTTTGTCATTTCTTCACGTAAGATTTGCAGATTGTGCAAACTCTGAACGATTTCTTGTTACACAGGTCATTCACGACATTCTCTTCAAACACGGTGAAGAGGCTCACAGCAGTGATAAACTTGCAGACTTGCATCGATAGATTTATGTCTGCGCTAATGATAATGGTTTTCTTTCAACTCTTTTCCCGAGGAGAGTCGACATTGAAATGCACTGGTGCAGTGGAAAAAATATGTTTCCACGCTCAAAGAACAACAAATCCAAGTGCTGTTTACGGGTGCCCCGTCTTGTCAACCCTGCTGCCGTGGCACTCCCAATGAAGGGCGCACGATGGGTTGGCAGCTGCCGTCCCGTCGCTTTGTACTTCGCACCTCGCATTGCATGACGCCATAGGACCCAGGGTCAGGGTCAGCTAGACTCATAGACGGCGTCTTCGGATGGGGAACCCACCCAAATGGTTGATCCATTCTTCATGACCCGTTTGGGTGTGGTGCGTTCGGCCTCCCAGGGTGATCTCCCGGGTGATGTTGGCGCCAATGACCTTGGCCTGGAAGATGAAGTGCAAAGGTGCCAAAGTGACAATCCTCAGAACACAGATGTCGAATTGAAGTGCACAACCCACTGAAAAAATTCAAGTCTGAATCTCTACTTAGTCTACTTAGTCTACTTCTCCAAAGACAAGATGGGTGGCTACACGATGTGAACCACGACCAAGTATGAAGCACAGGGCCCAGGGGTACACTGAATTGGTTTTCAAAAGCTACGTTGCCTTGTCACAAGGGCTACAAAAATAACTCACAAAAACAACCTGCTCGGCAGTTGTTCCGCTTCACTTCAAACACCAAACTCACCTGCCGGGCAACTGTTTGAGGATTCGAATGGTCGCAGCCAAGAAATGCTTCTCCCACCAAACCTGAAAAGGCCACAGGCACCGCAGGCACCGACGTACTCGGTGGAGGCGTCAAGTATCACATGACTGACGCACAAAACGTGCATTTCAGCTATTGGCTGGTTCGAACGCTTGTTTCCTCAAGACTCCATGTGTTGTGCTTCTCTCCAAAACTTGTGGCGACTGAAAAAAATAAAGGCCTGCAGAAAGAGCGGGGCCGTTTGTGCCAAGAGGAAGAATGGCACAAGCCTTAAGAATGCAATGTGTTTTTCAGTGGAAAGGTTGGAGGTCACATGATGCCTTCTAAGAAAAGGATGGAATCCAAGAAAGGGTTGTCCACGCCATCACCTGTCAATCATTCATGACCAATTTGCCAATTGAAAGACTTGACAAGCGCACATCTGGCGGGCATTAGGCTAGATCCTCACGAGTTCAACCGTGAACTTCCACAAACACAGCTTATTTTACACAGGGAAAGGCTTAGTGACATCTTTCAGCTAAGAGGCCATGCAAATTGAGTGATAAGCATGCGCGCAATGACCACGGCTCCAGATTTGCCATCTGGACCACAGCAACAAATGCCCCCCAAAAAGCATGTGCTGAAACACCCAAGATCTCGTGTCTGAGCACGTCTGCTTTCAGTTGTTGCTCTTGTCTGAAGCTCAGTCACTGAACAGGACGCCACATCCTTCCCCCGCCTTGCTCAGACACTTCCATTGCAGGGAAGTTCTGCTCTGGATCGTCCAGCACCACCAAGAGCCAAATGAACACCAACATCGGAATGCCTCAACTTTCTAGGATGTCGCCTGACCTCTCTCGTCTTGCAGGAAAGTTCTGCAGAATTCTTTTGTATACTGACCTGCATAAACAGGTGTTCTATGATGATTTGAACAATGAATAAAGTATGTGTATATATATAGTTCTATATATATATATGCATATATTATACAATAGAATGTATGTATATATATATATGATTATCTATGAGTAGTAAAGCGTGGCAAACACAATTCCAATGCTCAAAAGCTTCTGGGTACAAGGGTACAAATCAATACATAAAGGGCCAGCCCAAACCAAGGGAACAACACAAAAAGCTAAAAATCCTGCAGCTTCGGAGCATTTGGACAACAAGAACTGGGTGAGGTAGTAGCCGGCATGCGCGTAGTAGAACCTGAGTTTTCAGTCGACTCACGACGGAGCGGAGCGAGCCGTGCGTGAGAGTATTGGGAGGGAGAAAAACATGCTTTCCTCGACAGGTCATGTAGACTTATGAATAAACCACCCTCCCAGTTGGATTTGCAAACCATGTAAAACCTCCTCAGGCCTCGGGGCGCTGAAAACGACGAAGTCTACGAAGTCTACAGTCTACACGGACTGTAGAAGAATCGAGGGGCGGAGGGCACGGATCCACCTTACCAGGTTCACAGGCCCAGAAGTCAGGGCACGGATCCAAGCCACCCTTTTTGAGACCCCTTGACATACTATCTATGAGAATCTGGTTTTGAATCCAGTGGGATTCTTGTCCACGTCTAGGATGTTCGGAGAGGGATTAGAGGTCTTCCAACACAACCATAACGTGCAGAGTTTTACCACCTACGTTACGTACCCTTCCTGCCGGTCCCTTGGTGCAGCTGAGGCACGTCAGAAACTCTGGAAGATCCTAGGCGCGAAGTCGCGGTTCTGGTCCGGTGGGAGTCAGACATCTTGCTTCGATGATGAGTCAAGAGAGATATGAATCACAGAATTATGGATTCATATGTTGTGATGTTTTTTTAAACAAATTATATATTTCATCACAAAAATATGAGTCACATCACACTCATCGAGTGGGTGCTTCTGGACTCAAAGCACACCGGATGTGCCCGAGTTTTTTAGCAACTGGCCACTTGGGTGATCTTCGACTCTAGCCGCTCGTGTGCCTCCAGTCTCCGCACTCACAAATAACAAAAACTCAGATCCTTATGTACCTCATGGTGAATCTTCCTGGAAACGAAGTCCTTTAATAGGTGCCAATTCGTACCTGGCCTGGACTGCGATCATGATGCAAAAGAGAATACAACAAAATGGGCATCAGCCCAAAAAGCAGCTGAAGCCAAACTGTATACAGTATGTTCTTAAATGTTTGCTTTAAGCTTGGGAGTGAAACAACTGTAGACAAACCTTTGCTTGTGAAACCCCCTGCCAAGATATTTCGGTGTGCGACAGAGTAAGTGGTGGCCAGGGGTGTGTGTGTGTGTGTGTGCTTTGCTTGCTCAGAAGACAAGGAAGAGACAAGGAAGGTACCATGTCCTGACAGCGGAGCTCCGCTCATGGGGCCACCATTCCACGGTTCCACGACTCACCCAAGCGGCCATCTCATGACCCAAGCGGAACATCTGGCGCGTGAGGAGTTGCTCACCAGTGCCCTGGGACAGCTTAGCAAAGAAGAAGAGCACCTTAGATCCACAGCAGAGCCGCTCGGGGGTTGCGACGAGCGAGCAAGGGACTCCACTGCACAGTCTTTTCATTGGATGCATCCGGCTCGCGAGCCCCAAGGGATGGAAATATCCGACCCAACCTCTTCCGACCCAACCTGTGGATTGCAAGGAGTGCGCCTTCTTGGTTTCTGGTCGTCTGTCACTCAAACAAAGTAAAAGCATCCTTTCAGCCAAATACACAAAACATAATTACTGGAAAGAAGTGCATGGCATCGGTATCTCCAATTCATATTATCTTGTGTCCTGCATGGTTAGTTAGTTCTTTAGATTGGTGATTACTCATACAGGCAAAGCGGATGGTGCATGTCCACAGACCATGGATTAACCGAAGCAGCCTCGTGTTGCTTTTGCCACAAAAGGACAGCGAAGCGGTTCAAGGCCGCGAACTACGCTTTTCAACAACCAGGTCTTGAAAGGTGTCCAAGAAAACGAAGAATCTGGCAGCACCAGCTTGGATGAGTCTTCCTCGGCCCATTCGAGTGGGCCCCCCTGCGTCTGCAGTCCTTGAAATGAAAGCTCCAAACAATGCAGCAGTGGCTAACGCAAAAAAGGATCAAAATCCGATGTTTGCTGAAGGCCCTTTGAAATAGGGTACACATTTCAAAAATTGAACACACACTATAAAAATATATAATGGGACTCTCCTCAAATCTTTCGAGTCTCCTTTAGCGTCCATACATCCCCCCACAAATCTTGCCGTGGCGCAGAATTGAAGCCCAAATCTCTCCCCTTCCCGACATGGAGGTATTCACGATGCACAATGGAACGTGGCTTGCCCCTGCCAACATACGCAGGTGGGCAAACTGCAGTGACTTTTGGTGTGTATTGATCCCCCTTTGGTTGGTTAATGGGTTTGCTCTGGATTTGGGGGTCTCCCTCTTCCACTCCACTCGTTATATATACACCCATATCATCTTAGCAACCACGTGAACTGGCCGCAGCTCAAATAAGGCAGAGTTGTTTTTTCGTTTAGAACACACGCGACACAAATTCACTGTCAAAAAAGGACTGACACGTCATGTCCATGCTCGACGTGTCAGGGGACCTGCGACAAGGAGCCATCTCAAATCCCTGCACCTTCACCCCGCTGAAGAGAGTGGGGGAAGGATAGTCCCGCATCACCTGTTCTAGGTGACAATCTGTAAAAATACTGGATGGATAGCTGTACTCCCCACTAAACCATCCAGTTAGGGGTTTGGTCGTAGCTCAATTGGCGAAGAAAAATCCGCAACAACCTGAGTGCCAAACGCCTTTAGACCTCCGGCCCTCACACTTCTTAGCACGTTCATTGACGAAAACGCCACTCGTTTCCACCAAAAGGTGGACTGAAAACGCCCAAAAATGCCATGGGTCATGCGACAAGCAGCAACACTCTCGAGCTCGAAGGGGTGAAATTTGGGTGTTCCCTCCCATGCGCTCGAGCCCACAACCACTGCCGCCATGCCTGAGAGTGAAATCCATGCCAGCAAAAATGTCCTGCGCTGCTTCGTTGAGCTGAATTACTCTTCGCCCCAACCAAGATCAGCCTGTCTCATTCATGCAATCCATGTTTTCAACCCCAAGCTGGTGATCTTTACATCAGCACCCTGGACCCGTCTCAACTGCGCTGTGCTAGCGCAGTTGGGTGTGTCCTCCGAGAGGTTGAGCATCTTTGTCGCTTTTGAGATGCCTCCTTGTTGGATCATGAACTCCTTGTTCATCATGTCCTGGAGGAGATGAAGAAGTTGCAAAAAGGAATCTGTTACTTGGACAGGCATTGAAAAAAACGTGCACACTGTTCCTCAAACACCAAGTGGCACAATGATAGTTTAAGCGCCAGGAAGAGAGTCCCCATGCTACGGATTCCTGGAGATAATATGTCTCTTTGCTCTATCAGCTACATTCAGCTAGCACAGCGTGCCTGTGATCCCAGCTCTTACCCCTACCGCTTCAGGATCCACCCCACCGTTCTCGGCATGTTTCATCGCTTCAGCCCGGGTGCGGGATGTCCATAGTGCATGCGCGCACCCAAAAAGGCCTCAGACAAAACCATCCGGGTGCGTGAGACCGCACTAGCGAGTCGAAGGATTTCGAGGTCAGATCCCATCCAGGTCCTGCTTGAAAAAAGGACCACATCCCCAAATCCTGCTGGATTTGGTCCCTCCCGCGCTTTGGGTAGTGGGTCGTGTTTGAGGCCGAAATTGGAATCCTCCGGTTGGTCAAGACGGATTCCTGGCTCTGGTCTGAGCCACATACTCTTGAATCTCCATAAACATGCTGCAACGCATGAACCAATTACCCCGTTCGACCTCACAAAAGCCCATCGCTCACATCCAAGGAACATAGCAACGCTGGAGCACTGTGCCGAAGGCTGTCTCCGCGCCCGCGGCAAAGTCACCCAAGGAGCCGATGTCACCTGAAACAGAAACATGGAGTCGTTTTGGTGGTCACATGTGTTTTGCAAAACACAGTTTTGGTGGTCATTTGCTTTTCACCATATCATGGAGCAATTTCATGACTCCTGGTTTTGAGTCATTGTTTTGGAAACCTTACTAGTCGCCAACACAGAACACGGTGTTCGACCCAAGATATGCATGCTCAAGATATGGATCTCGGGGGTGTTGAGACCAAACATCTAAGACCAGGTTGCAAGCGTTCAAACTGGGGAGTTTGGGAGATGGTTGGGATCAAAGCTTAGGCTTAGGTTCCAAATCCATGGGGATCAAGGAATATATCCCGAGATGCCAATTTGACATGCCTCACCTAGTAACATGTCCCAAAGAACTATTCCTGTGCAACTTCAAGGAACCACCTCCGTTTTGGACCCTTTGAAGACTTGCGTCAAGATGCTGGTGATGTGCTCGGCAAAGCCCACGATGCGCGGATTCAGCAACAAGGTGTGTGAACTGTCCTGCTTGGTCCGACGGAATTCGCCCAATGCGCACGGCAGCCTCAGAAGTGGCTGCAAAAATCTCAGAAGTGGCAGCCTCGAACAAGGAGCTCACACAGTTTCTTCCATCCCAGCATGGAAGGGTTGCTTTTTCGAGTGCCCTTCGCTGACCGCACCGCCACGCGGGTTCGAGAAGACGTCCTAAAGGAAACAAAATACTCCCATCTCTGGTTTCTTCTGTTCTGTTGATCCACGAAAGTCGCGCAGCTTCATATTCTTCTGTTTTCTCACGGCCGCTGACCGTCGAGTCACAGGAGCATCTGTTCAAAGTAGCCTCCCTGATTGGAATCAATGGCCTGGCGAAGCATGGTGGGGGACGAGGTATCAAACCTTCGGGCCTGTTGTCATGAAAAACGGGCCCCGTGCTTTTGCATGTTTTGACATGTTTTTACACTGTCTTCCCTCAAACCAGCTTCAGGACAAAAGTTGGATAGTGGATAGTCAGGAAACTTGCGTAGACTGGAAGGAGCAGGTGATTGTCTTTATCATTTTCCGCAAGAAAGGTTGCAGGCTTTGATTGCTGCAAATCAAGCTGAGAGGTCCTCAGCATTGCTTCTCCATCCTTGTGGACAGCAAACATAAAGACGCTGAAGTGAGCTCCATCACGTCCACTTCAGCAAGCACTCCATCTTCGTAGAGAGCTCCAAGAAACAGACCCAGTTAGACTGGATGATCAGGTTCACAAGGACTCCACCCTTTTGAACCGAAAATCTAGACAATGAATTACATGTGTGTTCTGGTCGCACACAGACTCAAACGTGAGTTTCTTCGGTGTCCGAATCAAACGTCTTCGCTGGACTCGGAGGTGGTCTGAGGATACTTCTTCACTGGACTGTGGTAGGTCTCACCATGTGTGTGCTGATCCACGCCTTCAATCTCCTGCTCCTCTGGGATTCGCAACTTCATCACCAGCCTCAAGGCCACCACAATGATGGCAGTGCCAACGGCTGAGAAGGCGACACCTGCCATGGCACCAGCAATCTGCTTGGCCAACAGCTCGAAATTCCCGGTGTAGATGAGGCCACCATCTAAAGCGAAGATGCCCGTCAAAATGGCCCCACCAATGCCACCCATACCATGCAAGCCAAAGGCATCCAGAGTGTCATCCACCAAGTTCGCCTTGTTCACAAGCTCGACGGAGACATAGCACCAAACAGCACCCAAAGCCCCAATAGCAATGCTCCAACCAGGTGTCACAAAGCCAGCGCCCGGTGTGATGCAAACAAGTCCGGCCACCGCTCCGACAGAAGCTCCAACACTGGAAGATTTACCCTTCAGGAGGCGCTCAAGCATCAACCAGCTCAACATGGAGGAAGCAGCAGCCACAAAGGTAGTGGCCACAGCACGGGCTGCCACACCATCGCTCACTGACAAAGCAGACCCGCCATTGAAGCCCAGCCAGCCAAACCACAGGAGGCTGCCACCCAGGATCACGAAAGGAGCATTGGCAGGCCCCAGCTCCTTCTCCACATGTCTGCGGGGTCCGACGATCGCACCAGCCACCAGACCAGACACGCCGGAGCTGATATGAACCACGGTGCCTGTGGAAAGGGTGGCGTGGCCCACATGGCGCAGAACCCGTAGGATTGCATTGGAACAACATACGGAAAAAGCCCAGACAGTATGTCATGACTGGTTTTCACTTGTTGAACTGCATGAAACTCGACAGCATGTGAGAAAAATGTGAATCAACTTGGAGTGCCGAGAGCGAACCGAAGCCAAATCCACAGTGCCTCCTGCAAAATCAAGAGCTCCCATCTCCGCAATCCAACCACCAGGGCCCCAAACCCAATGGCAGAGAGGTGCATAAATCAGCAAAGACCACAAGGCCAACATGATGGCGTAGGCACTGAAGCGCATCCGCTCCACCAAAGAGCCTGAGATGATAGCAGATGCAATAATGGCGAAGGTCATCTGGAAAGCTGCGAAACAAAGACCTGGAAGCCCAGAATCACCCCACATCTTCATGTCCAGGTTCATCCACAGGCTGTAGTCGAAGTTCCCCACAATGTTTCCAATGGCTGCACCGCCATTGTCTCCAAAGGCCCAAGAGAACCCGAAGACAACCCAGGTCAAGCATACGATTGCCATTGATGCTACACTCATCATCATGGTGTTGATTACGTTCGTGTCTCGCACCAAACCACCATAGAAGAAACCAAGTCCAGCTGTCATCAAGAACACCAAAGCTGCCGACGTCAGGACCCATGCAACTGCACCAGTGTTCACAGCGTCTTCTGTGAGCGCAGGATTTGCCATGGCTCACTTGTAGTCTGACGAGGGGTGGCACTGGAAGATCAAACCTGAACTTGCTTGAGCCGAAGTGTTTTTGTTTCCATACTGTAATCACTGCAAGCCTTTCTCCTCTTTGGACGCTTCTTTATTGTCTTGTTCTTCTCTTTTCTTGTCTCGTTCTTTCTTATCTTGTCTTTTCTTTCCTTGTCTTTCCTTCTCCAACCTGCACAAGATACAACCGATTGCTGCTCTTCACTGCCTGTATGATAGAGCCTCGAGTGTAGATGATCCTCAAAGGCCGATTGGCATTTGCTGGAAAGCACACACCTACAGGGTCATGTATATAAGTTCATCGCCTGCCGAAGCCTGGGCAGTGTAGGTTGAACCCCACATGGCCCTCTGCAACACCACCTTGATACTCGTCAAGAACCACAACTTTGACTTGGGATAGTACCTTGGGGGGTTGCCTGCCCTGCCGAAAGGATGACGCCCTGCAGTCCCTGTCGTGTTTCCACTCTAATCCTCCCAAGAAAAATATGAGCCTTCAAGCATTACGAAAGCTGAAGCCCTCTTCTTAGAGCTGCGATGGATAACCATGTCAAAGGGTGTTGAAACTTACATCATAGCAACCACCCACAAGCCCACTGCAGTCCAAGCTTCCCTGTATTCTGGTTATCACCCTTGCCATCGCCAAGTATAGGAAAGCCTGCACTTGCCAAGCAGTTCTTGCTTTGTAAATCCGTCTGTCAAGAATCGAGAACACCGCTGGAGGAGCACAGCGCTCAATCTTAAAGAAATTCGGTCTGATTCCAAGGCACCACACAGTCCCAAGGCCCTCCTGCCTGGCAATTCCACTGTAAAGCGTGGCGCACGCCGCTTGCTGCTGGGCTTCTCGTAGTCGCACTTGGCATCAATGAGACAGCTGTAGTAACCTGGGGCAATGTGTATCTTCACCGCGCCAAACCCTTGGCAAATATACAACAGCTTGAACAACCCATATATAATTACAAAGCATGCCTTTGTTTCCTCAATTCCGCTTGTTGTGGTAATACCTCTTCAAGAATTCATGGACAATCTATGATGATATTTCAATCGTTGAGCCGATAACCAACCGAAGGGCGGCGTTCCTGCTTCGGATGAATCTGGTCAATCTTCCAGTTCGGGCCCTTCTCTTGGAAGCCGATATACGCAATCTGAAAGCTCCTCCAAGCGGTCAAGGGTGAACTCCGAAGGAATTTCGCTAGCTTTTCTGGTTTGTCAGGAAATGGCACCAAGACATCTGGTCTAACAAGGACAGCAAGTAGGAGTAGGAGCCTGGGAAAATCCTCCTGTGGCTCTTCTTGCCCGTAGATGGGAAGCAAGAGGACGGAATGCACAAGCCAACTTTGGAGGTTCGGCAACGGCAGAGATCAGCTTCACCAAAATTCAGACTCACCCGCAGCGTCTGAAGCACAAGCCCGAGGCCAAACCCCCCGAAATAAACCACCGGTCCGGTCTTGCGCGGCTCCTGGGGAAGCGACGCAGGAGCTGATCGGCATGGTCCAGCTTGACGGCATCAAAGTAGGCATATTGCTGCATGCACCCCATACAGGTAAAGACCTGGAACATCGTCTCATGCTGGACAGGCGTTCGATGGGCACACCCCTTTTAATCCCTCCGTTTTTATTGCGCTTTCTGAAGACCGAGGGATGGAATGTCCACCCTTTGAGCACCCCCAATCGGCCAAGATCGGAGGATATGAGGCTGTCCATTTCAGGAGAACACCTGGAAACCGGAGATAGTCCATCAAGCTGCAACTGGGAGAGGCGACGACTTCAGGCCTGATCTCACCGTTGATCCTATCCTTATACCTTGTACCTTCCACGAAAGGGAATAGTTATCAACGGAGAAAATCGACTCTACATGACTCTGCCATCAAATGGTTTGAAAGAGCAAGAGTTGGGTGAACAAAGCTGCGGGCCACCAGGCAGAATCAAACATCGATGGCATGTCCCATCTGTCAAGGAACCGCACTGGCGTCCCATTTCAGCTTCGACTTTCGATGGATATGGCCAATCATTTGCTCGAAGCGTTCAAGTGCTGGAAGGTAGAGCCTCAACGGACTGCGGGATTCTGACCATTTTGGCACCTACAAAAGGGATCCCTGGACTTCTGTCCAGGATGATTTGGACACAGACAGTCTGGTGCTCCCTACAGCTCAAGCATCCAAGGGACATGCACCCTTCGACGGTTCGCCAAAAGGTTTGGGAGCGCATTGACGCCCAAAGGCCTCGCATCTCAACACAGTTCAAGCAGAAACCAGCCATTGGGTCTGGACAGAGTGCAAATCGACCGAAACTCGAAACCCAATTCTCCCTATCTAACTCACACCCATGTGCAATACTGTCTGCTTGTCAGTCCACATTTGCTGATCCTGAATCCTCATCCCCATACTGGCCACAGTGGGGATGAGCCATAGCCAGCACCCAACTAGAGATATCCCAAAACAAGGTGCTACCACCCAAGCGTTACAGTTCAAGGATTGATGTACTCAAGAACAAGTGAAGAGAAGTGGAAATTGGCACTGCCAAGCTGCAAATGTGTTTCCAGTGCTTATCCTCATACGCATCCCTTAGAGCATCCGCGAACGAAAGAATCTCAGACAAACTGCAAGACGCATTTGCTGCAGACCTTCCATTGCAGCCGTGCCACCAATTGTTCCCATGATCTGGCCAGCTACTGTATTGGGACTTCATGCGGTTTGTAAAGGCGATAAAGTCATCGTGGTACCTTGCATGTCGCAAATCAGTCAAAACAATAGCACAACTCCTGTGAAGGGCCAAACCTCTCAGTTCAACCCAGTCCTTGAATTGCTTGGAGGGCTTCAAGCGAAAAAAAAAAAAAAAACACCTGATTTTCTGCCTTGCCGTGATTCGCCCAACACATCTAAGTGCTGCTGGCCTCTTCTCCAACCAGGCAATCAAAGGCACATCCTGTGTGTCCTCGTCCGACGAGGAGAAACGGCTGGTCGTTCCGTGCAACGAGGCGACACGGCGACCTGGAAGTTGAGACACAGAGAGAAAAGCTTCTGGTAGATTCATCAAGAGTCCTCCTCTTTCTTGTTTAGATCTTTGAGGTCGTGCTTCTCCATCAAGATTTGCTCTCCATAGTGAGGGATAAGTACCTGAAGCACCACGAAGCTCTCTGATGAACGGCAAAAGTAGAGAAAGAAAAAATAAAGAACTCGTCTCGTCTCGTCTGGTCTCGTCTGAGTCGTGTTGGATCGCACCGTGAGACCAGGCAAATAAGGCGTCAAGAAGGGCCGAGGCAAGTGGTTGGAGCCCAGATTACCTGAGAACATCAATCGAGCCAGACACGCCAGACACACCCATCCATTCCGGTGGAACCACCTGTCCACCCAAAACTCGACCTAGCGCACAACAGAGTGAGAAGCTTATGAAGAGGATCCCACGAGATGAACAAGTTGCTTCCGGGTTCAAATCGCACAATGTATATCAGCGGCCAAAACGAGAGGTCGCAAGTCGCTTTGGGGGTCGAAGGTCACATGACCCTTAGATGGGCCAGCTGCGAGCAAAGGCTGAGAGCCGCCATTGCACCTCCAGGTTCTTGGGCCAGGAGTCACTTGGAATGATCCCTGCGCACGGCGCAGAACACCTCTCTCGAACAAAAAGCAAGGACCCCTGCCGCCCACCAAACCTGGGAAAAACAACACCCCTGTGCACGTGGCTTTTACTTTACGAACCAAACGCTGCCCTGAAACATGCCAAAAAGGCCGCGTTTGGGGCTGGGTGCCTGCATGACGCTCGATAAAGCGCTGGCCATAGGCCAACTCAGTGAAAATGGATGGAAGCATCACCAGGTCCTGCTCCTCCAACTTCCTCAGATAGGGCAAAGACCTTAAAACTATGCCGATGTCCGAGTTTCTGTGGCCTGCAGCTTTCTACAAGAGATTCTCATCCCACCCGCATCCAAAACAACTTCAGGTCTGTCACCTGTCACCAAGCGGCCGAGCACACAATCTCTGCATGGCTCTCCATGGCTCTTCATCCTTTTCCGTCTCGGTCGACGGTGCCACCGTGACGCTGAACTTCAATTGCGCTGCAGTGAAGTCGTCCAACTTGTCCTCCGGGAGACGAGCACTGTGGAGCGCACTCGACGGACGGACCGGAAGGGCCGGAAGCTTTCTTTGCAACGGGCGGACCGGAAGGAACACCGACGCCTCTGGAGAATTGGAACGTGATGAATGAATGGTGACGACCGATTCACACCATCTCTGGAGAAGTGGATGTACATTGACATCAGGAAACTAGTGCTCTGTGCGCCGTTCACATGTTGAGATGGAGGAACAACTCATCCATGTATATAGAGAAAAGCTATAGATATTTAAAGTAAGAACCCCATGATGCTGCCGCTAAGGACGCCACTAGGGGGCTCCTGGTCGTACTACTAGGAGCAAGGACGCTATCAGGGCCTCCTCGCCATACTACTAGGAGCAAGGCCGCTACTAGGGGCTCCTGGCCGGATTCAAGTAAGAACCCCATTGATGCTGTCCCTGTTGGAGAAAACGGTGAACTCATCAAGCCGTGCTTTCGACCCCTCTCCTCGCAGCGCATGAAGTCGATGATGAGATCCTCAGTCGTTCACCGCAGGAGGGTTCACTCCTTCGTCTCCTTGTCAGCGCCAAGTTGGATATGTTGGGCACCCATGCTAAGTTGGATACGTTCCACGCTTGCGTCTCTTACTTTGACCCGCTAGTTGAGACCCGCAATTTGAGACACTTACTTTGACCTGGAGCCAGTACGATAGCACGATCTCCCGCAGAAACTGCGTCCTTCGTCCTGCATGCAGTGTTCATCCATGACAGGTCAAGTTGATACCGGGTAAATGCTATTTCTTGCTGCCTCGCTGTCTGTGGATCTTTGTGCGCATTCTCAATGTGTCAGGATTCTCACAAGCAGTGAAGCTGACTTTGGCGGTGTCAGAGCAACTGGAATTCAAAACACGTCTGCCTCTACCCAATCACCCAGTGCAGACCAGGCTCCCAAAGCGAAGGAAACCACCTGGCCAAATCTTGGACACGTTCTGGCTTTTGGGCCCACCGGTGCCGAACCCCCGCCAACAAAAGAGAACTTGGTCTGATTGGCTTGTTGGGCATTTCGACTACGCCTGGAGGGCACCAATTCCAGATCATTGGGAGGCAGGAAGTCCTGGCGAACACCGAGCCGACCAGAGGTCACGTCCTCGGAACGACGTAGACGTGTCTTCTGCGGACGTGATGAGCCGAACAGCGTGGTCTTCTGCGGAGATTCATGAAGTGAGGATTCAGAACAACGTTCTGAAATTGGGGGAAGTATGTTCGCCGGGAATCCGCACATGCATCCTTCAATTACCCTGATGGCCTGCTCAATGAGCTCATCCTGATCATGCTTCTTCAAGCGGTTCCATTTGTTCAAGGAGACCTCGTGGCGGTGGATCCAACAAGTGCCTCGCTAGTAGTAACAAGTGCCTTACTAGTAGTAACAATAAGAATTTGCTTTAAATTAATAGCTTCTTGTTACTACCAGTAAGGCACTTGTTACTACTAGCGATGCACTTGTAATTACTAGCAAAGGAATTCTACCATGTTTTGCCCAACTGGACTTCCTTCCGAATCGCTCACAGAAGTCCCCTGCCCCGGTCATCGGTCCAAGGCTGTGTACCTCGTTGACCAGCTCGATCGCTCGTTCTCGCGCTCGGCGCGGCGGTGCGTTCGCAAGTCTCATGGCGTCCAAGGTGCACGACTGCTGAAGCGCTGCGGAACCTTGCCGATGGAGTCCTCTTGGATGAAGGTCTTCAAGGCTTAGCGGAGGAGGCAAGGCTCGACGAACGCAGGCAAGCATGAATGGATTGACCATGCACAAATGCCCATGGTATGACAGTTCTAGTGATCCTTTGGTGAGAAAAAATGAGAAAAGAATCATCCTAAGACTGAGCCACCCTCCCACAGTTCGCCCAATCACTTCAATCAGTTTGCCGTTTAGGATGCCAAGGAACCCCAACATCCTCCTCGCTCAGCACACGCCAAGATAAAGCCCAGGAGAGAACATCCCACCACGAACCAGAATTGCGTATCAGCCTCAAGGGCGTCGCCGTTGAACTGGCGGGAAAAGAGGTCGCCTCCTTGCGCATCTGGATGAGAATTCTTGAGAAGACAGAGATGGGTCAAGCTAAAGGTGGTTTCTGGTCTCAGTTGGAGTCGACCCAACCACCGTCTTCATATCAGTCAAGCAGTGCTAAGCACGTTCAATTCATCCAAACGGACCCTCACAGCCCAGGTGCTACGAAGCACAGCAGGCCAGTGCCCCAAATGGCAAGCCACTGAATCACATCCTCAGCTTGATGATGAGCGAACCGGCACAGCTGAAAAAACTCGCATCCAGGCAGCTTTGCGAGGCAGCAAGCTTTTACGTTGTATCAGGAACAATCATGAGAAGAATATCCATCAAATGCCCGCGCAAAAATATTCTACATGCTAGTCGAACACACAAGAAGGACACTTCTCACATTCGCTCGTCCTCAACTCAACAAGAGTCTCTACATAGATGACACACAACTACCTTCTGCTTTCTGCTGTTGTTCATACGCTACCTACTGAAGAGCCCCGCAACTTGATGCAACCACGCTGTGCTCGCCTTGTCCCAGTTGGGCCCGAAGGCAAACTTCGGAATATCTTCCAAAGCTTCGCGCCCAGGACGACTGATCTGGGCCAAGCGACCGATGTCACTTCTGGTTAAACCAACTTCTAGAGACCCTCTAGTACCGATGGCATCCACCCTAATAGCGTCCTTGCTACTAGTAGAAATGGCCTCCCACTATGGTAGCTTCTTGCTCCTAGTAGCGATGGCCTCCACTTCTGGACAGTTTTGGTGGTGATGTGGTGTTCCGCTGGGACTGGGTTTTCATGACTTCGAGGCTTTCCCACTCAAGGTGTTTTTCCAAGGCCCCCCTTGGGGCCTTGAGCTCTGTGATGGCATCTTCGATGGCCTGAATGCCATGAAAGCTCGCCCACACCTGGCAAGGAGAAAAAGAGGGCCCACCACGTCTGTGTTCTGACAGGGTTGGTGACTCTCCACACACAACACTCATAACAGTGGCTTCGTACAGAACTCTCATCTTTGAGGCACCCTCAATCCATGGTTTGTCCTCAATCCATACCTAGAAGTTGCTAGTCGGCAGTCCAAGTCGAATCTGCACCTCTGTTGCTACAAGCGGCCGTTGCGACAAGCCATCCCCCGTTGCATTCAGCCCGCCTTTAAGGCCAAGACCAAACTCCAAAAGCACCAGCGGCCCAACTTTGTGGCCACCAGTGGTGGAGACACTGGCGGCGAACGCGGTGACACGAACGCGTCTGCGTAAAAAACCAAAGAGCAATACAGTAGTACAGTAGGGGTCCGCCAGAAGCATGGTTACAGTACCAATATGCATCTTTAAGCAGCATTTTTAATGCTGCTGATAGACATCATCTAGCGACGGTTTTCTTCCTCTGGATTGAGTGAAATGCTCGGCCCAGCGCACCTTGTCGCAGCTTGTCTCCGTTCTCGAAAGGCTGAATAAGAATGCAAAAGGTGCCCAAACAGCATACCTCTGCTCAGATCTGCTTCTCGATTGCACGTCTTGCGGCAAGGAAACGAATTATATAACCTCAACGAGTCAAGTCCGACACCGGTGACACCCCCCACCGGCCTCTCACATGGCCCTCACTACTCCAACCAAAACCACGTGTCTGCTGTGTGTTCACACCCCAATGTGAGTGTTCACATGTAATTGACCACCGCTCCAAGCGCCAAGCCACAAACATATGAATGGCAAACGGCCATTCAACGGCGACACCGAGCAGCTCCTCCGACCAGGCCTGACCGCGCTCGGAGCGTCGTGGGAACACGGTTCGAGGACGGGTGAAACAGGACGGCCCGCCTTGTTATGCCCCACTGCATCCACATAGCGAACCCACAGAAAGGTGGCACATGACACCAACCTGAAGTGCAATGAGACCAAGGCTCCATGTCCAAGGCACGGACCCCAGAAGCGCGAGTTCTTCTCAACCTAACAACCCACTTCTTGGGACTCTCTCATGCAATGGGGTCATGAGTCATGGCACATCCACGGTGGACTTGTCTGACGGGTGCTAGGGCTGGGTGCCTTAGCACTTGTCCTGAGCAAGGTAACCTACTGCATTCTCCCAGAATCACGACTCAGCTCACACCCGAAATCATCCAAGGTGCGCAAGACTGTTCCAAAAAAGTGAGACAAGCACCTGACTCGAGCGGATGTGCGTGAGCGCAGCATAGTTTTGTTGAAAGCTGAAGAGCACAAGAGCAAAAGAGAAAGAGAGAGAGAGAGAGAGTGTGTGTGACGAGAGAAGAGGGAGAGAGAATGTGAGAGTGAGAGTGAGAATGAAAGCGAGCGAGAGAGGGACAGAAAAAGAAATGGAAAGAGGGATTGCACACGTTGTCTGGTACGATGAGACACACAAGAACAAGACGACGATCGGCGCAAGAGGAAGGCACAAAAGGCTGATGTGGACCTGTAAGAAAAGAAGAAGTAATTGTGGCACGTCTGACTGAGGGCGTGAGATGAACAAAGACTAGTCTGTGAAACAGTGTAGATCAAATGCAGAATGAGCTGGAACAATCCAAAATGCCAGTGGCCTCCAACCTTCTTTACAGTGGAGTAGAACCTCCAGAGCTGTTGATAGGCTTGCTTGATGAATATTTTCTGTGATGTGTACAAGACCCTTGAACAAATCAACGGACCGTGTAAAAACAGAAGTTGTTTAGCACGAACATGCTTTGCATGTGTGTGTGTGTGTGTCACAATAGTCTGACAATTACTGCAAGCTGGAGACTTGAAAGAAAACAAGGCTGGAGCCGAGTGAGTGCACAATTTACAGTACTGTGCTCTTTACGAGATAGAGAGAGACGAAAAAAGAAGAGATATAGAGAGAGAGAGAGAGTGTGCATGTGTGTGTGTGAAAAAGAGAGGGAGAATGTATATGCGACACTTTGCCAAAACAAGGGCCTGAAAGTCGTGAAACTTCACATGTTGGGCAAACGTGTGTTCTCTTCAGCAGAGTCTCAACTGGCCGAAGCTGAGTCCCAAGTGTTTGTGTGCCTTGTTCAAATGCAAGAGACAAACAGCGCCCAAAAACCCTTCCAACCCAATGCCCTCAGTCGAAATGTCGTATCTCCTCTTGATGTCCATTGTAGGAAGCTTACTTATTAAAGCGGGTAGAAACCCAACGCTTGACTCTCCATGATTGGGTCAACACCTCAAACTCTCCCCTCTTCCCGGTCCTTGTTGCAGTGTCGTCGCAGAGCGCTACCGGTCGTGAACCAGCCTACCCGGCGGTCTCGGATCGCGAGAGGCGGGAACGCAAAACCGCTACCCGGTCGTGTTGACCGCCAAGCTGATCGACCCGGGCCTACCTATTGAAATAGAATGGGTCTTTGGTATTAAAATCCCTTTGTTTTTGGAAGATAGGCGAGTGAACGATTACTTGGCAACCTCTGGTTTTCTATGTTGTCAACCTTCATATTCGTTCTGGGAAGTACCACCCTTGATTTTGGTCTTGATTTCCTTTATAAGCTGTAGAGAAGTGGCTCGCCTGGGATTCCTTGGGCCCCTTCTTGGATCTGGGGCCCCCTTACACATCCAAGCCTTTCAATCATCAACAGTGGTCATGGTGTCTCCAAAGATTGAAAGGCTTGTGGGACAGAGATTAATGACAGGAAAATAAGACCGTAGACCCCCCAGTTAGACTTGTGGGAGAATCAAACAACGACATACAAAGACTAGATTCTAGATCCATTGGTTGGGAGGTCCTTAATAAAATGCACACCCAAGTGAAAATCAGAGGCCACTTGAAAAAGATCATCATGGTGCTTTCCCCCACACACCATGCTTTTCCCTTGTGAAGGTGGATGGCATGTGGGCCCATCTAAGCTTGTGCCACCAAACCTGCAATGTGTTGGTGTAGCAAAGGCAACCAAAAGTGCCAAAGATCATCCAAGGCTCTGCCCATCCTCCAAGCAAAGATGTGCAGCGGGACCAGAAGACCCACGCAGCTCAAGCATGTCTGGGTCGAGTTTCCAGCTAAGTAGACCTTCCAACCTGTCATGTCGGCGCATCCAAAATCTGAAGCTGATTGATCGGTCTTCAGCTTATCTTCCCATCGGACTTTTCTGACGCTCTCGGACTCGCGCCTCTGGCATCATCTGCCAGGCTCTCCGAAACAATGAACATGCACAGAAGATAAAGCCTGGATCTCCCGAGCTGTGAAAACCTTGAGATTCTCCGACTGCTAGGGTCTAGGGTTCTCTTCTGAAACATACAGGACGATTCCACACGGTAAAGCAAAAAAGGAAATTAGGGAGCCAAAATGGCATACAAGATTGAGGATCCCCACTATATGGTTCACATCTCAATATGTCCCTACCCAACCAACCATTCATATTGATTGATAAGAAACATACAGGACGATTCCACACGGTAAAGCAGGCATCTTTTTCCGTGGAGAATGAACTCTCAAATCTGCCTTGAAAAGGGCGGTGGTTCAGCAGACCTTACACGCTCCTTATATGAACAGTAGTGTCAGCAGTGTTAAAATAACACTGGGAAATCAGTCGTGGTTGGTAACACACAGACTAGCTTTTTATGTCATCTTTGATGAACATACCTGATCACCCACTGTTAAATAACCATCACCCACTGTTCACTAAGGAGAGGAAAGGTTGTAGGTCCGTAGGCTTAGCCACAAAAAGGAGTTCGACTGGGAAGGACAACTCGCGCAAATGCCAGGGTTGGGTTTGGGTCCAGGAATCCTCAATACCCAACCTGGACAACCCGTCTGACGGGTTACTGGCAGAGTCGATCCATTCAAACCACGGTCGAATCTGGCGTTTCTGGAAAATCAGATGTGACATCTGGACAATGGTGTGAACGTCTTCTTGTCCGCTGGAACCTTTAATTAATGAGGAAACAGCAGCCTCATTATCAACGAACCAGAGGAGATCTCGACCCTCCAGGAGATCACCATGGACCCACGGCACGAGGAGTCCACAAAGCGTCTCTCCAGGGTGGATCTGCTGATGACGTGTTATCCAGGTATCTGTCACTTCCGATGGGACGAGACACGACACTCCTAATGGAGGTGAGGTCATAAGTACCCATCCCACTCGTAATGCACCGTTTTCGAAGGATGCATCCGAGTAAATCACCAGGGGGGATTTGGTAGCGGAGCACACCTCAACATCCCGGGGCCTGGCTGTGCGAAGCATGATGCTGAGAAGGTGGAGGGTGGTGGCCTCAGATTCCAGTAGGACAGGGGATGAGGCATGTTGCTTTGCGGCCAGCACAGGGCCAGCAAAGCGGCCTGCATGTCCTGCGCACATGCTGAAAAGCCAGTTGAGGTCACCACGAAGTTTCCCTGCATCATCTGGGCGGAGTTGCTTGGTCACAATCGCCTCGTGGAGCTTGGCTTGGACTTTCATGGTTGTGGAAGTCTTTGGTTGGAAACGGATGACCCCCCAACCAGCCAAAGTCTCCTACGTGGACAGATGTGCCCAGGTAATGCCTATTGGGTGCAGGTGCGAAGCTCTTGGAACTCTGCGGTGGGGCACCTAACAACTTGAACACAAGTTGTAGGTTTCTTTGGGAGACATCGCAATCACGAATGCACTCCACTGCCAGTTCGTCATCAAAGTACGCAGCTGCACACCCTAATAGGCAGCGCCTAGTGATGGCGATACCAAGTTGTGGGAAACGGTTGAAGTTCACCACAGCACTTTCCAAGCCATACGCCAGACCCCACATACATGTGAATCTCCAGCCCACCCCCGGCACGAAAATAGCCACATTTGAAAAGGGTAGGTGGGAATCGGCGACAGGCAAACCCCGATAGGCATCCGGTAGGTCATCCGTACCCAGACGGAGGTCCAGCCATTCTGGGGGTTCCCCAAGAGAAAAGGGCATCTCTGTATGCAACATACGTGCTACGGACGCACAGAAATCAACATTGACAGTTGATATTGTTTCGTGCATCGTAGTATGGGCATTATGACCACTTTTCCTGGCGTTATCAATGGCCCGTTTCTTCCCATCGGGTTGAATGATGAGGAAACGTTCCACGAAACGCCACCCCCCAACCCCAAACAAATCATCCATTTCAAGTGCTGTGCGCAAAGGCGAGCAAAATTCTTTTTCTATCTCGTCCTGTGTCAACTCCAGGATGTCTTGGACATGCTGTGGAGGGCGTGAGCTCAAGAGGCGAGCAAGGTCAGCCTCGGCCGCTGGTCCAAGCCATTGGTCCAAAGCCAACTTCCCTTCTTGGATGATAGGGCGGAAAACCCCGGAATGCGCCAAGTCACCCACAATCTCGAAACCCAAAACCAAAGCTCTGGCTAACATCTTGTCTGGCCATCGTAACAGCGCAACCATCGTGGCCAGAAAGGCTGGTTTCTTGCCCGCCGCCACCTTTCGAGCGCTCTGGCATCGAAAAGGCTTCAGCGTGTCCTCCAAGGGTTGCACCGCGCGCGCCACTGTCAGGAGGACGTGGCGTAGCTTCTCGGCCCACCGCGGGAGAACCTGTTGCCAGGTAGCCACAGCCTGGACAACAAATTCAACATCTGGTTCAGGCCATGGGCGGGGGTCAAAGGGTGATGGTAGCTTCAATGCAGCTGCAATGTGTGCCTCTTTGCCCAGTCCTGGCTGAAGGAGGTGGTCCAAGCCTTTTGCCGAGTTGCTAGCATACCGTTGGCCGGTGAGACCAGCATAAATAGCTGCCCGTTCCCGGCCCCACACTGGCGTAGGTCCGAGCAAAGACCAAGGTTCCTGTCGCAAGCGGCGCCACATTGGGTAGGCCTGCAGCGCGGACAGCTCACAGGCTGCCAGCCTCTGAGAGACCTCGGCCCAAACGGTGTTTGACGCTTGCACAAAAGGGAACGCAGCCTGCAGTTCTTCACAGATTGTGCGAGAGGTCAGCAATCCCGGCATAGCGGCCAACCGTCCTGGCATCCAGATTGTATTGTTCAACCGCGCCCCCAGGGCGAGTTCGTCCAGGTCAAGTGGCTGTCTGGTCAGCTTGGACCCCATGATGGATGGCAAGCAACACAACAGCGCCATGACACTCGGGAGGTGGAAACCATTGCCCAGTAAGGAGTTGCGGATCTTAGTGCGCTGATCTTGGGAGCCTTTCACGGCCTGGGTGGCAGCCACAGGCACACCCAGCAGTTGGGATCTCTCATCTGGTGAGGGCTGCCTCCAGTGGTCGCCAGACCACAACAGAGAATTCTCTTCATAGGCTGCCGGGGGGAAACGACGGTAGTCCTGATGAAAGCGCGCCGCAGCTGCAGGTGTTGCCTGGGCAACCCGGTCAGCAGGGTGGAAGAACTCCCGTGTGAATGGATGCATAGCTCCCGACCCTTGCTCCTTCACCACCTTCTTGGGATCCACGAGGGGGCGGAACTGATCATCCCACCAGACTTGGGCTGGGATGGGTTTCTTGCCCGTGTACTGCAACACCGGATGGTGTTCCCCGGGGCCCTCACGCCAAACCCAGTCTGACGGTGGCACACAGGTAGGCGACAGCCCCCCGGTTCGAGAGGCCAGCCAATAGAGACGGCGGCGGACACCCGGCCGCATCAATCAGCACTGGCTGGGTGCCAAGCCATGCTGAGTATTGGTCACATACCGTTTGAGGCATACTGGCCACGTTTTCCAAAAAACGTGATGATCTCACAATGACCGGCCTCAGGTAGGGCCATGATTTCGTCTCGAATGCGCTGAAGGTGACTCGGCTGTTGGGATCGAGGGTCACGGAGGCCCTTCCTGCCCCGATTCAGGCTTGAGTTGCCCTGGCATGGAGAACCGCCGCCCAGGATGATGCCTCGTACCTGACGCCTCTGCAAGAACGGCCGTAGGTCCACTCCCTGAATGGCCTCAACCGAGTCGATGTGGACCAAGTTTGGCATCGTGGCTTGAGAAGCTGCTCGGGCATCTGGGTCACTCTCAGCACTGATTGCATAAATGTGGACTCCAAGAGCGAGCAAGGCGAGACAAAGCCCTCCAATGCCAGCCCAAAGGTCAACCACCAGCCATGTCCCTCTGATAGCATTCCCCCATGGAAATTGCGGTAGGTCTCCACGGCCTCGCCATGTGACCGGTTTCGCACCGACAAGACGGGTAGCCAGTGCTGTAGGGTTGAGCTCCTGGGGATCGCACAAGTTGGGGCTTGGTGGAGCAAGTGCCCTCGAAAGCACACAAGCTCCATTCGGGGCGTGCTCAACCAACACCCTTCCGCCGCACAACATCGTTGTTGGGATGTCCTGATGGTCGGGCGTCGGTGGATGAAGATGCACTGGCATTTTCATGTACGGGTATAATATAATCCAATGATGGTGGTTTGGCCATTTCGGATGGCCTGGTCTTGCATCTCAAGCGCAGCAATGGTTTCTGAGCACTAGGGGCAGGGCTTATTGGCTTAGAAGGTCTAGGTTGGGGTGTTTGTCTGCAAATAGTGCGTCGGATGTTGTTACGATCCTTCCATGGCCATGTGTGTCCGCATGCAGTGCAATTGATCTTCCCTTCATCTTCTCGGCCAACAACCTTACCAAGTTTGCGATTCCACTCTAATGTATGTTTACTAGTGGCGTTGTAGTCCGTAAGGAGTTTTTGGAAAGCATCGTCTAAGCGCTTTTCACTTTGGTTGAACCCTTCCTTCTCCAAGATTATGGGGGAATCCCGCTGAGCGCATGGCTGACTTGTGATTTTTAGACGTATATGCTCGGATCTAGCCACAAACTTACCACATTTACAGCAAAACACACCAGGCTGGTTATTTGGGCGAGGCTTAAGGACATGACCATTCTGGTCGATCGGCGCAGCTTCAGAAGATTGTGCAGTTCGCGCAGTTTCACTGCGTTGGCCGGATTTGAAGTCTTGGATATACTGTCGCCAAATGTTAACCAGAGTTTGTTGCAGGATTAAGACTTGTTGGTCGGGCATGTTAAGGTGTTGGGGGATGAGGGCAGCGTATTGAGTACAGGTAGGCGAAGTGCGAAAGTCAATGTGTTGAATAGGTTTACGCAGGTCTGCAAAAAGGGGGCAGGACCATGAGATGTGTAGTACTGTCGGGTCACCACCGCAAGGACATTGAACGGGTTGCAAATCTTTTCGATGCCGTGCATCCCGTTCCTCGGTCATGAGACCCCCAACTAGCAGGCGCCTCAGCACCCCCTGCTGCGTGAAGATTTGCTCGTCGGCGGTCATTAGGGCAAGGTGATCTAATTTTTTATACAATAGAAGGGTCCTTCTAAAGTCGAGATTAGTCACATCGTGAAAGTGCTGGGGCCTATTTTTGGCGGCTTTTTGCAAAAGTTCGGCCCTCCAACAGTCACGTAATTGATGTGCCCATAGCTCAATATTAAGGACTTGGTCATTTATCAGTTGCTTCACGAGTGCTTGGAAAGGTCCTTTCAATATCCGCTGTACTCGACTGACTGGACCGTCGAAATTCCGGCTTGACTTAGCACGAAGCAAATGTTGAAAGTCCCGGCGAAAAGTAGGATTATTTAAACAGCGCGCTAAGGTTCGAAGTCCTTGATAGGTGTGACTGAACAATGGATCAAGTTGCGCTGGCAACAGAATGGCAAAAGACAAATGAGTGTCGCGCGAGTAAAAATCAAGCGAGAACATTGCCCGCATGATGCTAGATCTGATACGGGTCAGGGTCGGTTCATCTATACCACAAGAATGAGTGCCCTGGCCATAAGTGGCTTGGGAGGACGTGGCAAGGAGCATCTTGGACTTGTCCCGCCAGGGGAGAGGACAATGTCGCATCCGTATTACGGTTTTATGCCATTTTGCAAATCTACCTTTTTCAACCTCGGAGGCGTTCGCTTGCTGGTGTTCTGTAACAAAGGAGCCGCCCACAATTTTAAAACGTTGCAGATGTGGAAAATCAACATGTATTTTGCGTTTCAAGCAAGGGTGTCCAAAGGTAAAGCTCTTCTCAGTGGCAATTTCACCGAATCGGATTTCTTCCAAAGCACGAACAATGCGATCAAACTTAGCGATGCTACGAGTGAGGTCCGCAGTCGTGGAAGAAACACAAGATGCGGAGACATCGTCGGCGTAGGTACGTGCGACAACTTCGGGGCACTGAATGGATGCAATTTCAAGAATACAGGATACAACTGCATTAAGTCCTATCATTGACAAGGGGCAACCTTGTAAAAGGCCGTTGTTGGCAGACCACCAGGGTCCGCAGGAACCTCTAAGACGGAAGACTCTGTGCAATGAGCTGTAAATGGCTTTGAGTGGGTTGACAATCCTCGGATGCATTCCCCTGGCAACCAAGGCACTGAAAAGCAGCTCGAAGGGGACCAGGTCAAATGCTTTGCGGAAATCATAGGCGACTCCTCCCGCCGCGGACTGTTGTTCAACTGCACACTTCTCCAGATGCAGTGCAATCTGAAGACACATGGCTTCGGCCCCTCTTTGTTTACGACAACCCCATACCTCTTTATGACACCACTGTTCCTGCCATTCAAGAGAAAGGTTGAAACGGGCTTTTGCCCATAAGCGGTAAATGGCACTAAGAACCGAAATGGGACGAAAATCCACGGGTTTAGGGGAATCAGACATACCATCCTTTGGTATTAAAGCAGTATACGCCTTACATAATGGGGTGGGCCAAATGGAGTGCTCTTCAATCCAATTAAGGATATCCGCTAATCCATCATAGAGACATGGGAACCGTTTACTAAGTGCAATCAAGGACTGAGGCGACCAACCGTCCAGGCTAGGTGAACTGTTTTTGGAGCTCGCGAGGGTTTGGACAAGTTCAGGGCCGGTGAGTGGAGAGAGTGCCATTGGTGATGTTTTCATAAATGGTACAAAGTGCTCTTCGAAAGTCTTAATATCAGGCAAAGTTTGTGCAAACTTTTGGAAGATCGGGAGCCAATCGTTGTGAATCGCCTCCAATTGTGATTCGGTGTTGGCGGTAAAAATACCAGATGGTAGTTTCATGGTGATGTCTACCGGGGTATTAGGGGACTTGAGCCACTGGTAGGCATGCTTCTCAGACTGGGCAAGTTTGGACTTCCAAGCTTTGATCCGGGCCTGTTTGTCACTAGCTTGAGAGACCTGAAGGTTTTGACGAAGGATCTGTGCACAAGAAAGAAGGGCATCAGTGTTGATGGAATCATTAATAAATTTCGAGAATGCTAATTGGTCACGGGTATCAAGACTGGGTAAGACTTTGCTTAGATTTTTCCATGTATTCAAGCTCTGTTGTCCAAAACATGGCGATCGCAGCAACTCTTGGACTCTGCCAAGAGCATCGGCAATACGTCTGGAGCGTAGGTTAAGGGAATGTGCGTCTCGTTGACGGGGAACGACACACTGCCTCTGGAAACGAACTTGACCTCTGTGCTTACCCGTATCATACATGACACGAGAGTTGAGTGTGTGTGGGATCTTGTGAAGCATGTCTTGCGCAAGGTCACACCAGGTTTGGAAGGCATCATCAATACGGTTTTGTCTGAGTTGCTGACGAATGCGAGTTGTACTATCAATAGTGGGGGGAACATAATCAGCAGGAGTGTTATCATATGGGACAGGGATGTGCTCATTAGGTTGCGAAACCACATATCTAAACTGCGCATTTCGAGGCAAAGTGAAGGCAACATGAACTTCACTGTGATCTTTTGGTAGAACACCTGGGACAACCGTGTACGTTTCCACTAATCCTGCTGCCAGCGAATTGGTGAAAACAAAATCAATGCGCGAACCATTAGCTTTGTGCGATGTATGTTTTGCTTGTTCTGCAGGGCAACCTAATTGATGGGCATCGAACCACTGATGCGTATTCAAAAGGGTCTGAAGAAGTTTGCTCTCACTGACTTGGATATTAAAGTCACCAACTACACACACAGGCATGGAGCCTCGGCCAGCGATGTCTAGAGTTATAGCCGAGACCATTTCTTCGAGTTCGTCTTTCTTGCGTTGTTCCCATCTGGCCCCTGCAGGACCGTATACAATGTAAATCAACATGGACCGGGCGCCACAACCGTAGAATATCTGCACCAACAACAGCCTGCCGTTCTTATAATATTTATCGAGAGGAGTGTCTGCCAAAGAAATAGTCTTAGTTTGCCACAAAGAACCCTGTTTGACGAGGGCCGCAACCCCAGTCCTGGATCCTTGCCTGACAGGTGCTCCCCAATGCAGGTGGAAATCCCTGGCTACATAGGGTAAAGAAGCTTGCATAGAGGCTGTGCAGTGGGTCTCTATCAAAGCGGTGAAAGACTCACACCGGTTCAGCACTTGTTCCCAACGGCCCTCAGCGGAGAGGCCATTAGTGTTTGCGACACATAAATGAAATCTCTGACTATCAGACGCGGGGGCAAAGGCAGCTGTGTTTCCACACAGGATGTGCATCAGCTTGTTTCTCTTTTTCATCACAAGTGCCCACAAGTATATGGAGGTGAGAAAGGCTACAGCAGAGATTCTTCCCCTTTTTTGGCATCAGGGGTCATTCCCGTCTTAGGAGGTTCTTTTCGCTTCGAGGGATCTTTCTTGGGCGATGAGGCCGCATTGGCAGCCGCACCAGGGAGGGATGCCACGAAAGCTTTCTGCCTGGTCATACGATCACTCTGCTTCGGTGCATTCGGCTTGGACGCAGAAGCAGAACTGCTGTTCTGTGCTTTGGCTTGGTCTTTGGCAACGTCGTTCACAGCTTTAATGTGGAATTGCCGTTTCGTGCCATTCTGCATGAAATATCCCGAATCCAGCTTCCCAGGTCGAGAAGCAAGCCAGACACCAGACCCATCGGAGACATACAAGATTTCCACGTCCTGGAAGCCTCGCTGGGTCAGCCAGGCCAACAAGCCATACGTGCCCACGGTGGTGTCGATGCCATAAATTTTCCATCGTCCCAGGGCTGTGACGTCAATCAACGAATAAGACTCAGCAAATTCTTTCAAGCGCTCAGCACACATAAAGCGAATTGCGTATTTTGGCTTGGCGGAGTTCCCTTTTCGCACGACGCCGTAGGCGTCTTGGTGATCAGCCATTTTGATGGCTTCCTCGAGAGAGGTACCATCCTCAAGCCACAGCAACAAGAGCTCCTTAGTAGGCTTCGATTCCTTGAAGAAGATAGATCGTCGGCCGGACGCCCGCAAAAGGGTGTCCGTGTAGTCGCTATGGACCATGAAAGTAGCTGTGTTGTTGTGTCTGCTCTGCACATCATCAACGGCCTCTTCTGGTAGAAAGTGCGCTAACTCGGCTACGATCAAAGCCGCGGGCAGGGGGCCACTAGGCCAGCCCAAGGCCTCAGGCATCTTGCATGTAAAGCGAGCCATGGTGAAGATCATCGAGACTTCTTCACCCTGCATCACTTGCTCAACAGCTTTCCCCCAACCAAGTTGAACAACATAACGCTTCACACTTGTGATCACACGATCACCTCCAGGGCCCATGGTGCTCAAGTTCAGCCTCAAGAACTGGCGATCATATCCCAACAAGCCCAAAGAGTCAGGGTCCTGTGTAAGTACGGCAGCAATACTTCGGCCACTGAAACCGATTTTTCGGATCACCTCTGCCAAGAACTGCTTTGGGACAACAGCAATCCCATCACCCTTTCCAAGGCTCTGCCACGGAACAACTGGCACCGACCACTCACTTTCAATGAGGGTGCTCTGAGCCCTCAGCCGAGCGGCGTCGGGAAGAGCCAACAACACTTGCTGTCGGACATCCAACTGTGGATCCATAGGCGTCGAACTTGAAGAGGCAACCTCAATTGAAGGGCTCCCTGTAACGGGCACGGCAGTCGAAACAGGCTTACCACGGCCTTTGCCTTTGCCCTTTGTGCCACCGTTGCCATTCACACTGTGCATCAAACGATTGCGGACCTTCCTGCCGACGTACCACATGCAACGAAGCTTCAACAAGGACAAGCATACAAGCCAATATTGGAAAACCGACTCTCTGTACAAGAGGTGCTTCGTCAGAGCTGAACAAATCTGTCGCGTCGAAAGGCAAATCAACTTGGCCAAGAAAGCACTGTAGAAGCATCCCAGGGTCAAGAACAACATAGCACCAGCAATTCGCTCTTTGCGAACTCGTCTGCAGGAACGGTAGCGACGTCCCTTGACGGTTCTGCACATCATGCACTGTCGAAAGCGAACATGGACAGGTAAGCAGTTAACAAGAGAAGGCCAAAAAAGGCCGGAGAACATATGGAAAAGATAGTTGGAAAAAACCTGCAAAAGTTCATCAAGCAGGGTATGTTTAGATACGAAATCGTCGTTTGCGTTGACCAAAATGGTCAAAGTGAGCAAAGCCAAAATGGCTGTGTAAGAACCATGAATCATCATGTGGAATAATCTGTGACAAGCACGGCGCACACACCGTCTCACCTCCTCACTTCGCTCTCTCGCCTCCGGTGTGTGTGCGACGAAGTGGATCATAGGTGCCGGAGGCTCCTGGGGATCGCACAAGGTGACCTGTCGTCTTGCTTGCAATGGCGTAGCTGAGGTGTCACACTGGTGCCCTGGACGCTCAACCCCCCGCAGCTCCCAGGCTGCCAGGGGGAGTTGTCCCTATTCAGTGGGGTGATCCAGCCGGGGGTGTGGCCCCTGACATGGCTTACCTGACGGGAGTTTGACATCACATTTGTGTACCTGCGGGCACTTCTGGTTGGTGCAGCCCCTGCCATCATTCCATGGCTTGCAAAGTTTGATGCCTCCCTTCAGCATGGAGATCGTTTGGGGGGCGTCCGTCTTGATCTGGCGCCGCTTGGGTGCAGGAGGCACAACCTCACTAGCACCCGGTGCTGCCCGCTTGGGAGGAGCAGCTGGCTCGTTGGGGACAGCCTGGATAGCACTGGCCCGCCATTCAAGGTGTGTCTCCCGGAGAGCCTCCTGCAAGGCCTCCCATGCATTGTAGCCCTGACGAATGTAGCTGGCCATCTTGGTGCGGGTCAGGAGGTCATTACGCTCCAGCCACAGGCGGGAACCCTGGCCAAATTCCATAGCACTATGGAGGGCGTGGTCAGCATAGTTCAGGGCCGCCGTGAGGGAGATGAAGACGGTCTCCTTGCCATCATGACCACGTTGCTGGTGCAACCCAGCCCACGCCCAAGCATAGGCCAGAGTACGGAGTGACCAGTAGTAGTCCACAACATTGCGGATGGTGCGAGACTCCTCTGTATGAAATTCAAGTTGGATACCTTCTCCCAATTTCACCGCATCTTGCTGCCTGGGCGTTGCTTGATGAAGGACTGACTTGATGCGGGAAGCAGGTACGACTGACATTGTCCTCTTTCGGAATTCTCTATAAACCCGGGCTCGCAGAGCATCACTGGGTTCAAGAGTGGCTTCAATGATGAGGCCGTACCGGGTCCGGAAGTCCCGGTTGAGTTGATCCATGGTGGATTCAGGCAATGGATCATCCACCCCTTTCGGTCGATTTTGCCGCTTGGGCGGCCTGCTTGATAGCCTCCGCCCCTGCTGAATAGGCCGCACGCAGGCGAGCCTGAGCCAACCGGTTGTCCTTCAAGGTGGTCGGGTCCAGCAAGGTTTGGATAGCCTTCGTGACATCCTTCTCGTCCACGGAGAAGATGAAGTCCTCCAAAGTTTCCCACTTATGGGCCTTGATCACGGCCTCGGCCCACTCCGGAAGCATGTTGGCAGTGCTCAGACATGTGGCCAAGCCCCTGTCATCCTGGAGGGTATCGATCTTATGTCCGTGGCTCATGGCAGGTTGCTGAGGGTGTATACCAGGTGCCTGTAGGCACACAGGGCACACTGGGCCACTCAGAAGCACTGTGCGACGGTGTCCGAAAACACCGAGGCTGATGCATTGGGCCATGGTTGCGGTGTCGAAGACACATCACAAACACAGGGAACCCAGACCGAAATGCCTCCCCCCCCCCGTGTAGGTTGGCAGGTTGACTCCAATCAAACCCCACTCCCACAACAAGCGGGATGCGAGAGGGAACCCGACTCCGGACTCCGCACCGGCCACGGTCCCAGGGTACCGAGGTGACCACCCGGAGAAGCTGATTCATTGTCGGGGGCTTCTGGCTCAGGCTCGGGCCCAGTATCCACGTGCACCGGCAGCTCCCGCACATCGGCTGACCCACGGGCCGTGGAGGCATCCTCCGGAAGGTCAGGGGAGCTCTCCACAGGTGGTGGTGCTGGGAGCTCAGTCCCAAGGTCACCGAGCTGCTCATTTTGGGCTGCCACCTCCGCCAGTCACGAGGGTGGAGACCATCATCAGTCAAGGCCAACTCCGCCTTCTTGGCGTTGTAAAGCCGCATGAAGCGCTTCAAAAGCGCCTTCTTCACCTGAGCTGAGTGAAGGGCGCGTTGCCCGCTGTAATGGATTCCCATGGTCCATGTGGCCCGAGATTTCTGATTGGGAATGGGCCCACCACCAGTAGGGATCTCCACCCAATTGCCCACCGCCTGCTGGTCCTGCGGGGACAACCGGAACACATTGCCCAAAGTGGGGAGGAACCGTCTCAGACGGTTGAATCCCGCCGTCTGGGCCTGGTCGGAGGCTGTGCCCAGATCAAGGAGGGCCCCTCGCAGCAACTCAAGGAACCGTCCACGGGATAACTTGCGGTCCAGCTGCCAGGGCGTGTGCTCGGTGACCTGCCACAGGTCAAGGGGGTCCAACTGTAGGGCCGGCCAAAGGTAAGTACCACCCGGCAGGAGCTCCATGGTGACAAAATCCTGGATGATCTTGACCAAGCTGAAGCCAGGCCAGGGGATCTCCGGCATGGCCCATTGAAAGGCAGGCCGTGCACCCTGGCGCCGGGCCTTGCCTTGGGAGCATGTGAAGAAGAGGGCGTTGGCCTCGCACCGATCGAACTTGGACCTTTGTATGTGTTCGAAGCGGATACAGGACACAGCGGCCCACAGCAGAAATGCGAGCACCATGGTATTCGTGCCCGAACTTTGGCGCAACTTGAGGATCAGGTTCACGAACTCCCAGGGTTGTAATTCCAGCTTTTGTTGCGAGGTGTGGCCAACTGGAAGCAGCTTGTAGCTCCGCACCAACCAGTGGTCCAGGGGGAACCCCAAACTGAGACCGAAACCAGTTGAGGGCATGAAACACAGACGAAGCTGCTGTCGGGCCACCCCTGGCGACCTCCTTGAGGAAGGTGTTCAACTGTAAGGGAGAGGGTTGCTGCACGTCGAACCCAAGGCGAGTGGCAAAGTCTCGCCACCGCCGCAAGGTGCTCACCAGAGCGCCCAAGCGGTGCACAGAGAGCCGGTCCGCGGCTGGCATGACTGACTCCTTGAGGAGCTGCATCACGAAGCTGGCTCCGGGACACTCCTAACTCCTCAAGGTTGAGAAAGTCCTGCACGAGCAACTCGAAGAGGGTCTGCGTCTTGGCCACCTTCGCCGCTTGCTCCTTGACGTATGGGTCCTTGGCCGCAAGGTTCACGAGGATGGGAGGTTCCCGGACCTCGCCGATCTCCAGAAGCCGGCGCACAGGCCTAGCCACTGGCGGAGGCGAAGCTTCCGGCCGAGAAGGTGCGGATGTGGAGATAGCCGATTGGCGGTGAATGCAAATCTCCTTCAACTTCTGGCGCTGGGAGGCCTGAGCACGTTGGGAGGCCAACGTCCAGAAGGAGACTATAGTAAAGCCCTCCTCCGCAACCACTGTGCCGTGGTGGCGTTCGAACTCGTCCAGCAATGCCCCCCCGGACTGCCAAAGGCCCTGAACATCTTCACACGTCTGGACACCCAGGTCCACGAGGTGGTTGACGAGGGCTGTCGGCCTATCGACCAGAAGGTCCTGCAGCAGGCCCTCCATGGGCTGATCAGGTCGCAACGCTGGGAGGTGGATCGTGGACGGGTTGCTAGACCGCGTAGGAGGCCTTGATGGACTTCGGGGCCGTGTAGTATTGCGGGGCCGTCGTTTGGGTTCCAAACCCTCTGACTCCGGCCGCGACCGCTTAGGCGCCTCCATGCGCCACGGGACGGCAAAGGGCCCCTGTCCCAGACAGGGCGCCCCCCCGCACCCCCCAATTCCTTCCTGCCACCCCCAGGGCAAACGCTAGACGGTGGCCATGGAAAAAGGAAATTAGGGAGCCCCCAATCTTGAGCCAAAATGGCATACAAGATTGAGGATCCCCACTATATGTTTCACATCTCAATATGTCCCTACCCAACCAACCATTCATATTGATTGATAAGAAACCTATGCCCTTACCTAGGGATCTTTCCTGAAGGAGCACTTCCTCCAAGCGCCCCAACAACCGGTTTACAAAAACCGGTTGATGCTGGTCATGTCTCCGTTCAGAATCGCGACTCCTGAACGGAAACCAAGGCGCAAGACGTGCAGAAACCAAAGGCGATGAGTCGCAGCGAAGACTCCCCACCAAGAATGAAGCTCCCGATGGGTCTTGACCTGGGAGCGGAAGCTTTGTGCGCCCAAACCCGTAGACCAAGAAGGGTCGGCAGTCCGTCCGAGGGGAGATGCTTAGACCGACCTCGATGGATTTCTTGAAAGGAGGCATGAAAGGAGGTTCTAACGATCCAAGTGGGCTTCCTAGTCCTTCCAGTGAAGCTCTGCACAAGAAATGTCATGCCTGATATATTCAGAAAAAAGTATCAAGCAAAAACAGCGAACACTCCAGGTGAACCACCAGCTTCACTCAGGTTCTGACTCCTGAAAGCTTTTGCTTCCAGTTCACCTGGTCAGACTGGTCTCGTCAAGTCATGCCAAAAGTCCCAGGTCACCAGATTGCTCACGAGAAACGGTTTCAGCGCCCGGCCGTCTTCAACTGATGGTAGGTGTCAATGTCGTTCTCCTGCAGCCATTCCAACGTAGTGCAAAGCCGGTCTGCGTCCATAAAGAGTTCGTTCCTCGAAAAGGTGGATCACAGCGGCCCTGTGGATCACTGATGTCCAAATGGTGAGACCGGTCATTCCAGCGGGGCCAGAGAAAATGGAGCCTTTTCAAACCAATGAGCACCTTGCAAAAAAGGAGGAAAACATCATGAATTTCTTTTGCAATCTGCACTTTGACCTCCTGATGCGATTTTGGTGTCCTACCTTTTTGAACTGGTGTTAAGCTCTCAATCTAGCAGATACTCGCAGATAACCCCTCAGCCAATGAGTTCCAGGCCAGTCGTCATAGTTGGCGCCTCAAGATAATGATCCACAAAAGGCGATCAGCACACTGTAATGAGATTTATATAAGACACTATATAGACTCAGTAATTACTTCAGACTTACACATGGATGCATGGATCGTCTGCCGATCATAGAAAGTAAATGCCGCCAGAGAGCTATCTGCTGGCAAGTAGGTGTCGAAGCCTTCCCGCAGCTTTTTGGCATCCTGGATACATGGAAAATGTCTCAATCCAACTCGAGGTCGATGCTTTCGTTGCTTTCTTTCTCATGTCCGAGCTGATGTTCCTTCACTGAACAGCCTGCCTTGTTGCTCTTCACGGCAACACACTCATGGTGCTCTTCGAAAACCACCTCTTCAGTTGGAGTGGTGTGTTGGGAAGCTTCAAGGCTTCACGGCTTGTTCTATCAAACTTCCACCTGTGAAGGTGATCTGTCTGATCCACGAGGAGAGTGTGATGCAACGGTAGAAAGGTCGGGAAAGCCAGTGGATCAACCCCTTCCAAACTGGTGCTCAGAAGGAACGCGCCTTGTAAATGGGCCGCACGATGTCAACCAAGAATGCACTGCTTCTGCCTTTGTGAACCTTTGTGAACGAAGCATGGCACCAAGGTCCAACTGCCCATGGCACACCTAGCCAAGCTGCTATACGGGGAGGAGTCGAAACAGACAGAATGTAGGTGATGAAGTACAGCATCTCTGGCATGAATCGCAAATTACCTGACAAAGCTGAAGCAATATCCACAATCCTTGTCAAACATGATGGTAGCATCCAGTTCCAAAATATTGAACTACCAAACTAGATCATTTGAATCTTCAGCTCTACCGGATCAATGAAACACTTGCATCCGGTACACAAAAAAGGAAAACACACGGTCTGGCTCTATTGGCACATCCAAGCGACCGGCTTCACCCCAAACCAGCAAGTAGAGGACAATGTTCTGGAAGCACCGTGTCCGACGCCGGCAGAAACGACATCGCGAAAAATAACCACTTTGTTCGGTTTGAACGTCGCTCGAACTGGCAAGTTTGTGTCTTTTACAGTAGTCTCAGAAACTGAATCACTCCACCAGACCGGTTCGTTCCTCTAGCTTTTGCTTCCGGAGCGCCCCGACAGCTGACTGTCCTGGCAAGGTTTTGCGGCGCGGAAGGTG
The DNA here is from genome assembly GCA_963970005.1 of Durusdinium trenchii. Classification (NCBI taxonomy): domain Eukaryota; class Dinophyceae; order Suessiales; family Symbiodiniaceae; genus Durusdinium; species Durusdinium trenchii. The sequence continues at coordinate 3,491,185 of CAXAMN010001113.1, forward strand.
CAACCCCCAAAAAAGGCCAAAGGCCAACGCTGATTCGAGCTATGCCCCGACAGATGAATCGGATGTTTCTTCTCCTGGTCGCAAGCGAACCTTGATCTCAAGCTCATCTCTCCAAGCCAGAAAGCCGTGCAGCAGCTCCTCTCAGATGCAAGGCCCAGCGACTCGCCACGTCCCACGCATTCGCACGAATTGGAAAACGGGATGTCACAGCAACAAGACTTCATAACAGGAGTACGAGCTCGTGTGCGAAAGCATCATATATTCATATATCCGGAACGCATAGGATGCATGCTGGTCGATCGAAATCACAGTCAATGATGGTCAATTGAATGGAAGAAACATGCGAGCAGCTAGCAGCTAGCAGTTGAACTGCAACAACAGCCTTTTTTCTGGTCATTAGCAACACAAAAAGATCCACAGAAAATTGCTCCCTGCAAATCACACCACAAGAACAGCGGGTTTCTCCCTCAATTCTTGACTGCACAATAGGAGTAGGTGGCAATTGCAAGACAAAGTGGTGCGCTTTGCGTTGGAGAGCCGCTGCACGCCTCTTCCAGAGACTCCAAGCCCCTCTCCAATAGATGTCCCTGAAGATCCAAAACACAGCGGAACCAAACACTGCACATGCTCTCATGTAGTGTAGACTTTTGATTCATAGAACCCCCCATATTATGAAGCCGTTTTACAATCCAAATGATGCGGGTGGTGATTTAACTGTTAGTCTACATGACTCTCATGACCATCCGCCACTGTCAGCTTGCCTGATCTGCAGCTCGCCGATCAGCATGCGCGGCACAGTGAGAGCGCCACAGCGACACAAAGTGCTCGAACTGATTTTTCACTGAGTCCTTGCCATGCAAGGACAATGCTAGGATTCCAGTTCCCGTGCATTCTCATCAGTTCACCTGATGTATGTGTTTGAGTTTTGACCTTCCGCTTTGGTCGCAGGCAGTGGCAGTGGTGCCAAACACGCTTATCTGGCGCTTCAATCATTTAGCAAAGCAGTTCCGCCTCTTGAAAGTCAAAGTCCCAGCGGAATTTCGCAAAGGTGTCAACGACCTCCTAGGCACTCGAACCATGCGTTTTGTCTGGGCGGTTGGTTCAAGTCGAAAAGCCAGTGACACTCCCGTGTAGGACCTGCCTTTTAGACCATAAGATTTAGCAAATGCACCTCTTAAGAAGTATTTTGGACTCTTCAATCTCGAACTCCATTGGCCGGTCTAGAGCACCAAAAACTCGGTCGGAGTGCTGAGGCAACAAGGACAAGTGTGGACCAAAGGTCAATCAGTTGACCTTCAACACTCCTTTTGAAGAATTCTGAGTTCGTTTTTGAGCCTTCGTAGGATGTGGAGTTGGATCCCAAACCAGCGTCCTTCGAGAGATCCCCCGGCTCGGATTTGACCAGCTCCACCAATGTGCAGCCTGCGCGACAAGCCGAGCCTTCTAGAACCGCGTTCCTGACTCAAACACTGCGTGAACAGATTGACTCACTCCAACGTGCGTGGGGCAGAAGAACCGTGTGCCTTTCCAACGTCGAGTCAAATCCTCCTTCAGCTTTTGGTCCAATGAGTCGATCTCTCCAGCCGTGTACACCCCGAAATCACCTGAAATCACCCCCCCCCCCGCAGAGGAGGGCGATTCCGTGCTTGGTCCGAAGGTCCGGAGGGTGGACGCACCATCTGCTCTTCCCTACGTGGATCAACGGAAACTCATTGGATGGAGGCGGCTGCCTCCATGCCTTGTTGTAAAGCTCCGAAAAAAAGAAGCAGGGCTTCTTGCGACCGGACCGCAACCCACACCAGTCTGAGCGTGTGGCCGGTGGGAGGCTCTGTGCTGCTCACCGAAGGAGATGTCTGTTCGGGCTGCTCGCAGCGAACCAGGCTAGCGCTGTAGAAGGACCTCGAATTCGGACCAATGAGTCAGTTCGAAGACCAGGAGTTCCATGACACTGGTTCAGTTCGCAAAACTGGTTCAACGAATCCTGGCTCAATGGAAGAAACAATCACTAGCTGGAACTCCATGATGTTCCCGTGTGGCTTTTAGGCCCCTCCACTGACAACTCCATGTGACAGGGGCACTCCCAACGAACCTCCATGGAGCACTCCGAAACCGAAATGGCGGAATGAACCCTATGCGTGGCAAAGCAAAGCATGAGACGAACAGCAAATCATCGTCGAACAGCGCATCAGAGCCATGCGATGGGCGGGGAGGGCACGAGGAAAAAGGTTTGTCACATGACTGGTGCTCAACATGGCAGTTATGACTCATGACAGAACACTTCTTCTTTTGGTGGTTGCCCTGTTGGTGCAAGCCAGGACTATATAGACTATATATATATATACCTGACACACACACACACACAAATGGAATGATCGAATCTGCCGACTTCTTGGATGCGCACCCTTGGCAGCACTTGGCCACTGCTGCAGCCAGCAGGGATCCAAACACGGCCAGGGCAAGCACCTGAAGACGCAAAGAGAAAATGGAGTTTTAGATTTACAAGATAGGTCGGATGGACTCGTTCTGCGAAACGGAACAAAGGAAGGGGCATGGCACCTTGAAACCGCGAAACCGATGAAATCTGAGTGACAGACACTGGCACGTGCCCACTTGGACTGCGCGCTGCTCACGCAGTATGGAGGACCGGGAATATTGCAGCACTCGCGGTTCCTCTACGCAAAAAGACTTGAGGATGGAGGGAACGTAGGTGTAGGTGAACGAAACAGTGAAAAAGGGTGAAAAGACTGTGGCCTCTGGACCTCAGACGCCTTGTGAGGTGCATCTCCCTGAATAGGCTCCTCATCAGCACAACGCCCCATGCACAGGTTGCCAGCTCTGCTTGCTTCAGAACATCCGTGGCATTGGTCGCCTCGTGGTGATTTGTTGCATTGAGCTGAGCCCACCAAGGTCTGATGGTGGGGTTCAGAGCACAGACTCCCTTTCTGACGAGTCATCATCGTCTGCAGTTCCGAACAGCACGTCTCAAGGTTTGGCAGCCAATCCGAGGGCCCGCCTGGTCGCAGAGTTTTTGCGCATTGGAAATGCGGGTCTTCCAGGATTCGTCCACGGCCTCGAACTGAGTTGAAAGAAACGCGAATTGGACTTTGACTGAGCTCAATTGAGATCAAAGCAATAGAAATGCTGACAGAACAACACGACTCCCTTTTTGAACAGCCTGGCCATAGAGCCCCGCCAAGCGCGAGAAGTCAGTATTGGCCTTGCGACATCCGCGAAAGAGACCGAGTACACGCTTAATTGGGTGTTCCAATGTCCTGGGGGGCTGTCGGTTCGACATTCCTTTCACTGAATGACACCAACAAGAGATATCTTGTTGAGCAACATGTGTTCCTCTTGCGTGCAGAAAAGCGGATGTGGAGAAAACCGCCCAAGGAGGGCCGTTTGAAACGTCTGCGTCCGGGGTCAAGGGCGATGCTTGAGGAACGGGCCCAAAGAATCCGTGGGGGTTTGGTGGTAGGCTGTGGCGAACCATCGCAAAAGCAAGACGGGGAAGAGATGGTCTAGGTCTGAAAGGAAGATGAGTTAGACCTGGAAGATGTCGGATGGATGTTTAGACTGCAACCAGGGAACACATTAGAGGTGGTTGAAACAATGCCTCAGTGCATCTTGGCCCAGACAAGAAAAGAACCAGGAGCAAGTTTAGCACTGTTAAAGACCCAAAAGACCTGTTTCCCAAAAAGACTAGGCCTTCAGAATTCACTCGGTAGGTGCAAAACCCAAAAATCGAAACCGCGACGCCAGTGACACGTGGAGTCCGCCTTGCTGATGCGCTCACAATTAAACCTTTGCACCTTGAGTAGATCCTGGCAGCTGCGAGGTTCACAAACACTGACAGACGGTCCGCTTAGAGAACCAATTTTGGTTGCCCAAACACCCAAGTCCTCCTCATTGGAATCCGCTAAAGGCATACAGGAACTGCACTCGTCCCCCTGCAGCGGCCGCGTTCATGAAGCCGTGTTGTTTTTTTTCTCAGAAAATGAAAGAGAACACACACAAGAACAAAGCTCAGCCTAAACTTTCTCAAGAGCACTTCAATTTTTGACACACCTTTCTTCACCAAAGGCGCCTCCAGCTCCTCTTGATTGAGTCTTTGAAGATCGACTTCCAGACCGTCGCTATAAGGCCAAAGTTTCAGCTTTGCTTGCACTGATATGAGTGCAAGAAGAACTGAGATGTACTGCACGACCGCCATGGCTCATGAGATTTCTGCAAATCTGCGTTGAAGTGATCTTGTCTTGCTGGACATGCTCCACCTGCGCTCTCAGGCTTCAGGGGTGCTTGAGTTAGGGTGGGTTTCAGCTTGACATTTAAGGCACATGTGACATGTGTAGCAGAAAACAATTACTGTATACAAGCAAAAGTAAAAGTGTCTTTGAAGCATGTCCTCATTCTGGACTACATCTTAAAGCTGCAAATGGCACAGGGAAATGGAGATCCAGCTAAAGCATCAAGACAGTAGCCACTTTGTTTTGTTGGCTAAACTCAGGAATAAACTGCAGCAAATGATATCATAGCAGTTGCATTGCACTCAAGCGAGCATCCAAATGTCAAATTGGCACACCAGTGTTTTTCTTCCATTCACACTGCTTTCATCTTTCTAAACATAAACAGATACTCCTGCTTCAGTCCTCGGCACAGGTCGCTCGATTGTGAATGTATCAATCACAGACCGATTGACAGAATCAATCAAGTCAAAGTTAAGTTTGGTAGAGCTTTCAAAGTGAAGCCTCGCATAACCAAGAGAGGCTTGACGAATCACCGACCAGTCAGGGCATTCTTCCCAGCGGTTCGTGAGGCCCTCGGAATCGCCGGCATTGCCGATCACCGCGTGGACTGTGGCTTTGGGATTACTGTAGCTCTTAGCCACCGTCACGTTCTGCACAACCGGCCAAGTGCGCTCATAGTTGTGGAGGTGGCCACCAAGGAAAAGATCAACCTGGTAGGCCTGGAACAACGGTTCCAGCTCCTTACGAAGGTACAGGCTATGGATCTCACAATCATAGTAGTCATTCGTGGAGCAGTACAGCGGCTTGTGAGCAAACACAACGATCCATGGCACAGTCTCACGGTTTGCCGATGCGATTTCCAGGTCAGCTTTGATGAAAGGCAGCTGGATGTTCAAATGGTGCTCAGTAGAAAAGGTCATGAAATGAACACCGCCATAATCAAAGGAGTACCACAGGTTGCCATTGGAAGCAGCAGCACCAGGCATTGTGAAGCGCACTTCATAGCCCGTGAAGTTGTTGAAGTGTTCGTGATTTCCGACACAGACCATGTAGGGCCGTTCGCGAGCAATGGGTTCTATCTCCTTCATGAAATGGTCCCAAATGTTTTCGTCTCCGCCAGTGTATGCAATATCACCAGCATGCAGCAGCATTGAGTAGGTACTATCAGCAGCAAGAGAGGCGATTGTTGCATTGCCACAGCCCGCCTTGTCACAGTTTTCCCCGAGGTCTGCCACGGCAGCAATGGTGATAGGAAAAGTGCCCACAGCGGGGGGTGATTGAAATTCATGCCAAGATGTCCCATCACATGAATAGGACAATCGCACATTCACAGGAAGTTCATCCATGCGAACAGAATGAATCCTGCCCAACCATCCTTCGTTGTTGTAGACCTTGGATGTTCCTTCATATGTTCGGACAAAGGTTGTTCCGTTGGATGTTCCATTGATGCTACAACTCGAGCGGTTGTATGAGACAGCGCTCATGAACGTCACAGTTACCACGCTTGGTTTTTCGCCCAAAGCCAAATGAAGCTGTTCAGGTCCATGGTTCGGGCCGCGAAGCGGGTCCGAACGGCAACCAAAAAGCAGCACAAGGAACCAACCGAGGCGCCAAGTCGCCATTGGAGCAAATCTTGCCATCAAAAATGTATGCTCAAAGCAAAGTACTTCACAAACAAGTGTCCATTCACCTACAAACGAGGAGTCTGCATCTCTGGAAAAACCCGCTCAAACTGAATTCGCCCTCATATGTTTTTGTTGTTTTTGTAATGTCATCTTTTTCTGCGCGCTCTCTTTCAGACTCTATCGCGTTTGAGCTTTGCAATTTCACAGGGTCAGAATCATGGTCACACACACACACACCTGGTGCAAAAAAGATCCCCTTCAACAGGTGCTTGCATCGTTGCAGAAGCGATGTTGCATCTATTCTCAAATTCAAAAAACCGTTGCAGCGAGCTGTATGTCACGAGAAATTAGTTCCGACTTGTTTGGAGTTCAAAAAACACAAGAATGTTGGCAACAAAAACCAAGGCCGCCGGAACAGGGTGTGAGTTTGGATTAACTCAAACCCAAAACCCGGAGGCAAACTATGTATCTTCAACCCCACAATTAACTCAAGCCCTCGAGATTTCAAACACCAAGTGCAACTGAGAAAACGCTAAGAACTTTCAAAGGTTGCTTTGGCAGCACAACGCGCACACAAAACCCTCCCTTTCTTGACCATCAAGGCCAGTGGGCGTCTTGTCAGTACAAGGTATGAAAACGATCAATTATTGCACCTCAACTGAACATGTATGTGACATGAAGTGCATTCAAACATTCTTGCAAGTTTGGCCGGATATCTCACCGTAAAATTTGCCTATCTGCATCATCTAAACAGCACTGAAGTAGGTCTAGGCTAAATATCCATCGCACTCGGATCTTTGATCCACTTTCAGGTCTACCGACGTTTCCATGCACAAGGTTTGCAAGTTCTCTTCTCTGGCACGTGGTTCAGATGGTGCACGCACCGTTTGTTGTGTCCATTGTATACTCGTACTGTGTTGTCACGCCACGTTTTCAACTCACTGGCACAGCACTTTGTAAACCTCAAAGTGCAGATTTCGAGGCAGCCAGCACTTTGTGAACCTCGAAGTGAAGGTTTCGTGGCAGACGCGGCATTTTGCACTTTGTGCTCTCAGATGCTCACTCACTCACTCACTCACTCTCACTCACTCTCACTCACTCTCACTCACTCTCACTC
>CAXAMN010001114.1:2296-23688 GCA_963970005.1 Durusdinium trenchii
CCACTCACTGACTGCTTGTGATTCTTGGACACCTGGATTTGGTGCCAGTCACTGACTGCCTTGTTGATTTGTTGTTGCTTTGTTGCAACTTGCTTGGTTGCAAGTTGCTCTTTGTTGCTCTGTTTGGTTGGTGCTGTCCTTCCCCTATTCAAGGGGTATGAGCAGGCACTGTTGTCATCCATTGTGGTTTGTGCCTTTGTGTTGTGCTGTGTGGACTAAGTGCACTACTGATTCTGTTATCAGCCAATCTCCTGTATGGCATAAAGCCTGCAGGTAATCTAATAATTCAGGGACTCCAGGTTCCAGCTGAAGTGTCACCAGGCTAACGGTGTCACTGCCTGTGTTGGACTTGTGTCTGGGATCAGAAAAGGCTGCAATATTTGGCCCAAGAGTTTGTTTTGGCCCAAAGAAAGCGGCAGCTCAGCTGCTCTGTGTTCAAGTAAAAGTGTGAAAAGGTTGGCCCAATGGGCTTGGTTCAAGAACTGGCTCAAGGCCCCAGACCAACCCATTTCCCACTCCACTCTCATCCCACCAATCCTTACAATCTTGCCACCAAGCAGCGCTCCAGGAGCCAAGCTGCTGCCACCAGCAGCACGGCCACCAGCGGCCGAGGGGCAGGGCTAGGGGATGTGGGGGACCGTGAGGCAGGGAAGAAGGAGAGGAACCAATCCCAAAACTCAACCCCAAATCAAACAGAACTGACCCCAGATCAAGTGGAATTCCTTTTGTGCTTTTTTGTGTGCTTTTTTTGTGGTATGACTTGTGGTCCAGGGCGGAAAAGAGCACAAAAAAAAGCACAAAAAAAGCACAAAAAACCACGGGGATTTGGACAATTTGTTTGAAAATTTGGGGTGGGGAGCCGGGAGCGATGGGTGGGGAGCCGGAAGCCAGGGGGTGGAGCAGGGAGCCAGAGCCAATTTGGACTTGGCTCTCATCCTGCTCCCAGTGTAATCACAATCTCCCTTCCTTTCTTTCTTTCATCTTTCCTTTGGCTGTGAGAGCACGCAATCCTGGCCACCTGCTACCGTTCCAGTCTTGAGCCATCATATCATAATTTGAATTGCCACTTGAGATTGACAAATTAGTGAAGGGATTGGGATGATACTGGTTGTTGTTGGTTTGCAATTATGTTCAGATTTGTGTTCTTTTGAGTTAACCCGCCCACTACTCCAATCATTTTGCGTTTCCTAGACCAGAAATTACAATCCAATTTCCTTTAATGACTTTGAATATGATTATTGTTTTTGGGGGTATGGTTTAAGGGCCCTGACCCTTTACGACTGTTACGGGGGGGGGCAGGGCCCAAGGTAAAAATATGTTTTGTATGTGTTTGTCTGTTGTAAGCCAGCCAAAATATTTGACTTTACTTAGGGTAGCCTTCATGGGTGGGTACCATATTCCAAATTGAATGTTAGGATAATCATCAAATCCCACTCATCATGGGCACAAAACTCTGCTGCTGAACCAGAAACAACCCCAAACACAGTATGTTTTTGAGTGGGAGATGTTTGGCAGTAGGTTGGCATGAATAATGCAGCTGTATGTCCATGTCCTTTTCCTTGTTTTCTGACAGTGACTGGGCAAGGAAAGCCGTCCACTGCCTCGAGATTGATGGCTTGACACACTGCCCACCATTCAGCGTACGCCCATGAAACCCAAAGGCACATTGTGGAATATGAACGAGTATCTTGCTGTATGCCCTTGCTGGTCAACGTTTCCAAAGTGTTCGACAAAGTGCAGGATGCAAAAGTGGAAACAGTTGACTGACATGTGACAATAACAATTTGGACTAGGATTCAAACGGCGTTCTCTACAGCCGCCCAAGTCAAGTCCATTTCCACCCGCTTCGACAGGTGCAAGCCACCCTTCGGCCTACCAAGCCGAGCACCTCGCCGGGAGACAGGACGTGCGGCAAGAGCGGTGCCTAGGGCGACCCGGTTTCCTGGTCAAGGGGATCCAAATGGGATCGCGGTCATGCCAAAAATTGGCCATGTGATCATTGCATATGCCGTAGTATGTATGTATATATGATAACATGTTTTCGACACATATGTAGAAAACAACGCTATTTGTATACATAATCTAATAATAGTTAGATATCCGGTATACATCTATATGTATATATAATGATGGATGAATATGCATACGCAAAACGTCATGATGACTGCACTGACAACTCCACGAACTCCCTCTGGAATTCCATGACCACTGCGTGAGGTGGGCTGTGTAGCATTGCTGTCGACGCAAAAGGAAAAACTTTTCAATTTGCGCATCCTTGCACAAACGCCATTCTAGTCGCCATTCTAGCGTTGGAGACAAGACTAAGCGTCTCCAGGCCTCTTCACAGCACCAAATTGGTCGAATCGTTCCTCGACAATTCTGGCTGAAAACTATGCATAGTCATCTTGCTGGGCTTCCAGAGTGCAAGATCGCACGGAACATGGCATCCACTAGGCAAAGAGATTCCGAAGTGTTTAGCTTCGTATTGCCTTGCGCAAACTTTTCAAAAAAGGGTGCCACCTGTTCAACAGAGGGAGGAGTCAAATCTTCTTCTTCAAAAACTGCTGAAACAAAATTTGTCAGTTCATTGTTGGACCAGCCCAAATATCCTGATCCCGCGTCAAACATTTGAAAGACGTCTAGCCCACGCTTCAAAAGCTGGCAGCTCGAAATCCTACTCAGCAAGTGTGTTCTCCTTGAACTGGAGTCTTTTGTGTGCACTCCGTCCTTCTCTCCGGTCTTCTCATTCATTTCGTCTGCGAGATTTTGTAGCAAGGAGGTGAAAGCAGCGAATTGGATGACGACGCCCGTGGAATATGCAATGCTCACCGTTCCATCCACTGGCAAAGGCACATAGGAATTCACCCAGCGCTGTGCCAGGCTTGTCGGATGGGTTTCCGAAGTGGAGATCTGTGAGGAGTGCAAATGGCTATGCTTCTCGGACTCCAGAGTGGAATGCAAACGCTGTAAAGAAGCACCAGAGGTCGAAGCAGCACTGAGAGCAGGTTTGATCTCGGTGTGGCAGGTGTGGAAGGTCGCACGCAGCAAGACTTCCAAGAAAGAAATGGACTGCAGGGGCGTCAACGACGACAAATGGAGCTCTGGATCAAAGTAGCTCGCATAAACCTCATAGATCAAAGACTCCGGAGGAGAAACCAAAAGTCCCAACTCCGTAAAACTTTGCCGGACAAAGTCCCGCAGCTCTCCATGGGACCAGCGAAGCCCGTTCCCAACGGGAGTCCGGACGGAATCGGCGGAATAGCCACCGGCATAGCCGGCGGCATAGCCAGCCGTAGCCGAGGGAAAGGTGTCTTCGAACTTTGACTTCCTTGCTTCCTTGAAGGTGTCTTTTGAACGATCAATTTCTTGAACTCTATCTAGTTTCTCTTGGCATATGAGCAATTGGCGCAGGATCGTTTGATAGAGCTCTCCTGACCGCATCTTTTCGGCAATGTTGCTTCGTAGGCTTCGGTTGGCAGCTGCAGTTGAACTGAACTGTGAAGAGAAAATGTCCAGGTCAATGTATTGGCCGCATGGCAGCATCACACTTCGTGTGCCCATGGGCGCCGGCGTGTGTGATGATAGAATGGATAGACAAGAAACTAGGTCAGTGAAACTCTCCTCTGTGTTCGCTTTCCCCTCGACACAAGTCTGATCATTCTGGGAACCAACTACCGCCTTTTTGATGGCTTCGGTGCGTCCCGTCGGCAACTCTGGCATGCAGCTTGGGCTAGAGACACTGGGAGGCTCCAAGAACAGCTCCGGCTCCGAGAAGAGCTCCGGCTCCGCAGGCTCCGCAGGCTCCACAGGCTCCGCAGGCGCCGTCTCCTCACGAGATCGTCTTGGCAGTGGTGGAAGGTTTTCCAATTCTCTCTGAGTTCTGCTCGAGTGGAAACCTGCGTCCTCAGGTCCACTGTTCAGCGGGTGAAGCTCCTTCAAAAGGTCCCGAGTGGCCACATAAAGTGCATCGATTCGCCGCACAGCATCTTCACACGTTATGGCCATCTGCTGGATGTGCTGGAGCTGAATGCTTGCAATGCTCTCAGCCTGTTCTGCCTGTGGCAACACCACGTGTCCAAAGCTTCCCAATGACGCCGTTCCGGCGCAGTTTCCTCGACGGGACGCCTTGGCGCTCGCAGGTCCGGACAGTGACGCCGGTTGCAGGTGCGGCCGGTCGCGGGAGGAGTTCCCCCGTGAGGCGATCTCCGGTTGGCGCTCACTGGGACGAGCTCGACCCCCTCGTGAAGCGCCGTCGCGGGCACAGGTGGAGCAAACTCTGCGAGGAAAGGGCAAGCCCTCCCTCACATCCATGGCTGGGACATCCAAGTCGTCATGAAAGTGGTGTGAGAGACCTTAATTTTGGATAAAGACTGGTACCTTCACTGCAGTCACTGTGAAACTCCTAGATATCCATCACATGTGTCTATCAAGAACCCTTACGATGTGTCTATTGCTCACCCACTGGGGGTCTTCATAAACGGCCTTCATGTATCTGCTCTAGCTGCTTTTTCTTTGCAGTACATTGATCTTGTGAATGGTCTGAAATATACACTATAGTCACTAGACGTCTTACGTCTCAATGCAGCTCAAAGCGACACCAGCCAACGTCTGGCTCCCGCTGCTTCGACGTCTCATGTTCAACGGCCACCCACCAAAGCGTCGAACCATCATGTCTGCCATTCCAACAGCTCAGCGACTTGGACTGCCAAGCTGCGACGTCACTTTCTTGAAGCCACTGTGGCCAACAAAGCTCTTCAATGTCATAGCCTGGGCCATGGCTGGGTATCGCCTGGCGATCAAAATCAATAAATTATGAGAACTCCTGTAAAATCTTCCTCGATTCAAGCCTTGAATGAGCAACTCTTGTTGGACTGTTGGGCTGGATTAGGATGATTAGGGAACCTTTTAGGTACAGTAGTACTCTAGTCCTGTCATACGGGATGGTATATTCAATATTGCTGATCTAACAGCTATAGTATCCGGGTGGAAGGCTATTTAGTTGCTGTCCGCATGATGGCTTGCAAGCATACCAAGACTTTCTCTGATTGAACCTGCCAAAGTTGTTGGGCTTGAAAAGCATCCTCTCTACACAACCCGAAATAAGGATATGGAAACGGAAGAATCCCAGTGTGCCAGTGCACAGGGCCTAAGGTCTTGTCTCTTCCATACATTTCCGGACAAAAAGGTTGGGCAACCAAGTAGCGGTAGCCTTAGTATGGCAACAATGAGAATGGAATTGCTGCCTCGATGTCAACTCCAAGAAGTGTCAAACAATGGACGAAGCTGTATGATTCCTCTTGATTCATGCTGGAACCTTGGCTGGCTCGCGGACGTGTGGGTTGTGCATCTCCTTGCGCAGGCTTTTACACCACCTTAGTTACTCTTTGGTTACTATAGTTGGTACAAGCCACCGGGCCTTTTCATATTCTGAAGTTGACCAATCATTGGCTGTGGCAAGAACGGGATGTCGTTTTGTTCGCCCGCTGAGCACCCGAGCCCAGCTTCAAGGCATTGTGGTAGTCGGTCCCTGGAGCAAACTGGGGGTGTGGCTCGGTTGAGCTTCTAGTAGCGCACGATGCCCTTTGCTCCTAGTAGCGTCCTCTTGTTCCTTAATGCAAAACTTAATGAAACACCCTTATAAACATCCCGGTCCCCACATGACCGGGAGTTCAGTTCGGTTTTCGCTTGCCTACCTAGCAAGTGTAGGACGCCCCATGCCGAGTTACACCTATTTCTTGATGTCAATGTCTACAGAACGCTAGCGCTTTGATGTTTTTTTTGGCTGAACTTATGATGCTCCATTCCAAGCATAGTAGCGGAATACAGTTGGCAGCTGCTAGCTCTTGCCCAACCAGGACCCTTCAGCTCCAAATCAGAACATCAGTTCAAAACGTGGATGGCTGACTGGCAAGCGCAGGTTGCGTCGAAATATTGATGACATCGCTTGGAAATAAGCCCTGGTCTGCAACATCCCCAGCTGAACAAAAGAACCAGCAAAGGAGCTTCAACAACGAACATGTGAGAGCATCAAGCAGAAGTGTTGACAAGGCAAGTGGAGGGCTCAAATCATGGCAGCGTGTGCATCTCCAAGTCCAACCCCCACAGCATATCGCGAGGCACGTCTTTCCCTGCACCGAGCCAACCCAAGTGCGAAGGGCTCACATGGGAAGCGATCATGGTCGACACCAACTAGAAGCAAACTCTTCAAGAGAGGCTCACAGGGGTTTTGGGCTGTAGATTCTAGATGTTTCCAACACAAACCTTTGCTATGTTCCGGTATGTTCACGGCATGCATAGCTTAGGCCCCTGCTATTTTGATGGTCAGTTCTGTGGGCATTTCAATCCTGTCATGTTACCATCAGTGTTCTTACGTATTTTAAGGGATATCAAAGGAGAAAAGGCATACGCAATACCAGGAGTCTTTGACTCCACCTGACTGGTTTCGGTCCACACCAGGAGTCACTTTGAGCATCTTTGGCTCGAGTGTGTTGGGCGGGCACTTCCGGCCCATGCGAAGGCGGCTGCCTAGCCCTGAGGAGGCCAAACCCTTGAGTCTTATGAGGGGCTTTTTGTCTTGACTAGCTACATCTAGCTACACTTGTTGACGAAACCAGCGAACCAAACAAATATCCATCATCATCAATGAGCTTTTGTTCATCACTGTTTCGTTGGAAAAAAGGGACAACAACCTAAACCAACTGCCCATCCGATTCTGGACCGGGCTTTAAAGGCTATCGGCTATCCGATCCAGGCTCACTTACCTTCTAGAAAATGCCCAGTGGCGAACAACTTACACTGTGTACCCCTTTTATGGTTCAGGGTGTGCGTTAGTTTGAGGGCTGCCAGCCGAAAGTCCACACGGTTCATTGACAACGCTCCCTGTGACACATCCAGAAAAGTGGTGAAGCGAACATCACATTGGATTTTAAGGATTGGAACAAATGAGGATTGGAATGTGGATATGCATACAGTGCATACAGCAAATGAGGGTTCTGATCAATCACGAATATACATATTTAATCAACGCACCCATGATTAAATCCATGTGATAAACCCTCTGCACTGATGTGATGGTCACATCTCAGTCCACCAGTAGCGCTTCAGCCCGGCTGCGAATGTTTGGGATCGACAACCTCGGACGAACAAGAAACACCAATGATCGCAAGGACATCTCCAACATTATCTCCAACATATATATTAGCAAACCACTTGAAATATCTTTATATAAAGTAGGTTAAACGGTGCTTTCCACGGTGAAGGGTCTTGGAATGTCGCGGAATGGAACCCCAACAGTGAGTCCTCCCACGTTTGGTGCTCACATGTTCCTGGAGAATGCTTTTTCAAACGCCGAGAAGGATACAACAACATCCACAAGAACAACGACACCAAAAACGAGTCCGAAGGGTTGCTGGGAATCTGCTCATCGACTTGTCGGCCCACGATTCGTGCCGTGCGTCCCTTCAGCGCTCAACTCAACTCATCCGGTGGAGTTGAGTAGGAAGCGCGGTCCCTTTCCCCGAAACGGTGGCGAACATGCCACGCGGTGAGAGACGAGATCTCTTCGCATCTGCCACCACTGAGGATCTAGAAAACGAACTGTATGCAATGCAGTTGTATGGCTGTGATGCAAGTCTGGCCACGAGTTTGTGCTCATTAAAGTTTTTAGGTACATTTTCAGGTTCCATGTTAATCTTCCCGAGAGGGACATGGAAGTGAACAATGGCTCCTGCGGAGTCGAGCATTTCCTGTGTTAGTCGACCGGCCAAACTAGTCTCCAGAGACTCCAGAGACAAATTCAACTCTGAGTGGGAAACTGCTCAGTTTGTTCATTGAAGTCGATCAGAGTCGTATAACTTCAGCTTTGAGCTTGGTCACAGGTCCAAAGAACCTTATCACGGACTTGGCCGTCAAGTCTGAACATTATCCAAACGTGACCAGTGATCACGTGTGCATGTCTGTCATTCTGGACTATCTCCCGCTGAACCAGTCGAAAGCCAACAGCACAGTTCTGCTGTCAGTGGTTTGCCCAATGTATGTAACTATCATGACAATATATTTTATGTGATATGATATACTTATTTATACAACAACATATCTTGATTTAATCCACATGATTCATGAAACCCTTTAGGACCTTAGAAAGGCCATATGCCTCTATCGTTTTCAACGATTCAGCCAACTCTCTCTATTTATCTATCGATCGAATCTATCGAATCTATGTATGTATCTCTCTATCTATCTATCTATCTATCTATATGTATATCGCGACCGCTCTTCCCCAAATTGCTCATCGATAGTACTAGCGGCGATTGCTCATAATTATCAGTTTCGGATACTTTTGCGGGTGTGAATCGGAGGTCAAATTGGAGGGTCCACCAGGGCTTGCAGGGCAAATTGTAGATATGTGATAACCCAGCGTTCCACACACACACACACGCACACACTATCACACACGTGTAAGTCCGACATCGGACCCTGGCTGCCACCAGGCCACCCCAGCGAAGCTCCCCCGTGACATAGCAACTCTCGGGTCAGCATGCCAGAAGAGGCATCAAAATGGTACAAAATGCGTGCTGTATGAGGCCTCGGTTAGGCCCACCACAGATTGGCGTGCGTTGGAATGATTGCATAAAATTGCGTAGAGTTATATAGATGTAAAACGACTCTAATTTCAAAACACAATGTCTGTTTCAATCCATGCCCAAAACATCTATATATTCGTCCACGGACGGGCATTCTTATTCAAAGCAAAGACTTGTTGGCCGCAACTCTTCAGGCTCCCAGAGCCCCTTGCCCAAGCCATGTGGCCAAGAATGAAAGACTTCGGTGGCATCATCTATGCTGGCAAACGGATAGTAGAAGAACCGCGACCAGCCTTCCTGTCATCACCGGGCTGCTGACGTCCTTCAGTTCGTGTAAATTAGCCTCCGACATTAACCTTCTGAATTTCTTAGCATCTCCGAAGGCGGTCAACTCAAGCACGATGCCAATCCTCACAAGCCTCTCGGTTTTCTTAATCATTGTTGGATAAAGGTGAGGGTCAAAGCACACAAAAATACCCTGCCAATCCCTGCCAGTGGTTAGCATGAATTTCTAATTGGAAAGGCTCATGCGTCCCTTGCATGCTGCACCCCGAAGGACGCTACGAACGGGGCTCCTGGCCTTACTATGAACGGAGCAAGGAAAGGAGAACGAGATAGAACGAGTTTCCTCACCCTGCAGGACATTCCACTCACAGCCTCGGTGATGAGAACGGCCGCGGCCACATTGAGGCGGCTGGCGCACCAGTCGGCCGCGCGGCCCCGACGCAAGCCCTGCTCCGCGAAGCGTGCGGCGGTGCCTCGGATCGAGGGTCGTGCACAGCGGACGGAGGGTCGAAGCCGGCGGGTGGTTGGGCAGCGGCGTGTTCTGGCGAAATGAGAGTTGTTGTGAAGGTGTGAATGTGTGTTGCGTTAATTACAGTAGGTCAAGAATGATTAGGCCTTCTGAGCTTGACAAAACGCGAGGATGCCGAGTTTTGATTTGGCATCTCACGGCATCTCATCAAAAAGCCAACTGGCAATTGTCAAACCGGAAATCTCAAGGGAGCTCATCCCAGGCACCAAAAGCAGTGGGTGAAAATGGCGCGTCACGAAGTCAATTATTTTTCACCCCTAAACCTAAAGCAAGTTGGGCAAGGCTGCAGCAACGAGTCTCTGAAGTGCAGGCACCCAAGCATCAAATATGTATACATATATACATGTGTATATATATATATGTATATATAAATATACATCAATTATATTAATATGTAACAATGTAAAAAACAAACACGGTCAGTTCACGGTTGTTTGATTTCCAAAAGGTTAGAGCAAAGAGTTCTATGGTTTATCCGCGTCGCAGTCAAGTCTTAGTTAAAGTTTACAGGAGACAATGACACTATCCAAACACAGGAATGGGACCGCTGCGGTTGGTTGTCAGTGTATCAGGCATACCCAAGCATTCCTCGGAAGATGTTGGAGAACCTCAATCGTGACATATTTCCCTTTCGCGCTCTTCAGGTCCATGTCAACTACCACATCCCAAACCATAATTAATATAGACTATTACAGTAATAGAATAGACGTTAATCAATCAAATCAAATTGACTAACTACTAGTTATATGCTACTTCTTGACAGCTCAGATTCAAAACAAGCCACTCCCCGGGGAGCAAGGAGAGCACGGGGAAGCTGCTCCCGAGTGGTGGGAAGCTGCTCCCGAAGTGAAGGAACCTGGATGGATTCACACAATGATCAAAGTATATATATATATATTATACCCGGTTAACATAGGAATCCATGGATGAATGGATTGAAACTGAATGGTATATCCACCTCAACCTCATGGCAGAAGTTAAATCCAACCGTAACAAGTGGAGCAAAATACCCTCATGGCACTCATCATGGCTTAACACCTATGGAAATAGAGAGTGGATCCCAAAACTAGCTTTGAGCAAATACGTCGGGTCTCTCATTACCGCCCTGCCTGGCCCTCCAAAGCAAATCAAAGCACCCCTTCAAATCCACGATGTCGCTTCTCACCCCAAAGTCTCTAGCACCTCAAACCAATGTTTGTCCATCCGCCGGATCCGGTGGGGCGGCGGTCCGTGGGGGCCCGGAGGGATCGAGACTCCCAGCCTGGCGAGACGTCGGTCCCAGCGCCTTTGGGCGCTATTTGCAGACTGACCTCCACCTGAGCTGCGAAACCCCTGGGTGCCCAAAGGTGGAGCCACACATGGTCCCCTTGAGAGGTTTCGAAGAAGATTTGGAGCTTGGCCTGATTGCTGTTTTGCATTGCCCTTGCGTTGGGGGGACCAGCTTGAAATTAGCTCGATCTATCGATTTTTCATCAAAAAACACACTCTTGCCAAAGTGCCATGCGATCTCTTGATTCAAATCCCCACGGTGCCACGCTGGACTCTCCCTCTCCCTCTGGTTCGAACGACTCGAACCGCCTGGTTGAGCTCCAGCACTGCAGCCTGCATGGCTCGATGGACCGCCTGGATGGGTCGGTGCGTGCGCCATCGCTGTGCTCGTCTTCTTTGCTGTTTCGACTTGGGTCTGCAAGAAGAGATGTACCATGATGTACCAGTCTAGGTGTACCAGTCTGGTAGGCTAAGTCTTGTAGTCTGTAGGCTTAGCGAATATGATTGAATATGAAACAAATCGGCGCTGGCACTGCGATAACCAACCATCCTGAGCGTCGTTCCTCGTGTTTCAGCGACCATTCAAACATCACACTCAATGACGCTGGACCCTTGTTGTTCGTCGGGTCCGCGGACGGACGGTCTCAGGTCCATATCTGCAATCGGCACCCGGACACCTGTAACTGTCACCTGTCACAGCGTGGTAGCGACGTTTGAGAGGAGCTGCAGTTGGTCAACATGTGGGTGCGGCCCGCCGGCTACTGCGTTCCGAAGCGACCATGTGGGTGCTCCATCATCACACGCCACAAAGCGACGTCTACTTTTTGTTGGCAGGCTAGTTGCCCGGTTGGCGGCTACTATTGTACTAGGTCACCTGCTAGCTAAGACGCAAGAGGAGCTCTGACATGATAGCCTCTCAAAGGTGAAGCAATATGAAACAATGACGAATACCGTAAGGCCCCTCATAGGGCCCTGTGCGGCCTTCTCAATGACCTGATCCTTCTCCACACGTTGCGTGGCACGCGCCACGGCATGATCCGCCGCCGAGCTCAACGCGCAGCCCATGAAGCGCGTAGAAGCTGAAGCAATTGGCTGCAGCCAGCATAGGAGGTTCAAGAACTTTGCCCCTGGAATTCATGCGAGTGCCCAATAAAAACCGACTCGTCATGCAGGGGCTGCAGGAATGTCTAGGGCAGGGCAGTTCATCGTAAACCCCTTTGGCAGGCAGAAGGCAGGACCCATTCCAAAGATCACACCATGTTACGTCTCCAAACGCTGTGTCTCCAAATGTGCCAATCTCAAATCTCAATCATCAGTATATATACATGTAGTATATATAACATATTAATATATTACAGTAAGTTGTCTAAAAACATCACCCTGTGAATTCATCCACCCCCTTGGGGGTGGTCATTTATAGATCTAAATTGTGCCCACCAGGGGTCTGCACTGTAAATCTAAACACCCAGGGGAGGAACGAAAACTTCAGAATATAGAATCACAATGAATCACACACCCCATGGTTGCCATCTGGACCTGATGAGACATGCTGCCCCAAGGTGGCCCACTATAGAATCACCCACCTTACTGGCTATATCAGGCCGATATAGTTGATATAGAGTAGGTAATAGAGTAGGTGGCCTAATTCTATGGTGGACACCCAGGGTTCCCCGATCAAGCGACCAACGGACGAAACAACGATCTCACTATAAGTTAAGACACCTGGATGATTCTCTGTATAAAATTGTCTATAGGGTTATATTCTTCAAGTATAGGACAAGGAGCAATCATCAACATCCACTCCTCTATAAAAGCCATGCCCCCAGGGTTCACTTTGCCCAAAAACAGTGGTTTCTATAGAATGACCACCCCCGAAGGGTAGTCATTCTATAGCTTCCTCCATAGCATGCCCTCTATAGAATAGCCAAAATGGACCCCCGAGGGTTCATGGTTTATAGAGGAAATTCCCACCCCTATTTCTATATGTATATATATATATATATTGTATAATTAACATGGAGCTTCAGGGTCCCGCATTGAAAAAACACACCCATCACAGGGACGTCTACGGCCCACATCTGCACCTGGCGATGGAATGCCCAAGATCTGCGCTAACAGCCTTAGCGGTGACGATTGAACAAGGAACCTAGGAAATTTCAGGGCCATTTAATCCAAGCATTCAATCTACTGTTCGTGGGGGTTTTGGAAGGATGAACCACTGCTGCAAGAAACAAACATATCCAGGGCTCGCTCCTGGAACACGCCCGGTTTCCCCTTAGTGCTTTAGTGCGCAATTCCCAAAAACATGGTTCGGACTGGTGGGCTGCAAATGGAACTAACCAGTATAAAAACCATGAAAAACTAACCAAATGGAATCTCCAAGCAGGTCCGACCAGGTCCGAAAATCCGACCAGGTCCAAAACGGTGGACGGACGACTGGTCTGTGGCATCCCAACCAGTCGGCTTGGTGCACTAACCTGGACACACAACGACGCCGGGTCCGCCCCCCGCTGCAGTTCGTATGACTCCCAACCACTCGCAAGTAGGTCTTTCTTTTGGTCGTTCATAGTTGATTGGTCAGGGATTTGGCACCGTCTCACTTCCATGTGCAGTGGGCCGATTTGGGTTCTGTGGATAAGGCACACCCCGTGGCAAACTGAAATCGTCTGGCCTTCTGCAAATGACATATCATATTTCGCGATCAGTATAAACCACAAGCTCTGTCGTGCAAAGAACACCGATACGGTTTGACTAAGTCATTATCTTTTCTCGAACGAAACGGAAACGAAACGAAACAAATTGGCGCAATCAGACCGTGGCGTATTTGGTACAATAAGCACTGTCGTGCAAGCAATGGCATGCAAAGACCTGCACCTTCTGCCCGACTCAAACGTTCTCTACAACTAGTTGGTACTTGTAGTTCCTTCTGCCAACTCTCAATTCTCAATGTTACAGTAATGAGGCCGTGAACTTGTTCTGCCCTGCCCAAGTGTCTGCGCCTGCTCCCTTTCACCGTTTTGCCTTGCAAAATCCATTCCCAGGCCTCCCGGAGAACGAACGTGTGTTCGGGTCGTGGCGTTCGTGGAGCCACAGGCGAGGCCCGTTCGGGGCTGGACTCTCACCATGGGGGGCATAACATATCATAAAACCAATCAATCCGGATGATCTTGTTTTCAGACATACCCAGTCAAAACTCATGCTGAGTTTCACCTAAATAATCCTATTGCTACAGCTACAGTTTACACAATTGGTTTTATTGCCGCCATTTCTGGCATTACTACTGCTAAACTACAAAATAGTAGGTCACTACTTTGCATAATTTAAAACATAACATCAGGTTCCTGACCAGCACTCCCGCCACCACTCTCTCCCTATCTCGTTTCGCCTGTCTCTCCCTCTCTCGTTTCGGTAGGCGGGTTGATATCTTCTTGCCCCAATCCCACCAAGATGCCGTGGCTCTATAATTTATAGAGGCTCGTTCCAACGCCTTGCAAAGGGTTGAAGTGGGTGCAGCTGCCGTGTGCTCGGAGTTGGGCAGCATCCCCTTGCAGTTGAGAAGGTCACAAAGGATCTGTCTCTCATCCCTTGTGCTACGACATGTAGGACATGCTTGGGCCAATAAGAGCGCTTGTTCATGCGCCCCTCAAGTGAAGACCCCAAAAACGATCCCCGAACCATGAGAACCATTGAGAACATGTTAGTGATTTGGCGCCGGGGAGCGACCACAAGCTATGTTTCTTGGTGCCAATGTCAAGATACAGTCATGATGACCGCGGTGATGTACGATGATGACCGTCATGATGGGAGGCAGTCTGAGACAAACTGGAAACAAGCTTCCATCTAACTGCGGCAGTGGAATTTGTCTGGATAAATCCATCTCCCAACTGCTTCGCTCCCAGCTGATTCGCCCCCGGCCCGGCAGCGCTGAACGGCATCCGGCTCGCAGGAGTAATTGTACATCAACGGACCTGGTGCAGGTTCGAGACACGGATGACACGTTCGTCGAGACACCGGTGTAACACCGCTCTCTGAGCAAAATCACAAAAGAAACTGAACATCTCACCGCCCACACGGTAGAGGAAAATACTTATCGCTGTCACCTTTCAATGATGTGATGCAGTGAATTGATTTACATTGTGATTGGGTGTCATGTTTCTTCATTTTTTGCATACTAAACTCAAAGTTTAAAACACATGATACACATGTGGCGCTGAGAAGTGCACTGTGACGATTCGTCATGTGGTCATGTGTGATGTGTTGAAGTATAAATGAGGTAGGGTGTGATTGGTGTGCATAATGATTTGAAATCTATTCACATGATTTAACATGTATTATTACCCTCCCGAAAACTAACATGCACTGTGCACCCTGAAAGCCTCTGGTCTGTAAAGGAAAACAGTCTTTGAGGGTGCCATTCTCAGGGTCCATGTTAGTTTGCAGGCGTGTATTGTCTGGTGAGCTGTGCGTGCGTGGCGTCTTATATTTCTTTGTTTGCCGGTACCCAAAAGTCGATTGTACAAAAGCATTGCCTTAAAGGCATTGCCATAGCAGTTGCCCTTTGTTGGGTCTTGACTCAGTCTTGACTCAAAAGCAACACCTCACTTGCCGGGTGTGGCTCTTTCCCGCTCTGCACGTGCCTTCCAGCACTTCTCCCTTGGAGTCACCTGAGTTTGGTGAGACATGCAGAAAAAGTATGGGCCGGCCCAGGGGGATCCAGCAGGGGGCGCATGACTCCACAAACAGTTCACAAACCGTTCACATTGGCTGCAAACTGTTTGTGGATGTTTGTGGAGTTCACATTGGCAAATGTGAACAGCAATCAACACATCCAGGCTGCACAATAAAGACCCTCAAAAGGCCTGAAAACACCTCAGCCAAGCCGTCCATCCGGGCACACGGCAGTCCCCTCCATCCCCCTGTGGCTGTGACCCCGGGGTCCGTGTGGGGCCTTTGGAGGCCATCGCTACTATATAGTAACAACTTAAAAACTTTCTGGTAAATAGAAGCTTGCTTGAAAACCCACAGCCAGATACCCTGCACGGCTAAATACCAAGTAGAACGACACATATTTGACACTGTTGCTGTCAGTCGGGGCACTGTTTTGCATCAACATGTTTAAATCAGCACATGATAGCACATGTGAGACATTCCACCAATCGAGGTAAAATAGACCCATGCATATATCAGACTGACTTCAACGGAGAACAATTATCCTGCCTGTTACTATTCATTCACCCCATCCATACAATTGATTCCGATTGATCTTCTGCTGCAGCTGGCGTCCTGGGACTTCTTGGGCGACCACATCAGCTCGCAAGGGTGATGTCAAACACAACTTCCTTCCACGCTTACTGTATTCGTCCTCTGTATATAGATCCAAGTCGTTACCGCAACGTGCACGGTCCAAAAACCGAGGCTAAACCATGTGGGATTCCTGCAAACGACGCTCACACAATCATCCACGAACAGTCACATTGATTCAAAGAGACGCGTCCTTTTTGGCCCTCGATTCCAATTTGGCGTGCCAGCCGCATAAGAGTTCGGACCAAGGGTCGAATCAATAACTCATGCACGCCAGGTTGCCTGTACATGGCTGAAGACTTGCCTTCGCAGGTGGTGGTTTGGGCGAGCCACGTACTTGGGCGTCCACAGCACGCATGGTCGAAAATGATTCGACTCGTTTAGGCCGTATAGGGAAAGCCTATCATCTCCACAGTGGGTATCCACAAAACACACTCCAGTCCACAACAAACCCGTCTCCATTTCTAGCTGGTCTCAGCCATACCTCTGAACGTTTTTTTAAGAGAAGCATCCGAGGAAACGGCGGGGGTTTGATGGTGAACGGTGAAGTTCTTTGCCTCAGCCGCCCCAGCCGCTTCGTCGCTTCGTCGCCCCACTGTTGGCGAGAAACTGTGCCCGGTTTTCAGCCCACCAGCTGTGGTGACGCTGTAGTGTGCTCGACTCCATGCGGAATCGTGATCGTTGAACATCGTTCGTCTGAGTTCCACAAACTAGCGTGTCCCAAGTAACTCGTTCCTTCTTCCGGGTAATGTATGAGGCAACCGAAAAAAACCCACTCACATATTCCATGATATTCCATCAAATCTGTGAGTCCCTATAGTGCACCACCAACTGAAATCTATTGAATCTATTAATGAATGCAAATAGCGACAATGGAATAGCAACCCCGATGAAGGTCTCGCAGGTGAACACAAGCCACGACACCACCATAATTCCGGTTGATATCAGCAAGGGCTGGATAAAGAACACAACAAGTGCACAACTTAAGAAATGCACAAAATTGTCCAGCCAGAACAACAAACCATCACAAACCATATGGAAATACAACCTATACACATGGCTCCAGCTTCACTTCTGTTGCGCACCAAAACAAAGAATATTGACCAACAAAAACAAACACGCGCACAAACAAAACTGCCTAATAGCGAGTGGAAAAAAACAACATGACACACTGTCAAAGAGAGAACCTGATACCCGTCATCCAACATAATCCACACATGGGCGTGGGGAAACAAGCCACGCTTCTAGAGCACACTGGCACTGCCCCAGTGCGACGCCAGGGCGGGGCGAAACTTCTGGTTAGGCCGGCAGCGGATCACCTCTTGGCTCCCTACCGATTATTGCGCATGTCTGACGTACAGTATATTTTAATTCGATGGCATTTCCTGGTCAAACCTAATTGCATGAGGTGCACGGTGTCGATTGAGTGCGGGAATTCTTGTATGATGAGATCGGATGAGGGATGCACAAAAGGAACTCGACGTGTGACGTGGGTCCCGTGGTTACTTCTGGTCTGTTCGCGTGCCATCTCAAACTTTTGCAGTCATCACACATGGCCCCTGACCGAAAATGACCAGCACTTTGGAGAACCCTCATCAACTCAGAAAACAAACTGAGGAACAAAGATCTGCTGACCCAAATGTCATAGAGAGAACAAAACGGAGAAGATGTCAAGGTTCAAATCTTTGCGGGAAATCAGCTGGCTAAACTCGTTGCGTCTCCTGAGAGCATACGATCCTTGCAAGATCTGCACTGGCACTGGAACCCTCAATCGCACAGACCAAGCAACCACCGACCGGCCGTCTTGCTCGAGCTGTGGTCACATATGATCTCGAGGAATCTCGACTCAATCGTCACCCACCGGTATACGGTCGTGGTGATCTGTCAGATGGGGTACATTCTGCGAGTTGGGAATGGGTAAAGCCTGCCAGTCTGATTCAAATCAGGCACCCGCCTAGAGTCCTAGAGCGACCTGCCCACTCCGAGAGGTGATGGAAGGAAGAAGGAAGGGCATGGAGGATCCTGACAACTGACCTCGCAATTGTTTTGGCATATATATGTTCTGACACATCTTCTCTGCACATCTTCTGACATATGTTCTGATATGTGCTCTGACACGCATATATATATATATTAATATATATATATATCTTAAATAAATATATATATAACTATATATATATGTACATAATTATACATATATGATCATATATGATGTCCCGGCAACAAGTCTGGCATAAATACGGTTCTGACGCGTCTTCTCGCATGAGTGCTCTGACATGCATTCTGACACCTGTCCCGGATTCCTGTGTGGCGGCACATCGTTCTTACGAATGGTTCTCGCACGTGTTCCGAGCCTCAGATCAAAGGAGTGCGACAGAAAGGAAGAGGACCAAAGGAGCGAGGAGTAGACACCCGGGGCTCTCTGACAAGTGGGGAAGAGCAACCTGGTGAAGGTTGCAACCCCTGAAGATCTGTGTTGTGGGAGATGTGTCTGCATCATGATGATCGATTCGATCCCGTTCCTGTAGAAACTGGAGATTCGCATGCGATTGAGCCGAACTGCAAGCATTGGCCAAGGTAGCCCAAAGATTCTGTGACACTGGCAACAGTTTTGGGAGTCGAACACCCAAGCCTGTCAACAAACGCCCACCAGTGGATGGACTGGCTGTGGCCATGGATGCCCGGGTGCGAGGCACCAATCATGCCGTGAGCTGGGAGTCATTAGAGAACATTCATGGAATGGATCATAGCCAAATCTCTGTTTTGTTGCTTTCTGGTAGAGGCCAGGCCGGTGCAGTAGACTGAACATCCTTCTTCAAACAATGTGATTTTTCTCTTCCCAGCTCCACCGCAATGATGTTCGGAGCAAATGCCATGGGACACTGGCCTTCAGTGTCAGAAATTGTGCAAAAACATACTATATATTATAATCCATCGCGTGAGTTTTCGTGCAGTGCACCACGCAGAAGTTTTCGATGTCATCGCGACATGCCAAATATTTGAATTTTTCGTGCAGTGCAGCTGCTTCAGACTTTTCGCCGGAAACATTTGCTGCTGATCCACTCTGGCAACGAAGGTTCCTCTGTTCGATGGGCGCAGTGCCCCCTGAGCCATTTGCAATCGCTTCAAGCTACAGCATTAAACAGTTTGCTAGAAAATCGAGAAGGCTTAGCTTAGCTGTAGAGGACTCTTCAAATGACAACATGATGCTCCCAGCAAAACG
Source organism: Durusdinium trenchii (assembly GCA_963970005.1). Classification (NCBI taxonomy): domain Eukaryota; class Dinophyceae; order Suessiales; family Symbiodiniaceae; genus Durusdinium; species Durusdinium trenchii. The sequence continues at coordinate 21,489 of CAXAMN010001114.1, forward strand.
GCTCATCTTAGGTTGACACTGATGCATCCTTCGTGCCGGAACAGGAACTTTGTGGATCACAGGAACTTTGTAGATCCTAGCAGGCGGCCCTCGGACATTGAAGTGGCAGGCGCGTACCTGGGCCTCATTCGCCAGGAAAAATCGTGTGGACTCTGCCACTGGATGCGGGCTGGCCGCCAGGCTCTGGCCGCAGAGGAAATCGCGAAAATGGCTTTGCCACCTTCGAAGGCAATCATCTCCAGGCCTGAGGAAGAGTTTGTGATAGTTTGTGCTTCCTGGTCTTCCCCGCCAGTCTAGCAGCGAGCGAGTGAGTAGAGCTGACCCGATTCAAATGCCCTTTGATCAAGTGCGGTTCTGAAGTGCTACTACTACTCCTATTCCTACCACCACTTTTGCAATATCACTCTGGGAAGCCTTCAAACGGCCGGTCCGAATGGGTGCTTGTCGTCCAATCTGAATGGTCCCCAAAGTTAACCGCTTGCCGCCCTGTCCCACACACAATGCGTTGGTGGTCTCTCCATTCAATTCATCGAAATCGAATGCAACCAAGTGAAGTCTGCGGGTCAAACTCTGACGGAAGCACATCGACCGTCGACGAAGGGAAGAAGGCAAATCAGCCTTTCTGGCGATCCGCACTTGTTCCCCATCCGCAGCGATGATCGTTCGCACCTTTTGAAGGAGTTGGGGGCCAATGAAACCGTCATCTGAGTCGGGGAAGAAGGTAAACAATGGTAAACATTTCATCATATGTCATTTTACAATTTTTTTTAACCAGTTCACCACGACTTTGATGTTCTTTTCCGTCCTGAGCCCGAGGGAACTTCGAAACAGGATGGGCCCAGGTTAACGGACAGGCCCCCGGTCTCCGCTTGACTTGGATGATTGCAAGCGCTCCCGCCTCGGTGGGTGCGGCGAAGCAGGGTTTGTTCCAAGCATTTGGGGCGTGCAGTTGCCGGATCTAAAAACATGGAAAGAACAACATAAAAATACGAAAACCAATTTGGGCAGTGCAAACTGCTGAACTGGTTTGTTTATCTGAATAAATTAAACATTGATGCCATGTCATGAAGTACTTGGCATTTTGACACCAAACACCCTTCAAGTGTTTGAACCATTGGCATATTCAACGTCATGAAAAACAAAGGTGAACAATAAGAATACGCAAGTACCTTCGAAATAGACCAACGTCGGTAACAAACAAAATTACACTTTCGATTCCAATCATCCACTGGGCCCTACGCCCCGACCGTCTAGCAACAACCCACCCCATCCTAACCGGTCCATCACGGCATCTGCGTGCCGAGTGTCTCGATTGCCGCGGTCAGATTCTTAACCCGTTGGCATTCAGCGCTGCCATCATTTTGCAACTTTTGCAACACCACGTGGAGTTGCTGCCTGGCCACGACCGGAGGCCATCGGTCGCTGGATGCGTTGTGGGGGGTTGGTGAAAACGACCTGCCTGGAAGGGAAACGGACCTCAACATCCCCCGTGGGTGGACTGCTGGGTGCTTTGCTGGTCAGTATTTAGCGAGCTGGCCTCTAAAGGATGAGTGGCAAAAGATAGAATCTCTAGAAATGGCAAGCAAAGGTGCTTGCGGTGTTTATATAAAGCATTAAAATGCCAAACCAGATCCAGCTGTGGCTAAGGACCAGTGGAAGAACATGTATTATAACGCCTTATGAAATGACAAGCGCAACATCCAAGAAGCAGAAAGAAGAGGCATCTATAAAATGAACATCCAGACGAATGGGTAAAAGATGTTGGGAAACCCGCTTTCACTAAAACATGACAATACTGGATCCCCAAAAAACATAACAAGATGGAGCCCACGAACCCGAATGCAAACACGTTCAAAAAACTACATATGTCCAAATGACACTCTTGTAGGACACTCTTGTGGGACACTCTTGTGGGTCACTCTTGTAGGAAACTTTTCTGGGACACTCTTACGGGACACTCTTGTGGGACACTCTTGTGGGACACTCTTGTAGGACACTCTTGTGGGACACTCTTGTGGGGCACTCTTGTGGGACACTCTTGTGGGACACTCCTGTGGGACACTCTAGTGTCCCACACTGTTGCGGGACACTCTTGTGGGACACTCCTGTCGGACACTCATTTGGGACACTCTTGTGGGACACTCTTGTAGGAAACTCTTGTGGGACACTCTTGTGGCACACTCTTGTGGACACTCTTGTA
>CAXAMN010001114.1:24245-62674 GCA_963970005.1 Durusdinium trenchii
GGGGACACTCTTACGGGACACTCTTGTTGCACACTCTTGTAGGACACTCTTGTGGCTCACTCTTATGGGACACTCTTGTAGGACACTCTTGTGGGACACTCTTGTAGGACACTCTTGGACACTCATACGGGACACTCTTGTGGGACACTCTTGTAGGACACTCTTGTGGGACATGCGGGACACTCTTGTGGGACACTCTTGTGGGACACTCATACGGGACACCTTTGTGGGACACTCATCTACTCTTCTAGGGACACTCTTGCGGGACACTCTTGTAGGAAACTCTTGTGGGATACTCTTGTAGGACACTCTTGTTGGACACTCTTGTAGGACACTCTTGTGGGACACTCCTGTAGGGCACACTCTTCGTACGAGACTTCCTCCAAAAGTCACGCTGCGAGGCTGCAAGACGAGCGTTTCGTACGAGACTTCCTCCAAAAGTCACGGGTCAAGTCTCAAAAACGAGCGTTTCGTACGAGACTTCCTCCAAAAGTCACGGGTCAAGTCTCAAAAACGAGCGCTTCGTACGAGACTTCCTCCAAAAGTCACACGTCAAGTCTCCAAAACGAGCGTTTCGTAGGAGACTTCCTCCAAAAGTCACATGTCAAAGTCTGCAAAACGAACGTTTCGCGCGAGACTTCCTCCAAAAGTCCAGCGGAAACACCCATCGGAGCACACACACATCACGCAGCCCTGCCAAGCAGTTTCGCGATTCCAGCCCCTCCAAACGACACCCGCTCACACGCCAATCCCAATGTGACAGCGACATTCACCTCTACCACAACTCTCAACCTCCCGATTCCCTGCACCGGCCACGAATCTTTTCGCGTCCACACGTCTAGCGCGCACAAAGTACTGCGCCTGCCACGAAATGTCACCTCCGTCACACATCGCAACCTCACGATTCCCTGCGCCTGCCACGAAAATCCCACTTCCACACCTCAAAACTCGCACAAAGTCCTGCGCCTGCCACGAAAAGTAACAATGTCATCTCATGTGAGCTTCAACAAAATTTGCCCCACACCACACGTTTGGAATGATTTCGACCCGTTCTGAGCACACTCCCAGAGTCCAAAATCGGCATTTCAGCTGAGACTTGTCACGAAAACAGAGCTTCGATGCCACACCCTGAAACGCAAATCCCAATGGCACGGCCACATCCAACACCCCAAAAACACGACTCTCCACACGCTAATCCCAATGGAACTGCGTAGCAAACTGCGGATCTCACAAAACGCTGCGCCTGTGCAGCGAAATGCATCACGCTTCTTGCGCGACATGTCCTTTTCACGTCGCAAAGTAACACGTGACACATCCATGCCTAGTCACTTGCAAAAGCTTCCCCCAATGGCAGCGCCTTAGCGCTCTACTGCGAACGGTTGCGGACGGTTGCGAACGGTTGCGAACGGTTGCGGACGGTTGCGGACGTAGAAACAACGGATCGCGAACAAGGCTCTACCCCCAGACCCCCAAGAGTTAAACGAGAACCCTTCGCTACGCATTCGGGAAAATATAACAGGGAACTCCGAGATGTCGTGGAACACCCCGCTCCGGTCCGCATCGAGGGACGGGAGGGGCCCCGGTGGCGGGTCAGAATGCGACCGGGAGCCGGCTCCAACATATTCACCGGTCTCCCTGGTCTCCGAGACAGGGGAGAGGAGACTCAGGAGAAAAAGCGTGCGTCCAAAGTAGCTGTATAGTGAATGTTTAATTGTTAGTTATTTTTCTGGTCTAATTCCTTCAGTTCCTTTCTTCCATTGATGTTTGGAGTCTGTTTGAAGGAACTTTTGAAAACAATTGAATTCTTTCTTAGACACTTTTCTGGCCGAATTTCATGCATGTCCTGTCTGTCCTTGATTTTTGGAGTCTGTTTGAAGGAAAATGGAAAGTTTGTGTTGACTTGTTTTTTTTGTGAAAATTGTTCGTTCAAACAGGTCTTGAAGCTCACAAAGGGCACCCCTCAAACACAAATACTTTCATGTTCCTCTGGAAAATGCCTTGTCAAGAGATCACTAGGCATTCCATAAAGTATCCAGATACAGTCCCACAACCGCCTCTATAAACTGCATTTCCATGTCTTCTCAAAACTACCAACAACTACCCTCTATATAAAATTGCTACCAAAAATGCATTTTCTAGTGACAAATGACCACCAATTTTGAGAGACCCATTCGCGGGGGATACCTCAACAAGCAAAGGGGCAAAGGCACATTGCTCAGTAGCCTTGGCGGCCTTGGCGCTGCAAAAACTTACAAAGAAGACTGCATCACATAGTATTATGATGTACCTTACAGCCTAACTCTGAAATCTCAAGGATTCATTCAAAAAAACAAAAAATGCAAAACCGCACTCAGAAATGATAACTAGGAAATGCAAAAAGAAAGGCATGAAAAAGGCAAGAAAAAGGCAGCTGGTCAAAAAGAGTGCATATAACAAAGCACAAAAATTGCAAAAGGAAACCAAAAAAACAAACAAAATGCAAAACAACAGTTTTAAAAACGTAAAACAAAAGCGAACAAAACGCACAAAAAATGCACATGCGCAACCAAATTTCGCACACCACCTTTTTGTGCGATTTGTTTTGCTGTTTGTGCGTTTTATGTGTGATTTTTAGCATTTGTTTGCATTTGTTGTGTGTTTTTTGGCCCTTTTTTTTGCGATTTGTTCATTTTCTCAAGGAAACGCACAAAAAAAACAGAAAATACAAAGCAAACAATGCAAAGGCAAAGACCAGAACGTGTTTGATCGCATTTGTTTTGCTTTTTGACTTTTTGATTGCATTTTTTGGCATTGTTTGTGCATGTTTGTTGCATTGTTTGTGTCTTGTTTGTGCATTTTTTTTGCATTTTTTGTGCGTTTTTTTGCATTTGTTTAGTGGACAAATGCGTGATTGTTTTTCGCATTTTTTTGTTTTTTGGCATTCCAAGGCATCCTTTGGTGACTTGTTTTTGCGTTTTCTGTGCGTTGTTTTCGGATTGATTTTGCATTATTTTTGCATTGTTTATGTATGTTTTTTAGTTTTGCTGTGTCATCAGAACTAGCTTTAGCGTACATCATAAACATAGTAAGTATATGTAACTGTATATATATATATATACGTACATATATGTGGCACCCCCCAAAAAACAAACATCTGCAAGTCATTCTATGTTGGTGTTTGCATCGTGTCTGGAAGAAGCTTAGTTACATTCTTTGAGGTATGGTTTGTTGACATGCTTTGAATAGTCTTAGGGGAAGCCCTTCCTGTCGCGGGGCCTCCGTCCCCCTCTCCTATTCTAACTTGGGGTAAAGACAAAATATAACAAGTAATTACAAGTGCAACAGCGCCAGTGATTACTGCGTTACTGCGTTATCACATGAAGAATGCAACTTGGAATGTGTGTAAACTAGAGTAACTAGACACAGTTGGTTAGACTTTATCAGAGCTGCCCCGTCCCGCCCACTCCTCCGCCGTCTTCCCCATCCTCCGCCTCATCCTCCGTCGCTGGGTCCAGAGGACCCCCGGCCCCAACCGCCAGTGCTAGATCGCAGTGGGCGCCACCGGACATCAACCGCGAGTGCTGGATCGCAGTGGGCACCGCCAGGGCTCAATCGCAAGTGCTAGATCGCGCTAGGCAAACAACGGGCCTCAACCGCGAGTACTGGAGGATAGTGGGCACCGCCGGCCCTTGACAGATAGAGTGCAAGACAAAAGGCAAGAATCGGCCAGAAGATATGCCAAACGAATATGCCAGATAGAACGCGAGGTTTCACACCAGATAGAATGCAAGAATTTATGCTAGACAAAATGCAAGATAGAAAGCCGGCACATAGGCGAGATGGAATGCCAGAATATTAGCAAGATAGAATGCAAGAGTTATATGCCAAACCAAGGGATATTGTATATGCAACATAGAATGCACGAATAGGTGTAAAATATAGTGTTAGAATTTATGCCAAATAGAATGCCAGAATATATGCCGGATAGAGTGAAAATGGGCGACTAGAATGCCAGAGTATGAGCCAAATAGAATGCCAACACATATGCCAGATAGAATGCAGGAATATAAGCCAGTGAGATAGAAGCCAGAAGATACGCCAAATAGAATGCAAGAATGCATGCAAGAATGTCAAAGTATGCCGGGTAGAATGTCAGAAGCAATACGAGAATGTATGCCACATAAAATGCCAGGCGAGAATCTATGCAAGAAAGAATGTCAGGAAACATGCCAAATGGAATGCCACAACATACGCCGAATAATGCCAAATAGCATGCGAGGACACAACTGCAAAAATGGGCGCGCTTTTGCGTCATATCTGCGTATTCCAAAATTATGGGCCTTATTGGCCCTAAGCTTCTGGAGATTATGTATCCACGGAAGGTTCAAAGCCAAGGCAACACCTGGCTTCAATATGTTCTCTGACATGTTTTGCAAAAAAACTAAGGGTATGGGGCCTGGTCGAAATGTTTTCTTCCAAAAATGGCTGAATGTCGTGTTTATATTGGGGGCCACAGCTGGTTAATCAAGGAAACAAGAACCCAGCAAGTATTGGCACCAAATTCTGAGAGGTGTCACTTGAGCTGCACCGCTTTCAGCTGCTCTTTGAGGAAGGTGAGCAGAGCTGGCTGAAGTCTGTGCCATTTTATGCAATGCTTGAATAAACAACTTGTATATGCTGGAATCTGGCAATGTTTGCTAGCCGCGCGGATCTAGCGCATTATTTTTCAGCCAGCTACTTTTCAAAACATGTCTATTCTTTTTGATTAGCCGGACTCCATATTATATATATAGTATGAAAGCAACGTTTGACATTGATTGAAGGATGTCATTAAATCCCATCCTTTGAAAACGATAGGACACTCTGAATCTCCATTGAATTTCGAATTCTGAAGAACATGTTGTGGACATGCTTAACATGGACTGTCCAAAAAGAAATTATTCGGGTTAAAATGAAATATTGCTCTCATGACAGGTGAGAGTATCTTTGGATACTTTGGATATCTCCTTTTGACATTAACATAGTTTCTTTAATTTACACCTGAAATGCTTCCGCCCTGTCTTCCACATAAAAGGAATAGCCTATTCGTTTCCCGAAACTCTTTCATTGAGTTGAGCTCTTTTCTCTTTTGCAACAGGCCTCATTTCTCATGAATATTTTATGTTTTTCAGCAAACGGTGTCTTTCAAAGAGGAAAATTCAGCTTTGCAAAGGGGAATGCTTTCTGCAAAGGAAAGGCCTTTTCAAAATGCAAAAAAGGAAACAATCATGATACAAGGTGAGACCCCCTCACAAACCAACAAACCAGTTTTGAAAAGTGATATGTTTAAAGAAACTAGTTGTTTTAACGATCATTTGTGGATAAAGGATGGGGATCGGACCCTTAAAGTATAGGAAATGCTCATGAAAGCCGTTTTACGGTAGCAGTAACTAGTAGCATATAGAGTCAGGATTCTGATCAAATATGTTAAGAATTAAGGGTTAAATTAAGAGACAGCTTTCGATAAAAATGATCTGGGACAGGACTACACGCGTACTTCAAAACCAAGAGGCTTGCTTCCATAATCTGATACAAACAGGAATACTATTTTGTGAAGGGAGTTTTATATTCTAAAGGTGTTTGCTTGTAAGCAACATGTGTCTATGGCATATACATATGATAAAGTTATAAGTTAAACAAAAAACACATGAATTCCTGATGCCCGATGCCCCGGGCTTTTTTGGCGAGACAAATCACCTCCAGCCTCTTTGGAGTTCAAAGAACAACCGCTACAACTCGAAAAGCAAGACCGAAGGAGGGTCGCTACATGTCGAGGAAAACGTTACTGAACAAATCAGAAAAGCGATGACAAACGCTCTTGACAATCCATGGAAAGCCTTTCAGAATCCTTTGCTTGAACCATCTTACAACTTCAAATATCTTAAAACTGTTTCCCAATGATGCCAAGGTCGAGTCCAATTCCACACGACAACATTCTTAAGCGAGCCGTGCTCACCTGACCATCATGCTACGAAAGGCTGCTCGAAAGCGACTATCCTCGGTCTGGGCACCATGACGATGATCATCACTGCTCGAAGCTTCCCCCGTTCCACGACGGTTCAGCGGTTCCATGGTACGACGGTTCATCTGAACATGCACGCGGGGTGGCTTGGTCTTGGACACCATGGGACCATGGACCCCTTCAGGAGTCAGGATGGACCGGTCCGCGAAAAAACGCCATGACGCAATGAGAACAAGGTGCCCAACAAAAAAGATTCGAGGACTTTGGGTGTCCGGCTAGGTTGGAGTGATTTGAATTCATGCATCCAGTGTTAGGGCATGGGACCACATCACAACATATCACCCCACCTGCGATGATCTGAATCACCTTGACTCGGACAAACCCCAAGATCTATCTTAACACCGATGATTCGGCCCTCTGCATGCACAACCGACGAAGAACCTGGCCATCTGCTAAAGCTGGTCTCAGACGCGGAATGGATGGCACAGGGGTTTCCTATACCTGATGCACCTACTCTATGACTCTATACGACCATGTTCGTTGCAATCAATCAAATCGAAACATGCATGCAAACTCAGTAACTCTGTTTGAGGGGTGGAGTCGGAATGGTGATCTTTATTGGTTTGTAGAGCTCACGTCACTTGAACTTGATTGATCTTCATAGGAGTCATAGGAGGGCAGGAAGTACACGCACACGCGGCCCACGAGGCACATCCACTTCCCATCTGCAACAAGGGGCGGCCATGCTCGGTTGCCGGGATCCTTCCTCCAGAAGAGGCTCTACGGCTGTCCACAGTCGAGGATCCCGTTCAGACAAATCCACCAGTTTCTTTCCTCAGCACGGCTAGTGCCCAAAAGGATCCAAAAAGGAGAACATTGATCACTCGGCCAACGTGGAAGACTAAACGCGGCTCGACCAAGATAGCGCTGATGGGCCGCGGGTCTCCCCGAGCATCGCAAAGAGTATAACGATCGAGACCCACAGGATCACAATGGATCAACTAATTGTATCATGTTGTTTCTATGTTGCTACTGAATCGGGTAATAAATGATATTGGATTTTAGTGGATGATATAGGCATAGTTTATATGAGGCGCTGGTTTGAGCTATTGTTTCTGCAACTGAATCACCTATATCAAATATGCACTGTGCACTGTTTTAGTGTCGCACCTTGCCATGTAGGACAAGCAATAGAATACACACCGGAGAGAAACATCGGGAACATCGCATGCTCTGGTGGCTGTAGTGTCACGTCGAAACGGAGACTATTAGACAGGCAACGCAAGGCTGCTTTTCAATTGTTGCACCCTGTTAGCTCATCTGAGAACTGAGGTGGGTAGGGAAGACCGGCCCTCGCTTCCTTGACTGTGTGGTACCTTTATTGAACATTGCTATCCTTCTCGGAGACCTCGATATACAAACGGGTGTCTGCAAAAAGGCACAACCAAAATGCATAAAAACACACACTACTTGTAAAAAAACTTACTGTATTGCGTACACCTACCTAACATGTTGAAGTTTTATCTCTTAAGTATGGAGAGTACCAGTACGGCAAATTGTGTGGCCTTTCGATTTCAAACAACTCAACTCTCAACTCCACCATCCGGACCAGGAACCCCAAAAAGCTGAGCTCTTGATGTGAGGATGGGATGGGAGCCTGCACCTCCTGGTAGTATATAGATGAAACGAATTTGGCCAATTTTTTCTTTTTCGAAAGGTGCTGTGCTTGTGCTGAACTTGATGATTCTATTTACACGTTGCATGATTTTTGCCATTCAACACCTCCGCCTTCAACTGCAATGTCGCTTCACTGGCGGACGAGCCTCGGACCTCTGGCAAAACGATGGTCAGTAGTTCTTCGCCGGACAAGTCCTACACGGTGCAAGCGGTGCTCGGAATGGATCGTGAGCAAAGAACCACCGAAGTGGGACGGAACGACTCTGGAACGGATCGGTCGCTTCTTTACTTTTCAGGGCAAGGAAGGATATCTTGAGTTTGGTTTCTGGACAGGCAATATGTAGATATATTACCTTCAGGCGCCAGGGGTCACTTTGGCCTACTAGCTATGACGCTACCCGCCCGAGTCCTCAAGTTCCACGTGACTGCACCAAGAACACTGGACGCCGCCCCACAACCCACACCAAAAACAGCCAATTCGCCCATCTGGACAGCTCAAACCGGTCTGCCAAAGTGGGCTTCACTCAGTGACCGCCAGTCGGCAGGGGTTGCACCATGAGAAGTGCGCGCGGCTTCGTTGCGCGGAGATCTTCAAGTTATGCTGGCGCAAACACTGGTGCTGGGTATGTACATTGTATGCAGCTGTATGCCAAATACAACAATAATCAACAAAATAACCATCCGACCAACCCATAGAAGTACCAAGCACACCTTGCGAGCTTCAGACATATAATGCCCAGCCAAGTCTGTGTTCACCGCTGCCAGGTGAACCTGTGATACAACATATCGGCCCAGAACTAGAACCCACCACACCTGCACCATCCTTGTCGTGCAAAAAAAGCCAAACTTTTGGGCTTCTGCCACGGAACAAAAAAGGTAAACATGGCCCAATCAATTCCCTCTGTTTCTCACCACTTGCCCCCATCCCGGCAAAACACTATTCCACAGCTGTGACGCATCTCCTCATTAAATGGTAGGTTTGTTTATTTTGTTTGGACTGGACCGGGATGTGCTCTGGTTGGATGCAAAAAAACAATAAAGTAAAATAATATCGTACAATATCTAGGCGGATCGCGTGCACATGGACGATCGCCTCTTTTGCGAAAACGCTTGGGCAAAAGGTGCACCTGGTGTGCGGGGTTCAGTGCATGCTCAGCCTCGAGACCCTTCACGAACACTCGGCTGCGAAGTGCTTTCATGTTGCAAACTCTCATTGGTAATTATTAATTATGCTTTCCTTTTCGTGAAGGTTCCGTTAGCTGGGTGAACGGAGCGTCCAGCCACTTCCTCAGGCCGTCGCGAAGGCTCGTGGCCTTTGTCAGGCCGTCAGCCCACATTACCTCGGGGCACCACCTCATGATGAACTGCTGGATGCTGCGGATGTCGATGTAGGTCCGCTTCTCCGTGGTCTTGGGGTGTTCGGCGCTGACTGCATCAAACAAGCTCTTGCAGTCAGTCACCTGCACCTGCTGAAGGCGCCAGGTGCTCATGTCCTTGGCAGGACCTCGCCCTCGCCGGTCAGCAACTCGCTCAGGAACAAATTGGCAAAGTAGGCCCTGTCCACACAGTCGTCACACGACATAGCTTCACTTGCCAGGGTGCTCCGACAAACCCTGCTGGATCTGTTTCTGCGCCAGTCGACCGCGTTGGCCTTCGTGTTGGTCTCGGTGCAGTGTGGTGCCGAGATCATGACCAGGCAGCCTTGCTGTGAGGAGCACTGATTGGGCGTTAGCCCATGATACATCGACGTAGCCAACGATCATTGAAGATCTGTTGATGGCCACGCTCTGGAAGTTGAGCCCCTTCTTCTTGGTGTTGCGGCAGTACCAAGGTTTCATGAGGGTAGCCAGGTCGGCCGGACTGGTGTCTGAGCCTTTGTTGACGAGCGACACCCATGCGCCAATGTCAGGGCGCGTCTGGCTTGAGAGCCATTGCAGTGACCCTGTCACTGAGCGGAACTCTGCCTGGGTCCGCCTTCGCTGATGCGTTTCTTCTTCAGCTTTCCGGCATCGGTGTTCTCGATGAACTTGGTCTGGGTGACCTGGAGTTGGAGGCTTGTGCCAAGGGCCGCCAGCTTCAGTTCTTTTCCTTTGAGTTCGAGGGAGTCCTCAATGCTGAGCTGCTTCTGGCTGCCCCACGAGAACAATTGCAGGAGCTCTTCCTTGTTGCAGTCGGTGCGACACGTGAGGAGGAAATCGTCAACGTAGACGATGCACACTGCCATCGGCTTTCCATGCTCCCTCTTGTAGAAGAGCATGCGGTCGAGGTGGTGCTGCTTGAAGTGGATGCTCAACATGCGACGCACGACCTCTTTGAACTAGGTTCTTGGTGCTGATCCCAGGCCGTAGATGTTCTTGAGCACACGGTGCAGCTTTGCTGGAAACGTGTATGCCTTGATCGTGGTCTCGTCACGAGGCGGCAGCAAATATAGAGCTTCTGGTCGCTCGTTTCCTCATTCGTTGGCAATCTCGCAATACCAGTTTGGACTCCCTCGGGCGCTCAGGGCAGGTCCTGTCTGGACCACTCCTTTCTGGCGTCACGTTCTCAGTAGCGGCATTCCAAGAAACCAACTTGTTCTTCTGGGCCTCATACCACCCCTTCCCGGCGCAGAGACGGCTTTTGTGGCATTCAAAAGATGTACTTGGTTGCTGGGTACATGATGTGAGACGTACACAACATGCGAGACATGATGGTTGTCATCGGCCTCATCGTGACCACCATAGTGGTTCAAAAAGTGCACTGCTTTGGGATTCTTGCCGGTCTTGCCATCACCTTTGTTGCTGCCTTCGCCACTGCTCTGCTTGCTGACGCTGCATTCAGCATCGCCAGCCCAGTGCCCTTGCTGTCCACAAGCTGCGCAGTGGGTGTTTTGCGCTTCCGGTCAGGAATGCTGCGTGTCGGTGGGCCAGATGAAGTGGTCCTGTACTTTCGAGCCTGCATCAGAGGGCTCTTGCTCTCCGTCTCCATCGTCCTGCTCGTCAGCCTTCTGTGGAGTCAGGAATGTCGTCATCGTCCAGCTCTGCTGACCGGTCTTCTTCTGGTGCCTCAGGCACTTCCGTCACGAACGCCTGCTCGGTGTTCTGCTTCCCCTTGCCCTTGCCCTTGAAGTTGGAGTGGAAAGATCGCTGAGCGCCTTTCCCGGTCATGGCCTTGTCCAAGGGCAGGAGGTAGTGTCTTATGGTCCGGCCACTGAAAAAGCAAAACATCCTTGACTGTGTCAAACTCCAGCGACTGGCCGGTCCCGGGTGTTCTGGAGATAATTTTGCCCTTTCTAAAGGCAGAGTGCCGCGAGCTTCACTGTCGTACACGCCCTGGGCTCGGATGTTGGTGGTGGCCAACGATCTCTTGGATAGCGGTTTGTGAATGCTCTCATGCTCTCATTGGGGCTTCTATAGATGTGCTCGTAGGTCGACAGGAGCTGGCGTTTCAAGTGGACCGTCCGGGCTTCCACGGCCTTCTGGATGGTGTCCACGATGAAGGTCACGCCGTCAGGATGGTAGATTCCCTCCACCGCCGCGGTCCTCGAGCTCTTCTTCCAATTCTTCCTTAGGGAGTTGAACAGAAGGATGCCTGTCTCCTTCTTGGGGACGTAGTTCACCACCTGCACATTCACATTTCGACGCGTGTGCGCCATTTCCTGAAGGCGGTGAAGTCGCTCGTGTCATAGTGCCACGGTGGTGGCTGTGGTGGTTGACCACCTCTGTACTTCACTCCATGGACTGGCCCCTTCATGCTGTTCCATGAAGTCGAGAAGCTGGCTCCAGGAGTCCTGGATGGTGGGCCTGATGGTGGCCTTCCCGATCCACTTGCCTCAGGGCCTCCTTGAGGTCGCCGGCGTCTTCTCCGACTTGAGGTGGATGATGTACCTGAGGGTGAAGTCGCCGGTGGAACAACGCTGGGGTCATGAGTGGGTGCCTCACTTTCGGCTCCTTCTTTCATGGAGCCTTCCCAGTACCCATCAGGGTCATCGTGATGTGCATGAACAGGTTGTGCTTGGGCTTGGGGAGGATACCATCCGAACCGTCCATGAATAGGAAGGGGTTCAAGCCATGCGGTAAATGAGGAAGTCCGGAAACAGGGTCATGGAGTACTCGACAAGGTCCAAGAGGTGCGCGACCAGGCTGCGGCATGGTTGCCCTCGGAATATTCCATGAAGTAGCGGAAGTTATGCCTGGTGCGAACAGGTAGTTGGGCTCAGAACTCAAAGGAAAGCTGGGAACATAGAATGAACTGCTGTTCAAGCCAGTGGTCATGGGCTGTGGGGAAAACAGGTTCGACCCACAGCGTCCGCAGCGCCAGAACTTGGCCTCCTCATCCCACCCATAGTCCTTGGAGCTGCACCGCTCGGAGATCCATAGGTCATCAGCGGCCATGTCATAGCCGGAAACCTGCGGGGCGTCAGCTGTTGCAAAGGCCGCCACACTCGGAGAGGGCGTTGAAGGGGTTGAGGCACTCAAGGTCGGTCGCCAAGGTGTGCCAAGGGTGCCGCGATCCAGGAGGGGCTGGTCGACGTCAGGAGCACGGCCACCTGGAGCATGCGGCAGCAACGGCATGGCACGAAAAACAAGGGCCAACGGGCCAGAGCACAAAGGCTCCGCTGCCAACTAGGCGGATCGCGTGCACATGGACGATCGCCTCTTTTGCGAAAACGCTTGGGCAAAAGGTGCACCTGGTGTGCGGGGTTCAGTGCATGCTCAGCCTCGAGACCCTTCACGAACACTCGGCTGCGAAGTGCTTTACTAGATGCAATCACTACTATCATTACCCTTTATATATATATATAGATTGCTTTGGAGTCGCCGGTGTGCCTCACTGCGACCATTCTTGGTCGCGCAAGCAACTTCGCCCAAGCCACTGCAAAATGCGACATGTGTCCACCCTCAGATGAGAAAAAAAACATACAGTACAACCAATCTTCCAGAATCCCAGAAACTTTGCCACACCTTTTCCACCCAAATGCACCAACGACTCCAGTACCTGTCCCACGAACTCTTCGCATGTGACACGGGTGCGTCACCCACATACACTCCGGATCGCACACGCATGCCTTGAGGATCTGCCGGTTACGCTTGTCCAGGTGGATGGCCCGCTTGTCGTGATAATGATGGCAGAAAAGACATGAGCCTTTGTGGGCGAAAGCTCTTTTTCTGAGTTTTACTGGAGAACTTACAGGAACCCTTCTGGTGAATATCTTGGATTCTGGATGCTAGAAAGGTCTGCATCTTGGATTCTGGATGCTAGAAAGGTCTGCAGCCTGCTGTGTAGCTTTGTTGAGCTTTGGCTCGAAGCTATGTGATATTTTGTAGGATTATGTGGGTGAAAATCCTCCAGTAGTCAAGACTTCTGGCATTCTTCTCAGGGTGCACTTGGGGTGCACCACCCTGGTCAACTGCAACGACATTCATAAGGAAACCAGATACTTCTTGTGCGACGCGGGGCGTGCCGTTGAAAGGCTCAGTCTAGAGTCTAAGGTTCCATGTTGGCCACGGCATCTGACAGTGGCCGAGAAATCGTACCCCTTGGGAGTTCCGTCGATGTGCCCCGCACTTTCCGTCGATGTGCCCAATGTTCATCTATCCATATTAGGCGCATATGCTGGCACATACCAACCAGTACCAAACACTACCAACTCCTGATTCCGATTGAACAATGTAACAATTTCCACTGAATGTTCATGTCGAAGTGTTGCCAGTCTCTGCAGAGTTTTTCAATGCCCTTCTCACTCTCTCTCTCTCTCTGTTGAAACAACCCCGCATGATCCCACCGCCCGGGTGATCCAGGCCATGCGGCTACCATAGTCGCAGCGACCGCTATGGAAGTAAATGCATGCTCGCGCACAAAGCTCTGGATGCCAAATGCTTCCAGGGTTCACGAGCTCCGCCGAAACTCGGTCCTGGAACCGAACAAGAACTTTCACAGCTCTGGTCATCCAGGTTGACCTCGCTTTCAAATGAACATGAAGGTGTTACATGGTGTTACCATGTTGCCTACATGTGGATGCCAATATGTGCAAACCCCATCGCTTGGCGCTGAAGAGAGTACACAGTGAGATGCTTTGGCCTAGCTGCCGGTGCACGAACGTCTGGGCAGGTCCACAACCATATCGCGAAACAAGCTGGCTTATTCTCTTCCCACCTCGGGCATGCCCAGGAGCCACTCGCACCTTTCGTTTGCTAATTACGGCGTACCTTCGTTGCGGAGCCCTTGTCACTTGCGCAGCGGGGTTCGGCCCTTCCGGTCTGGCAGGGTCGCGGTGTCTTCCCGTCGCCGCTGCTTGCGACCGTGGTGGGTGCGATGGTGGAAAGCGTGACTGAGGGGGTGCCTTTGGGTGACAGCGGCGATGGTGGATGACCTGGCTTGGATACAATGTCTGCAATATATACATCAAAATATATAGATATATCAATATATATATATATATTTTTTAAATACCTTGTGTCTCCAACGACCCGTTTAAATTTGCCTTTCCAAGCAAAATATGTTTTTGAAAGAAAGCACTCTTTTTTGCATATGTCACGAGATGTTCCTTTTTTGTTTGTGCCCTGTCAGACCCTCCTTAGACAGTGTCCTGAGACCTTTTTTCGGCGTCCAAAACGCATCTTTTTGCTTCCAAAAGGCGTCTTTACGCGTCCGCACCGGACGTCCGGATGAAGATTCACTCTGTACCTTTTGTTGAGTCCTCATCTCTGAAAACGTGTTTTTCGAGCAAAAACACAAAAATATGAGACCCAAAACAAAAACGCTGAAATAAAGGGTCTTTGGAGACGCTAACATACATGCAATTAACCTTTGAACATCTTTGAACATAATAACCACACATAACAAACACGTATCTTCGAACCAAACTTCAGCGACGGTCTCACCAGGTTGAATTGGTTCACGATGCAAATGTACAGCGAGGGATTCAAAACAATTGACAACAAAAGTAGGGGACAACAGTAGCCCGTGGCAAAGGCCAGTCTCGAAAACACTCTTCTTGCTTCGTGTGACTCACCACGTCGGAGAGCATTGAACAGTCGCAATGCATGCATAGAATTTGAAGCCGGGTTTGGTTGAGACATGTTGAAGCATTGTAAAACAGTGCTTGAGGCATTGGCTTTGTTGCGGCGGGACTTCGCCGTCAGCGTGTTTCCAGAAAGCATCGTAGTGGCAGTTTATTTTTTGGTTGGAAACGATTGCATAGTCGACGACCCAATTCGTAGACGACCCAATTCGTAGGCTTCTGCACGTGGAACTCCCAAAACACCGGGTGTTTCCATGGACGAGTCGACCGAAAACCAACAATTCCATTTCGCATCGCGAAGCACCAAAGGGTGTGACAACGTTGCAGGTTGACAAGCATTGAACTCAATGAGGATCAAACGAAATCAACAAACACACCCAAAAAGGCACCACGTGCGCGAACATATTTCCAATTTGATCGTGCAGCTTACATATCCATCAACTTCTCCACTTCCCCCCATCTCCAAGTCTACCTCTTACAATGTCTCATCTCCGGATCTCTCCACTCTTTCCCAACTCTTCTCAGAAAAAGCTCTGTCCTCGTCCCTGGCGGGTCGAGACCGGAGGAACCGAGGAAATGGCACGGAGCTCAGCTCCTCTTCTTCGGTCTTCCCGCCGCCTTTCGTTCGCCAAGAGCCCGGTGCCACGCCAGCGGACGAGGCGGAGGGCTCGGAGAGCTCGGCGTCGAGCTCCTGTGCGTCCATCAGGCATATGCCGTCCTGGCCACCCGCGCTAGGAGCCAGGCTGCGCAACGACGGAGATCTGAGGTGTTGAAAGACTGATCTTTCTGAGGTGTTTTGATCGTGTGGTGCCAAATAGCAAGATCATACCAGCCCCCCCCAAGGAACAAGGGTGAAAGAGACTGCGATCGCAGGCGACCCACGCCATGACAATCTCCCTACCTTCAGCAGCTGTGGTCTACCTTGTTTCGTTTCAAACCCAACCGGCACCACTCTGAGAAGCCCGGACACAGCATCACCGTGGCCTTGGACAAGAAAGCACGGTGGTTCAAGCATCTGGGAAAGCCCCACTTTGAACCCTCCTATTGGAGAGAGAATGAAATTCATTGGTCTAGATCATTCTTCTCTAACTGGAGTTTAGAAGCTCGGGTACCTCAACATCCAATTTTAAGACTGATCATGGCAATACATCTCAATACGATATATACGACAGCAGTACCCCTTCAAAGCAACTTACTGTATATATACATATAACGCATCAAATTCATGTTGGCTCTGACTCAATTCATCCCCCGGGTGTCAGCCGGTCTGCTCAGTGCGTGGCCGAAGTACCATCGATGCCTCGGTGAGGGGGTCGGGAACCGCCGGTGGTCGGAGGTCCGGCGGGCTTGGAGTCTGGGAACACGGTGCTTTGGGGGGTGATGTTGTCTCGTTTCAACGGCGGTTTTGCGGCGAACCTGCGCAGCAAAAACTCTTCTAAAAACATCAAAAATTGCCCAGGCAGGCTGCGGCACGGCATGGGATTTCAAGGCTACTCACTCTGGAGGCGATTCTTTACGCCGGCCTACAGCCTACTTTGCCAACTTTGCATCCGGCTTGGCAACAACAAACATATAATTACATTCTCACAACCGATCCAGATTCAAGTTGAATGTATGGTGAGCATACATACATAGAGAGAGAGGGTTGGAGCCACCCACGGCCACCATACCTTTCTGCCGTCTCTTGTGCGATAGTTCTCGGCAACCGAATGCACCTCCCAAATCCTCCAAACAAATAAATGTCCATCTGAACACCCACTGCCTTCCATCGGTGCCCCAAATGAGATGGCAACCGAGTCGAAGCTCCTGCATCCAAGCATGCAAGTGGAACATGTCTGCTGATGCCTGCTGTCTTCGCCGTAGCTTGCATTGGAACTCTTCCCTACCATCACGTGGTCGATGCCACCCATGAAGGGTTCAGTTGTCGGTCTGCGCAGGTTCCTCGATCGACCTTTGACGCCACAGGCTGAGGCCTGTGGTGGGCGCTCCACAGTGAACACAGCGAAAATAGAAGACACAAAGATGTTGTGTGGTGTGCTGTCTTCATTGTCAGCTTGTTCGAATACACCAAACAAATCCACCAGCTTTCCTCATGTTTCGTCGAATGCTCCATCCGTTTTCGAGGGCGTCATGCACCGTGAGTTTCGTCCGATTCGCGCAGTCCGAAACATCGAAATGGACTGACGAGGTGCGCAGTCTTGACTTGATGTGGTCATTGTGTACAGTCATCTCACTGTGGTTTTGTAGACCCACATCTAAAATCACCATATAGAATAAAGCCACAGGCTTTCCATTCGGTGGCGGGTGGCGGGCGTTTGGTGTTTGTGGTGGTGGGTGGGGTTTGCAATCCGGATGTGATTGTGATTGCTCACACTTCTGACAATTCCAGCTCTAAAGGCCAAGCATGTTAACCCCAGGTGGTCATGGGACATCATTGGGCCACTTTTAGCACTGCATTAGTGCCTTAAGTACTCCTAGTACTCCTCTCCAGTTTGATACGGACCACAACCTTGCAGCCTTTGCCTTTAGAATGCCTTTCGCATCCGTCGTAGCCCTTAGCGTCGTCGCTTCGTCGCGGTGTCGCCCGAGTCGCTGATGGCCGCCGCCGAGCTCCGTGAGGGGAGCTGAGTCACCTCGGAGCGGATCGGAACGGTGACGTCACCGATTCCCAACTGATGTTCCGCACACGGTGAGGAGGAATTGCTGAGGAATTGGGCCGTTGGGCCCATCGAATTTCTGGAAAAAAAACACCTGCGGTCTTACAACACCTGTCCCCTGTTGCTGCCAACATTCCCTGCACGAGAAAAAGGGTGGCAACATCTGCCTGGTCTCATTTGGGCGATGTTTGCTTTGGATCATCCACACTGTTTGGTTGTCCCATTCTGCCATCATGTGCAACCTATGAATCACATGCAACCCACCTGGGCGTCCCTGGCCACCTCACCCAGGGCTTTTCTCCATTCTGCAGGACCAGCATCGCTACCTGGCCAGACGACCCCTTCGGACCCAGTGTGGCTCCAAAGCAGTCCAACTTGTTTAGGGTATAGGTAGCTCTGGAGAAACGATGTGCAGTCCTTAAGGCAACGATTTGGAAGGTTGAGTCGAATGGGTTAGACTCGCATTTCTCACATTTTCCTGGGACGGATCATTCTAGAACATTCTATTCGGGGACAGTCCGGTCTGACCAGTGTGAAATTCATGTATCAAGCCATGCCTTTCATGCCTTGCCTGCAGACCCACAGCAAACACGAACTGCTTGGACCCCTCCGCTCCCCGGAGCTGCTCGCGGGCTCGCGGTGTCGCACCGTAGGGCACGCTGCTTTCTGAGATCAACTCGCCCGCTTGATTGAGGCAGGCCTCAGGTTGACAAAGATCGATTTATGCATTGAAGCAACCACAAAACAACAATTGGCATTGACTGTGGGCCAAAGCAAATTGCTTGTATAGTTATTATATTAATTATGTGAATTATGCATATATATATATACAGTATATTCTACTGATTATGTTCAACATTGGCCAACCCTGGTCAACTTATATAAATATTGACTAAGATTTACATAGATTTACCACCCTCCAAAAGTGGGTCGACCGTGCACGTCCCAGCAGTGGACGTCCTCGAAAAAACGATCCCGCTGCCGACCTGATCATATTCGCCCCCACCACAAACCGCAACTGCACCTGGTGCAGTCGAACGACCATAATAATTCCCAACCCAACCCAACCCACCCAGGTCACACTGAAACCAAGAGCCAGGGCCACTGAGCATCACAGAACATGCAAACATACCTCCAACATACCTGGGAGCGAGAATACCAACAATTTTAATGCAAGTTCTTGCTTTGAGGACGTCACCGCACCCGCTAGCCACGCCACAAAGGAACGGACCGTCTGACCCGGCTACCAGGTCGCCCGAACCCGCGTTTCACCCGCCACCCTGCACGGACCCAGGGCTCGCACGACGCCAGCGTCACTCACGAATCGGTTTGCTGCCATGCCACAGCCCGGCAGCCGGAGGTTCCAAAGTCCACACCAATGAAGACCTTGGAAACCAGGGCTTTGGGGACGCAGGCAAGGTGTCCGGAAAAAACATGTCAGTCGGGTTGATTCAACACCTCTCCGGTGTGTGCTTTACTTGGCATGACCAGTCAGTCCTGTTTCGCTTTGGGGTGATCGGGACGATTTGGCCGAATATCGTACCATGTTATTGATTGTTTTAGGGTCCTATAGCCTATATAGGTGCTGCAAGATGGCAAGATTTGCTTCATCCTTCCTGGTCAACATTTTTTTGTGCTCAACGTATGCTTAGTTTGGTTCGGTTTCAAAATGTGATTTCTCTTTATTCCTGTGCAAGTTGTGCAGGATTGGATTTTGTTTGAGTCAAAAATAGGCCTGTGACAATGCAGCGAAGCACTGGGGCAACCTGACCAATCACCAAACATTTGCCACGATTTGGCGGCCACTCGCTGCTGCAAAGATTTCCTGGATGTCTGTATTGCATTAGTTGACTCATGTAGTTCTGTAACTACTCTTTGAAGTCTCGTTATATAGTCTTTGTCTCTCTCCGAAAACTGTCCCAATACTTGACGTCGTTGTTTGTGGCCTCCACTTCGCAAAAGGAAAAAAAACACTCCACCCCAACCGCTGGAGCGGAGCCTACCGAGGCACAAGCCTTCTCGTCAGACCCTGACGCAGTGTGAAGTTCTGGGTGAGAAATGAGAAACAAAACATTCAAATACCACATCAAAAGGGAGGTGAGGGATGAGAAGGCAGGAAGTCTCAGCAAAACAATGACCACCATCCTAATCTGCATTCCAAAACAGCAGGAACTTCTGAAGGACCGAAAGGATCCTCTTGATTTGAGACTCTCAGGACGCAGGTTTGACGGGGCTTATCAAAATGAGCACGCCCACGAAAGTAATGCTTATACATATATATAGTATTGTCCTCACAAAGCATACCCCGGCCTAACCCGTGCACCTTGCAATCATCGTAAATCATGTGTCTATCACCATCTGTCCACCCAAACATTTATGGTAAGGAGGTGCTCCTGCGAGCTTGGCTACTCCCGAGTGCCTATTAAAAAAACGGATCCTAGTTAAAAAAATCATGTCGGATCCCCCTAAATGCGGTTTATATTTGTTTTTAAATTATTTGTTTTTAAATTACCGCCCTTTCAAGCCGCTACTAAACTACCAACATGGCCGGTTTTGGGGGGGGTTTTTCTTATTAGGTTCCCGAAACAACCGTAATTGCCCACCTCTGTCCGCCCTGTCTATCCACCATGACACGCCGCGCTTACACCAGCAGGCTTTCCTTCCCCCAATGGCACGGACTCACGCAAACGCACTTGCCACCGAGGTCATGCAACACCGCATGGCACAGCGACATCACCTTTCGAAAGCTTTTGCTGTTAGTCTACTGAAGAATCACTATTCTAATGAAGGTTTTTGTAGGGGAAAAGGAAGACCCTTCGATCTGGAGGTTCTTTTTGCATTTTTGATACGAGTTTAATAGAGGATTCTATATAAAGTTTTCCTCGATTACTTTTTGGTTTTGAAACTCTTTCCAGGTGACCCTATTTTGGACCCCCTGATTTCAGGGACCCCCTATTAGAAACAATGCCACCGAGGTTTCCTTATTAACGGGGGGGGGGCCTCGTGTTGTTTAATAGGTGGAAGGGATTACTTGGAGAAACTTGACTTGATCCTTCTTTGAAGGCAAGCCGTCAGGTGTCCTGCGGAAAACAACAACGTTTTCTTCGAGATCAACTTGGCATCAGCTTCCACCAAACCGAACACTTGGGCTTGGAGGCTAGTAAGGCAATGGATAAGGTTATCTTCCACTTCTCTAGTTGCCTGGAAGGTCTACTTTGATCGGCGGCTGGAGCTACTTTTCATAGTCCTTTGGCGCAGGCTCGCTTCTCTTTGGCTCGATGGGCCAAGTGGGTGGATGAACCCCGCAGCCAGCTCTGGTGGTTCCGAAACAGGCACTGAAGCAACATACTCAGTGCTAAACAGGGTTTTGCACGAGACTTAGGGGATCGAGGGGACTGCGATAAATTCTATAATATTGCATGCAATTACCATTACATACAAACTGAGACAAGACGGATCAATAGGGTGCACTACAGTATAACACTTCAGTTCGGCTACCAGACTACCAGACTATGTCAATGGCACTGGTGTTTACCTCCAGAGTTCACAGCCGAGATATTTTCTCTGAATAGTTGCATCACACAAGGATATGGCTGGTGCTTTCGTATGGATTTCTGAGGTGTTTGACTCTTCTGCGTGCCGGGCTGCTGTGCGGGATCGGTGTCGGTTGACCCCCGAGGGAGCGGTGTAGCACGGGTACTGTGAATATCTCATGCTACACTGGTCGCGTACTATATCCCATATACAGCTCACAAATAAAGCCTTTGCGTATAAAATGCTGTAGGCAGTTGCGTTTGGTCGGAGTCGAGAGGTTTTCCCTTTGTCCCACAAATGTTTCATTGGCATCGGAGTGGTTGCTGAGGCTTGCGTATTCCAGCCATATACAGCCTGTACCCAGGAAGGACAGGCGCATGCACACATGTGTATCTGGTCAGCCTATAGTATCTAATAAAACACCTCCACTTCATTGGTTGAGTTCCGCTTTTAAGCTTCTGGTCCACCATGCACGAACCACCTATCATGTGGCATGTGGCGGCCTGAGGTCAAATCACGCGGCCTCTCAGAGGTCCACGCAGATTTTTTAAAAAGAAGTCTGGACTTACTAGGCTCATCGGTGAGACACTGTGGCAGCCAAAGAAAACGTGTTCGGGTGTTTAATCAACAGCTTAAACAATCCTGGATGCACAGTCGTGCCTTTTGTGTGTCCCTCCCATGCTTGTGCAACTTCAAACGCCTCACAGTTGTCCTCACCACGCGAACAAAGCTGAAAACATGATCCCTCACCTTTGTGGATTCATCCATGGCCTTCTCTCACAAGGACAATCTTCGAGATCGCATTCCCTGATCAGCCCAGGGTGAGGACATCTGGTCGGTGTTCTGGGGTTGAATTCGTCGCGGAAGCCACGGTCTTCATTCCGTGCCTGAGAGGTTTATATGGTTTTGACGATTGACTTAATAACTTACTATATATATAGAGTTAATTCAACCAAATCCTGTCCATCTCGGTGGACCAAGAAGCAACTCGCTGATAATATAGTCCAATAATATTTCATGTATTGAATTACCGAAATTGTATTGATATGGTATGAACAGCTTTACATAATTCATCATCCGTGGCAATCAATCGCTCTGACCGGCCCAACCCCAATTGATCCTTCGGATCAAGGGCGGCTCGCGGAACTGGCGAGGTCCGCCCAAACGGTTCGGCGGAAGAAATCCTGAACTCCTGCCATCTCCCAAGAATTCCTCTAAGACTGAGCCGTGACTAGGCCAACCAGTTGGTCCAAAGGCTGACCGTACTTCAAGTGTTGTTCAGCTCTGGTCTCAACGCCAGTGCTCGTAGTTGTCAGAAGATTTGGGCTTCCCCAAAGCCTGAGCCTTCTAGATCTCTTCAGAATGACCCCTTGATACCTAGCTTGAACTTGAGGTGGCTTGACCCACACAGTTGATATTTAAAGTATGCATGTTCAGAAAACTTGAGGGATCTGACAAAGGTCACTTAAGTCGCGTTCAAGATCTTTGAAGAACATCCGCTTTCCTGAGGAATTTGTATCCTCCAGTCGGCTCATGTCACATGTCGTTTTTGGTCGCCTGCGGAGCGAAAGTCACGCGATTTGGTCGTAAAAGTTGCTGTGGCATCCATGACCGCAGGTCAAGTGATCTAGATATCGATCGATGCTGGGAAGGTGGCGGGATTTCCTGTCCCCCTAACGGAAAGTACACATGAGAACCCCTTTCTGGTCTCTGGTCCGGACGATTTTGCTGAAGCTTGTCTTGCCCGCTGGCAACGCAAGTGGTGCTTTTTGACTGAATCATGCACCACAAGTAAGCATATGACATGTTGTCTCAACATGTTTGAAGATCTCTGAACTTCAAAGCAGCCTGTGAACTCCCCAGAAGCTGTTGGGAACGAAGACCCCCGGATTTTGCTCATACAGCCCCTCCTGTGATAAACATTGTCCCCTTTGCCTTCATCATTCAAAATCATTCAAATCAAAGTGATGCCACGACGTTGGTGATTTAATGACTCAACAATTATACTATATATAGCCATTCCTCTGCCCTTGCATCTCAGAACCAACTAACACTGAAGGTTACCAGCACTTCCTGATGTCCAAACACAAACCACAAAGCACATCTGCCAAATCATGCCACCTTCCGAGATCATCGGTCGATTCTCCTCAGGTTATTCCAACATCGGCCACATGACTTCCATGCCACGCTGCAAGACATGCCAACAATTCCTTTTGCCAGGGGATCCATGTTATACTGGTTCGTGGTTTCAACTAACTTCAAACAAAAAGTCGCTAGATCATCCCAGGTCCGAAGTATAGGTTGAAAATAAACATATCTGCAACCGAACACCCAGCACTATAATGGTGAACATCCAAGAAAAATACATAATATATATAATGAAACAAGCGAAGGGCATCCAAGCCCAAGCTAGTGCCTGAAAAACACAAAAAATGGAATGGTGCTCAACACTCAGCTTCCCATAATAGGAGGTTCAATGAAGCTCGGCAAATGATGTCTTTCCCCTCATTTGGACCAAACCGACCGCCCAAAACCCCAAGGCACTCCTGTTTTGCACCACGACCCCGGACTGCCTGTCGGGATATTGGGTTTTGGATTACCTTTCGGTTCTCCGAAGGAGCCATAAGCCTTTGACGACTACTGCTTGGATTAGGATTCCGAGGGCCAAACTCCTGCGCCACGAAAAGAATCCCGACTCCCTCTTCCAAACGTGATCTGCACTGTGAGGGGCATCTATCTAAATAGGGTTACAAAAAACTTTCATATGGTAAGGCCAGAATCCTTGATTTAAAAAAAGAGTCGAAAAAAAGTCAAGTCAACTGGAAAAATCAAAGTCAAAAAAAGTCGAACGAAAAAAGTCGAACGAAAAATAACTTAAACAAATAAATGCTGAAAACAAGTCAAATAAACGTCAAAAACAAGTCAAAAAAAAACAAAAAAAAACACGTTTAACAAAAAAAGTAAACAAAAAGTCGAAAACAAGTGCCAAAACAAACGTCGAAAAAAAGTCAAAACAAAGTCGGATCTGGGCAAATTGACTTTGTTTGACTTTCTGAAATTTTCTGATTTGATGTTTTTTTGACTTTGACTTTTGGGATTTATTTTTTTTGACTGTTGTAATGCATTTTTTTAAGATTTAGAAAACAGGCTCTTTCCAATGACAGTTTTTTATAAAAATAGGGCTTTTGCACGGCAAGTGGCTCAATCTGTCGTTCAAAGAGGGTCAACACGTTCACATGTTCCACTTCTCAACCGCTCGGCTCACGAGCAGCACGCGTATTTATATGGACCACCAAGGAGCCTCTTGTGGAGCCAGCGGGGCCAGGTCTTCCTTGGATCAGCATCAAGCACCAGCTGCAGCAAAAGAATCTCCAAAACAAGTTCAAACTCTATAGACAACAACCAATAGCAGGACACTCACTCACCCCAGCAGGATTCTATAAATAGATTCTATAAGTTTCACCAGTGGCCGTTCAACATCTACAAGTACAGGGCTGCTGGAAATGACTCTATCCATAATATGAATTAATGGTATGTTTATCTTAATTAATGAGGCATTTCTATTCCAGGATTACATGTATCTTGTTAAAATTCATGGTATTTGGTATCTTATCATTACATTTCATGGTAATTTTGGTAATCAATAGTTTATTCATTCATTGTTTTATATTATATACTATTAATCCTCTCACATAACATGTCTTTTGCATCTTATTATTTCATGCCCAGCATTTCCGTATTTACTATTTACATGTTATATTTATTCTATCTTAATGAAATTGCTATATTAATATTGGTCTTTCCTTGCGATTACATCTTATATGAATAGGAAAGACATACAGAAATGAATAAAGAACACCAATATGAATAAAACTGTAGGACCCTTCAATCTCATTTTCATTTCTTTATTCTATTGTGTTCTTTATGTTTATCGGCAGCCATTATTGGTCAGCCTATTATTGTTCTTGGCTGCCATATGTTAATAAGAGATGGACGATTGTGAAAATAAAACATATCTTTGCTATATCTATTGGCATTCTATCTATATCTATTATCTATGGGTTCTTTCTTAATGATAATGCGTGTAGAAATATCTTACTTAATCTGTGCCTGTGGATTTCTTGGTCCATCACATGTACATACACCGTGCCCCTGGCACTTCCTCCTATTTGTGGTCTCCATATGTCCCCATCTGATCGCCCTGGCCATCCCTGCCGGAGGCTCTGGCATGGTCCCTGGGACCGGCGGCAGCACAGGGCAAACCGTCTCTGGTGGCGCAGCCTGCGGCGGAGTGGCATGCGACTGGGCCTCAGCGACGCGTCGCGTCGATGACCGCACCACCTTGTCGGAAAACCAGAGTGGAGCTTCGACACCATAGACTCAGTTTTCTGTAGAAGCTGGCTGGCAGGCTTCTGAAGCTTGACTTTGAGAGCCCAGAAGCTGAGAATGCGCTGATCTGGCTTTCCTTGCTGCCGGTTTTGCCTTAGGGCTGGGCGCACTGCAGAGACGCCCCTGCAGAGCACTGAACCTTCTTGGCTGGTGAGCCGGATGGCGTTTTTCCAACTTCGCATCTGAGAAGGCTCGATGTCAACCCCTGAGAAGGCTCTATAGATGTCTCATACGAGTCTGAAGCACAGGTGGGCTCAAGGTGATTTGAGCCGGCCTCGTGCACATCGAAGGATGGGAACAAACATGCACAACCACCGACCACACCTGTGAAAGGACCCCAAAGACCCAAACAAATTTCAGCAAAGACATAAATACACACTGACTGACAGTCACATCAATATTGATTCACAGCAGCCTGCTTGAAACATTATGCTACATTCCTCAGAATCGGCAAGCAGGTGTTGGCAGCCCCTCCTTGTCAAAACATGCCAATGAAATAGCATGATTCAATATTCATTAATTTAATCTTTCTTCAATATGTTTCAAAAACTAGAGTATGACATCCGCAGTCAAAATGTCCTTGCAAATCAGGAGCAAACTTCATCAATTCATTTCTTTCGCCCAGAACCGCAGAACATGAAGAACCCTCCGCCCGGTGGCCCTCTTCTGCAAAGCTTCGATAGCTCACAGGTGGGGAGTTGAGACGCCGCAACTTGGAAGCCTCGATGCGACGTCGAACCCGCCCGTTCGGCGGTTCTTGGATCACGGTGGGACGGCGGATCGTGGAATGATCGTGTCCAAGCAAGGCATCCAACGTTCAGCGAAAGCGACGCGACTCTGGTCCCTGAGCCCAAGCCTGCATCAAAATCCCGCGGCGCGCAGCCATCCGGACGCAATGGTGCCGCACGATCCTGGGCGTGATAAAGCTAGATTGGCTTGCGCTGCTCAGCTATACATGCCATATCATAGACGATTCACAAGTAGGCCTCAAACTATAATATATATATAATATAACATTAACGTATATCTAGTGTATATATCGTATGTTCAAAACAATATATATATAAGCATTCGCCCTTACTAGGTATCGCAACCAAAAGGAATCCAACCTGCAGTTCAAAGCTGCCTAAGCTCAAAACATTCCAGCTCCCTGTCTGCCCAGGCGCAGCTTCAGCTGTGGACATGTGGTTGCACGCCGCTCTACAACACCAAAGAACTTGGCCCCCGTCAAACAAAGCACCTCCAAATAGGTCCTTGGAAGATGCGCCAGATTTGTGCTGCACCCTACTGTAGGACGGCCGGATGACCCGCATATGGCATATATTGGCATATGAACCTGCACTGTGGATGATGACGACGTCGCCTAAATTCCCCCCCGAACCTCGTTTTGTGGTCCACTGATATCAAGTGTTATCTCGAGCTCCCACATGTCGGAGCCAAGTTGACCTGTGGCACGTGCGGTGTTACCGTTACAAGATACTACAAGGATGAAAAGGACAAATAGCATACAGTAGCTACTAACCTACCCCATCCGGTGGGCCTCTACTCCATTGCCCCCCCCCCAAACAAAGCCCACGAAGGGTGGTCCCGTCTGGTCCCAGCATCAGTGCGTAGGCGGAGGTCCGGCGGATGAGTTCTCGATCCGCCAGGACGAAGTCTTCACCCCAAACGGAGCCCACCAGGGCCACCCGACCTCGATGGGCGGTTGGGACGAGGGGGAAGATGACCCAGAGAGGAGTCGTCGGAATTGGACGTTCGCCGCCTCTCTTCCTGGCAAAAGACGGTGGTGGTGGTTTTGGTCCAAAGACCCACGTTTGCAAAGGTGGGGCCAACGTGAAGCACACGTGATCCCACGAAGCAGCGAGCAGTTATGGGTAAGTACAGTACGTTCAACTCTTCCAATTGCAGCAACCAACGGCGCCACGTTGCTTGCAATTTCACAACGACGAGAGATCCGATAGAGTCTATCTGATAGAGACCGAGGTAACAGGTGATTGATGGCATCCGTGAACTCCATCTGAGGAGTTCACGCCTCCAGCTAACTTTTGGGCAAGTTGCTGTTCAAAACAACCAGGCCCTTTGACAAGATGTAAAGCACCTGAGTTCCACACGCGAGTTCAGAAGTAAAGAGTTCCAAGTTCAATGAACTCCTAGGCACTGACAAGCTAGCTTAGGAGCTCTACAGTTCCATGGAGAGCCGTATCCAAACTTCCAAACCCGACTTCAACAAGTCTGAAGAAGGATGCCTGTGCGTCGAAGACGACTCAAACGAAATGCACCAGCCAAACCGGCGGTTCTCCACCTCTTCGGGCCTGACCAAGTGGGATGGGGGAGGGGGGAAAGGTAATACCAGGTATGCCGAATCAATCCCCACACGTTTGGGCGACTCTTGCGACACCTTTTGAGACTGCGACACCTTTTTCCAGGGTACTTGAGATTCTCCAAACATCTCCTGCTGAGCATATGCCACGGAGTCCATGTGGTGCGCAATGTCAGCAATACAGGCTCGGTAGGGATCGGTATTGATTCCACTTTGCTCTTTGATGTCCATCACCTGGCGACCGGTCCAAAGTCACGATCGCCGGGGAAGCCCTGGTAGGCACTGCTTCAAGGCCGATTCGCACATTGGCTTCAAGGCATCTGGATCCGTCAAACCGCATTTGGGCAGGGAGGGGAGACTGTAAGTGCGGAGGTTTTTGCCTCGCCTGTAAGGATATGTTGTAGCAGGTTTGTGACTCACAAATCAAACATGGCAATCATGAAACTGACAACGCTCACTCTAGGCACTGGCCATTGACAAAATGTGAACAACTGGACACCTGCCCAATGTGCAAAAAGTGGCCTTGATAAATTCGCGGAAGAAGGGGACTTTCAGCAGCCACTGCCAATTCCTCAATTGCAAATTCCTCCGGGTTCACTTCAAAAAACAACAAAAAATCGCTTGAACACTCGACGAGCTAACCGAACACTCAGTAAGCGGCTGAAGAAGGACCCGACTTCTCACCAACGGGGAGAAATCGAGACGACTACTTCTTGTTACTAATAGCGTCCTTGTTACTACTAGTAAGGCACCAGTTACTACTAGCGTGGCACTTGTTTCTAGTAGCGTCCTTGTTACTACTAGCTCTTTGAATGTTTGTTGCTTGAGATGCACTCCCGGGATTTAACATGGAAGTGGATGGCATGGCCCCTTGGAAAACCATTTTCCTCTACAGGAAGTGCAAGCTCGTCGCCCCAGCATGCTTGATAGGGTATGTCTGGAACTGTCCGAAGCCGCGGCGCAGTGTGATCGAGACTTCGGATTGCAGTTGCGGACCTTGGCACATGTCTCATATCGAGTCATAAGGGTGTGGGTGTGACCGTCGTGAATACAACATGATCTGATCGAAACCAGTTTCACGGCAACAAGCTCAATCCTTCAGTGCAAACCTCAAACACACCCTTTCAACCTCTCTTAAGGGTGCGCGCCACCCAGGGAGGCACAGAATGATTGAGTGACCCTAAATTGAGTGACCCTAACTTGAGGCGATCACAAGCATCGTCGCACTGCGAGAGGTTTGCGGGGAATCTGTTTCCACGGTTTCGGTTCGTATGTTGGGTGTGGTGGTTTGTTACTTTTCTGCTCGTGACGTGGTGCATGTGCACTGCGCGAGGAGGGTGGTCACAGCATGTCACAGCTGGTGAAAGTGGAACTTGTCAACATCGGTGGTTCGTCTGAACATACAGTTGGCAGGGTGAAAACATCGGACCCGCCAGGTGGGATGTTTTCACGGATGGTGAGCAGGCGGAGTTGCTAGTGACACCTAGAGGCGCCGGTCACCGGGGAGCTGTGACGTGACCCGTGGGCTGCGAGGACGTGACCCGCGAGGTGAGGTGGTTTCACGGCTGAGGTGCCCCCTTTTCATTGCTGGATTATGCTGGATTGGTCTGGCTGGTGAGCTGGTGACCGTGCGCTACGCTAGAAGCGCTGAAGCGCGAAGGCCAAGTGTGTGGAGAAATGGAGGATGGTCTGTTCACTGCAACCATACCAACCGCCCTGCGAGCAAGGGAAACCGGCAGGGGGTGAAGGGAGAGAACCCTCTTCAGTGCTCATTGATGCTGGACGCCCAACCAACTCAGCCCCTGAGCTTTCTTGAACTTTGCAACATGAAACTCTAGATCTGTTCAAGCGACCCATGTGAAGCTTGGCATGATCGCATGGCTGTGGTTTCATGATCGCATGGGCGTCTGATTCTTCTGCTGAATGAGGACTGCTTGACGCTAGGTCCAAGGGGCTCATGGTCGTCAGCAGCTTCTGATCCCTCGCCTGAAGAAGCCGTGGTAACCACTGGAGGAAGCGCAGCGAGGATTAGCTACTGAAAACAGTTATTGACCCTCAAAGATTTTCGGTCCATGTTCAGAGACATGAGATTCCTCTCCAAGCCGCTTCGGCCCACAATCGAATCTGTATGGCCCAAAACTACACATTCCATTCCCCTCCTTTCCCTCCTTCCCGAACGTATAACACCCAGTCTTGCTTGCCTCTGCACCTTGTGGGTATATGTACGGCCGTTATGTAAATATATGTCCAATGCTCAAAGCATGCGTAACTCTTTTTTTTTGAGCCCGTGACTTTAGAACAAGTGGCTGGCCCGTCCGCCAAAGACCTGAGAACAAGTCCAATAGCGCTATGAACATGAATTGCTATATACATCATTATACATCTATAACAATATGTGATTATATATGTACACCATATATACAAAAATATGACATATATATATATATATATGGTACATACTTGTATGATGTTGTACGCATCCCACTCAGCGCATGGATTCCCTACGTCGGGCCCATGCCTTGGAAGCAACGCATAGGCTCACTGTGGAGTGTTCAAACGGCATGGTCCATGGTCAATATAGTCCAGTGTTCAATTGTAATGCTTTTATGTAAATGTATGCTGGTAGATATATAAGTCTCATAATAATTGAAGAAAAAAACAAATGCTGATGCCATCTATCGAAGCTACATGTCATAGTTCATGAACTCTGCGTGCTATCTAGTTACAGTATTTGGTACATCATAAAAATATGTCTCCAAAATAGCAAGTGCTGCAACGGGGCAGAAACTGGCGCAAGCGCACCCTTGCAGACTGAGTTGCAAATTGCGCCTGGTGCTTGTTTGACAAGAAGAAGCTCCGCAAGCGGCGCCGCAGCTCTTGAGGGAGTCCTTGCTCCTCGAGAATGCGGTGGTGACGGAGGCCCGATCGGCTGGCACAGGGGTTGGATCAGTCCCAGCCCTTGGAAGCAAATGTGGAATCATCCAAACCCTGCATGATGACCCCGTGGCTGGGAGAAAGCCTGGCTGGAACGACTTCGTGCTGACCTTCAGCAATCCCGCCGGTTGCGAAGAGCAACCGTTAATCACTGGGATCTTGCTACAGAACCATATGTTCCACCCATGCCATCATATATCCAAAAAAGTGCAGTCAAATGTCTTTGTTGAAATTTCCACGATTGTGCGTAAAGTCTTGGCACACACTCATGACTCATGACACCACACATCAGCCTTCACCAGCAGCTCCAAGTGTTTTGTGTTGTGGGATGTCGTAAGCTAAGGCATCTCCATGTGAAGTAGGATGGCTATTGCTATCATCTAGTCCTCGGTACCTGAGCTGTCACCCGAACATGTCAGGAGAAGTCCATCGAGAGGGTCCTGCATCATCTTGTTGAGACCATTCATCATCTTGCGGAAACCTCAGTGCGACACCCCCGGAGACAGGGGCCGGGGTGGCAAGAATACCTCAAAAACTACCTCATTATTTGTTTTAGTTGTATATATATATATATGTTGGTTATATTATGATTATGGTAGAAAGCACGTGCACTTACGCTCCAGGCCGCTGAATTGGCCAATCAAAACAACTCGGATTTGAGATGATATCTTCCAGTTTTCTGGTCGTTTATTGGGTTGAACAATGTTTAACACCTTCCGTTGAACTGTTGAACATGGACATGAACGAAAAGGGCGCTCGATCCGGGATCGAAGGGCCGGCCAAGGGATCGAAGGGATTGGTGAAGGGCGCTTCTCAAAGTGCTCAGATCGTCACAGCCGAAGCGGGTCCCGCGGCATACACTCGAATAAGGACAATACATCAATGCTGGCTGGCACAGGCTGCCAGCACCCGATTCAACACCATATGGTCACGTGTCCAATTGTCAAGCAGCTTTGCTTCTCTGCATTCATATCTGTCACAATGGCTCCAACTTCTCCAAGGATGTATGCCCAGCAAAGGCCCGCCACCAGTACAATGACGGTGCAAGTGACGCGCTCAAAAATGTTCCTGAAGTGCAGCTTGCCCCTCTGGCTCGGCAAACAGGCCGGTCGTGTACAGCTGCCAGTTAGCCGATAACTTCGATAACCCCAAATTCAAGAGGACATGAAAAAGACTAAAAGTTAGTTACCCACGCCCAACGTCCACTCTCGGGAAGATCTGATCGT
Source organism: Durusdinium trenchii (assembly GCA_963970005.1). Lineage (NCBI taxonomy): Eukaryota > Dinophyceae > Suessiales > Symbiodiniaceae > Durusdinium > Durusdinium trenchii. The sequence goes on from CAXAMN010001114.1 coordinate 55,966, forward strand.
CAAACAAACAAACAGGCACCAGCACGTCCAAGTGTGGATGAATGGATGGTTTACAAAGACTTGAAAAAATTGCGTCGCAGGGCTCGGGAAATGTCAGCCGCCCCTCAAGCAGTGCCTGGACATGGGGTCTGCCTGTCTGCTGGAATGGTTAGGTTTCCAGCATAGCTACTAAACTTCCATTTGGCCTTTTCTGTCATGTTTATCACTGCTTATCTGTGCTCAAAGTATATCACATATACATGATTATATCAGCTCATATTCGCACAAATTCTCCACACATTGACGCCCTTTCTTTGTTTGGGTCACTGAGGATCTGTGGGCCAATGTCGCCATATCCCACCGAGGTCATGGTGTAGCTGCAAAAGTAGAAGGCCGCGATATAGATTCCTCACTCGAGGCACAAAGGTGAGGGAAGAAAGAACTCAATACGCAACTATATACGGACAAACATGGGATGTTTGAGCTACAGAACCCTTTTGTTAGTCAAGTGATCTTCCAACAAGTGTGCACCCTCGGGGAAAAGAAAGAACATGAAAGAACACAAAACTCTTGCAACCTGACCAGGACCATACCAGGGCAAACGCAACCGCCGCTCGCGTTGGGTTTTCTTCACCCAATGGGTGGCCAAACCGGGGATGGTGCAACCAATGGATTCTGTGAGTCAAAACCTATGGAGAGCATGATGGATCTGGATGTCAAGCATAGAGCAGCTATACCATCTGCACGACTATCCGAACGCAAAAACAATTTGTACTCACAACTTGCTTTAGCTACAGCTATGTGACATCTCAGCACATGCAAAACGCACTAGCTGGGTGGTCGTTTGGAGGCCCACTGGAAAAAAGCACAGCCACCTGATGAACGGGTCCGAGGTTGTTGGTCGGCAAACATGTTGTTCAGCTTTTTTGAATGGGAACATCCATAAAAACTATCCACTACTTGTCTTCCAAAGTCAGGTCACACCCCGAATCGCCGAAGGAGCTACTATTAAATAACTTAACAATCAATGACATTGACAAATAATCAATAATCCCTCCCCCAATCTTCCAAGAACTTTGAATGTTCTGACAAAACCAGGCGCCAACACCCATGCTGCTAGTACCTGGTTCCAACATGTTCCAGCCCACATCTACCGCCCATACTCCTCTTCGCTCCCCTCTTCTTCCTCTGCGCGGCGGATCTCGGAGGTCCGTGTGTCGATGCCGAAGGCCAAGTCCGCATCGGCGATGCTGTCAATCCATTTGGGATAGTAACCTGCGATGCGCTCCGAACCCAGTCGCTCGGTCCGAACTGGCCGGCGGCGGCCAGTCGAAAATGAGGTTATCGGCGCTGAAGAGAAGGCACGTCTTGTGAACATGTTGTTCAATTGTTGACCTTTGCCAGCCAGGTTGGCTTGGCAACCTGGTGGTGCTGTGGCATTCATTTGAACAAACGCGATGCCACAAGTCCTATAACGGTTTCAACACGTTTCAAGAGTGCACAGCCATGACGATGGGATTTCGATAGAATATGTGGACAGCAAATGCAAAAGTATTTCACACGTGCAATGGCCACGGTTGAATCCTGAAGTGTTGAGGTTTGTCTGACAAGTCTCCCGATATTGCCAGCTCCATATTTGGCCAGGCAGCTGTCAGCCAAGTTTAAGGTCATGGCCCACAGGCAGGCCATCCAGTGGCAAACCTGAGATTGGTTCATATCATCGCCCGTGACACGATTGGACCGAATCGACAACGTTGCACACCGAATCGAAGAGAGTAGAATGACCAGCAAAATCTCTCTGAAATGGCAGCCATCGGGTGTCTTTCTTGGGGTGTTCAAAGGAAGAAAGTCACTTTTTTTTTCTGAAAAGGCCTGGCCATTACATTTCACTCCTGGCTCCACCTTCTTCTTGGATTCAAAACTATGAACAACGCGACCTGTTTCCTGATGTTGAGGCCCCGCCCCCCACGGCTGGGCGAAATCAATGAACCCACATGTCACATGTGGATCTCTTGCTAGGCACGCTGCTCAAGAATTAACAACAACACACATATGCGATGGCAAAGCGGTGCCGTCGCAAGCCACATGGTAGGCCAACAAGCAAACAGGATCAAACAGGCAATAACAAAGATGATGATCATCCTTTGTTCAAACTGATTTAATGTGGATTTCCCCATGTTCCATCCTCTCAAAGTCATTGCGCCAAGACCAAGATCAGGAGAAATCGGATGAGCGCCATTTGTTGATATGGTATGTGGAGTGTGACCTCCAGCTTGTGAATCCTCAGGGCAAGGATTCCGTGCGTGCTTCCATGTGCTTCGTCCACACGAATCCGGAAAAGTGGTGGGCACGAACACCTGCAAAGGGTTTTTGTGTCTTTTGCCAGGCCTCGGGGGGGTGCCTACTCACTTTCGCCCATGAGGGGTTGGAGCTGCTCTTCGACAAGAACGAGGTGTGCAAAATTCCATACTTGCACTCTCGGGTGCTCCATGTCTACAAGGACTCCGGCAGTTTGGGCGTCGGACATGAATTGGACTGAATGAGAAAAACAACAAACAAAGACCAATCGGAACAGAAAATGGTGCTAGAACATGGCGTGTGGATCCTCCATCACTGCATCACCTGGAAGTCAAAATAATTACACATAATCTCGGTTTCCAATAGCCAATAGGAATGGCCTCCACCCTAATGGTGATGGCATCCAACCTAAGTGCGATGGCCTCACACCTACTAGCGATGGCCTCAAACCTAATGACGATGGCCTCCAACCTAATAGCTGTGGCCTCCGACACTCCTACACATAATTTGTGTTGTTTATGTAAATAACTGTTTACATCTGTTTGCAGTGTGTCCACCTTTCCCTTGAAATACATTCTGGCACCGTCGTTGATATGGTCAAAAATAGTTCACGAACCAACTCCTCCTCTACTGTTCAAATGACTTATCTCTTTCTTGGGTCCCCACCCCATGGTTCAGCAAAAGCCAAATATGCAATGTCCATCTATGCCCCTACCATCCCCCAAAAATACAAACTCGCAACGTCGCGGTGTGGTCGGGTGGTGTAAAAAAAACGCTGCTGCATGCCAGACTTCTTCATGAGATGAGGTATACCGAGAATCAGTTTGGAGGTGCGAAAGATCCGCATGAGCTTCAAGAGTCGAAGAACCCGCACAACCTTGATGCCCTTGAACTCCTGGTGGTCACGTGCATCTCACCGTGACACGAGTATTTCGAGATGCGTCCTACGTGTAACGCAGTAACGTGCATCCCCACATGGGAAAACAGCACGGCGGCGGGGAACTGGAAGCTGCAGAAGCTGCAGTCGCCAAATGGATGGATTGGTGGTCAGTGAGTAGTGACCGTGGAACCCATGACCGGAACTTAAATCTCTTCAGCTAAGATTTCAAAGGTGAGGGAGACGTTAGCGTCCCGACAGAGTCTTTTCCTGATTAGAGTGTTTGTTTTTGTTGATTGTTGCGGTTTGTTGTGTTGGGTATTGTGCCCACACACACACACCCTCTCTCTCTCTCTCTATCCGCTGCCACCTCGAGGGAGTGTGTGAAGGTGATATTATGAGCTTCTATTGTCTCGCAACACTGGGGAACAAAGCACCACAGAATCAATTGTATATAATTATACAGTACAACATATCATTGCATTTGCATCTGTCTGAATCACATTTGATGATGTCACGAACAGGTCCGAACTATAGTATAGCATTTGTTGGCCGGCACACTGTATGGGAGTGGTCGCCCAAAGAAAACAAATCCACAAGGCGCATGGCCTTCCTACTGGTTTCCACCTCATACGCCGCCGGACGGCCCTTTCTCAGCGCCAGTGGGCAGACCTTGAGGCTATCTGCACCAGAGGCCAGACTGATCAGGTCAAAAGGGATCAAAGTAGTGAAGTCGAGGAAGAACCAGGTCTTCCTGAGGATATGAGATTCCGACCAGTTCACCCCCATACAGCCTACTGGGTTGTACCTTTTTTTTGCATGATAGGGCGCTATTGGGGCCCCATTAGTGAGTGCCTCATTGAGGCCATATCAATGGAGACAAATTGCTCTGCCCCAGCTGCAGACATATTCTGACATGTTTTGAAAGGCGGAACACCACAGGTGACAAAGGTGAGGATGCCTTATTTCATGGAGTGGTAAGAGGTCTCGGTCTATCCGACACACCTTTTTTATCAAAGGGATCCGGGATCCATTCATTGCCGTACTCTGTGCGCATCATAGCACATCTCCGCCAACTCGCCCAAGATCATGCTCGTGGGACAAGGAGCAAGTAGTGTTTTGTGATCTTCTTCAAGCGATCTTCCCAAATAATCCCTCGTGCGCTTCCTGAGCTGTGGCATTGTCTTGTGAAGAACTCCCACCCAGTTGAGTACAGCATAGTACTGCTTTGAATACAATGCAAGGTAGCAAACAAGGTCGGACGTGAGCTTTCAAACAGGGCAACGAGATTTGCTGCGCCCAGAAAACGATTATATATATATATATATGGCTGCTAACCTGGAACTAGCCGAACAGGCAAAACTGTGCCAAGCACAACAGTAAGTCATCCCATCGATTTATAAGCACCCACACACGCATACATTACACGGTATCAACACTGTTGTTGGCTTGCCACAACAGCAGTTTGCCTACCAGTCATCTGCTGATGGAGATTTGTCTTCCTTTGAAATCCATACATCCAAACCTCCAAACTGTCGCAGCGAGCGACCCTCAGAGGGTTGCCATCGTCCTGTCACGAGCGTGGAGGATACCCTGGTTGCCCTGTCACGAGGGAGGATCACTCCCCAAGGTCCCGGGGAGTGATACCGACCCAAGCATCTCTTCGGGTACATCGTGAAGAACTGCAGCACCATATCGGCCAAGAAGACCGCATCGACGCCTCAGGCACATTGTGACGACTCCAACTCCGCGGGGCGGTCGGGGCAGACCGACCGCAAAGGACCTCCCACGAAATGACTCTGTGCAAATGTATTGGAAGAACCGTGAAGAACCTGTACAATATATAGATCTTCCCCCACTTCCTTGTGTAGCGTTCAGGTGTCAAATTTATTCAAATTCACCACCGCCGCACTCTCCTGGACGCAAGGAATGGTTGCCTGATAATGAGATCCTGAACATACAACATCATACAACGGGGATAAACTTTGGTCCATACAAACATCAGCCAACATGTTCAACCCTGCCATCGTCAATTTCGTAGCATTTGGTCCATGTTAAACAAAACACCTCGTTGTAGTTTAAGAACGCGTTCATGTGTTTCCGGAATATGTTTATTCATGCTTGTCACATACATTCTGCCAAATACGCATGACTTTAAATACTTTACCCTAAGAATCCGGGCCCTCAAACAGATAGGGTTTTGAGGGCCCGGACCCCAGCTATGGAGGCTCCGACCCCTGCCATGGAGAGCCCAAGGATTCTTAGGGTAGGGACATACGCCCCGCGAGGGTCGGTGCGACCGTTTGGGTCGCCAAGGGGCCGCCTCTTAGTCCGTGGCCCGTGCTCCCGTTCGCCCTCCGAGGTGCAAAGGCTGAAAATCATCAGGCCATCGATGCGCATGGGGAAAAGACCCACCTGGTCAACTGAGGTCCAAGGTCCGTCGACCGTGGAAGGAAGGACTCCGAAACGGGGGGGGGCTCGTTTTGGCAGAGTCGTAGCCGCAGCCTGATCCGAAGGATGGGCTTTGCCTGGAGAATGCCGCCGATTCTGGGGCTTGCAGGCAGCTTTGACCTGCAGTTTCAGGTGGGGGGATGGTTGTGGCTACGAGGACTAAGAGTTATTGGCGTCGGTTCTGAAAAAGGCTCATAGGCCAAACAGCTGCAGTCGCCCAGACATGGAGCGTGGAGGTAGTACATGATAGTACCTTCACGAGTGAGATAGTAAATACCGTACCACGTGGATAGACAGTTGACAAAATATGCCTTCCTCCACTTCACCCCGCATATCCAATGGCATTGTTCTCGGTTGTCACCCTCCGACGCACCATATAATCAATCCTCTTCCAACACTCTGCACCTGGACAGGTGTGACGAACGCCACGAAGATCATCGCGGCAAAGGTCACGAACTGCCAGTAGGTCGCATACCTGATGGCTGGGGGCTTGTCTTGAAAGTACTCGATCAAAAACGCGGGGACAAACAACATGACACTATCACCGAGATGTCTTGCTGTTCTCCACGCACAGCCATGCTGCACACACACACACACACACGCAAGCAACTTTAGTATGTGTTTGTGTGTGTGAGTTTGACCATTATATTGTAGTGCCTTCTATCCACTCTATTACCCACCTTGATCGACAATCTGAATGAGCGACGTGCCTAACGCTTGACTTGACCGTCCTGGACCGTAAAACAATGCCTTCGTTGCGGCGGTTGACCGTCGCTGCGTCCAGGTTGCTTAGTGCTCTCCGGATTGATCACCTGAGATGGGCCAGCATGTTGTTGATTATGCATGCCCGGCTGGAAACAAACTCGCTCGAACAGTGTTCATCCCATCATGTAGGACATGAAGCTAGAGAAATGCACACCAGTGCTTTGTGAAGACCCAGGTAAATAACATAAATAATAGACATATATATATATGATATATATATATTTTTTATATGTAAATATAATATAACATACCCAGTGGATCCCGATTGCACTCTGAGAAGCCAATTGGAGCCTAACATCATTGTGGAAGAAGACTAGAGCCCAATAGCATTCTCACAAA
>CAXAMN010001114.1:82674-121805 GCA_963970005.1 Durusdinium trenchii
GCCCAATAACGTCCTGACAAGAAGCTGGGCCAATCACCTTCTGAGAAAGTAAGTGGATCCTCAGGGATAGATCATAGATATGTAATGAAGTATGTATATATGTATATTTATCTACACGCGACGGACAAGCTAAGCTGGTGGGTGTTGGTCAATGCTTGCCGCTACGGATGCAAGGCAAACAGATTGATACAAATAGCCCTACAGTCTGGTAGGCTACCAACACAAACGCACAGGACAGGCCACATGTAAAACTCTAAGGGCGGCACCAGCACCTTAAATGTTGCATGAATGTTGATTCTTGATTAGTGACCCCTCCCACATTAATGTCTGCACCGTTTCTTTTAGTCATTATCTATATTGTGTTTGCATTAAAATGCTATTATTGCTTAATGTCCGCACAGTTGGGATGTAAGAATATCGTATTAATGTGTCCTTTTAATTTGATGTCCTATTGTATAATTTGTTTGACCTCTTGATTTTTCTGGAATCAATTAATAATCAGGAGTCTCATGGATTCGACTAGGGGGGAGGGGGGGTTCACACTAATCAAGAGTCAACATTGAGTGAGATCTTTGTATTTGTTCAATCTGGCATGAAATTAGGAGTTTTGCTTGGTCCGGAACAGGTCACAAGGACCAAGGACACAGCAAAATAGCAAAACGGTTTTGCGGACATGGTCTTTCAAGACAACATGTCACCAACTACAGCGCTTTTCCGCCAGCCCCGTTTGGTGCCCGAGCCACGTACCACACTTGGGAGACCTGGAATTGTCGAGTCTTCTCTCCACGCATCGCCTGCAGCGTCAAACGCCTGGCGGAGTTTGAGCGACTCGAGGCCAAAACGGCGAGTTTGAGCAATTGGACGTTGCACCCAGTTGTGTGTGCAATGGGTGGAACGTGTTTTTTACTTATTCCCCGTCAGTTGGACATTGCACTGTAGTCCATATTGCTGGCCCCCCCCCTCCGTTATGCAAAACATGCAAAACAATATTCCACATGACATATGACTCGGCGTCGTTTCTTCAATACAGCAATTGTTTCGAGGGCACGGTGAGTCGAGTTCAAGTTTATCGGTCTATTACATTCTAAGTACTTGAAAGTGTATGAAACAAAGGCAAAGGCAAAGGCCAAAAAAAAAACTTCAAATCGGGTCACCCATCTAAGCTTACGGCTTGACAAACGATTTCATAATCTGGGTTGATCCTGCTCTTGCAGCATACAACATGCAGCAAACACTATATAATATATGCATACACAAAAACCATTTATGTGACACCAAGTAATCGGAGGGCTTGTGGTTTGAACACAAGCCTGAGATGTTATCATTTCACGATCTGGACCAAACGGCCCACCCGGATGTGATGACTTCAAAGGAAAAGAGCAAGTTGGAAAGGAAAAACATGAAGCCCCCACAACCACAAGGTGTGTTTTCCTGTTTCTTTCAAGTAAATATATAGGCTTGCTTGCTTGCTTGTTTGTTTGTCAAACCAGTTTCCCGTCAACGGTGCTTAGTGCTTCAAACCCACCAGGTCGTTCGAGACGAACCACCCGGACGAGACCGGTCATTGACCGGACGGGACCGGTGTCGGGCCCCACCTCTGCTGCTCCACGTTCAGGGCCACTTGTGGCCGGGCCTCGGAAGTGGTGCTCCGGTCTTCGAAACAGCGCAGCTTTAGGTTCCGCGAGGCGTGGTGTGTAGGACCCAAGGTTGAACCAGGTCTTCAAACAAAAAGGTATGAAAACAAAATGACACCTACAAAGGACCTGGCAATGAAAGGTGGCAAATGTGACATGGATATTTAAAAAAAAACAAGATGGAGCCCACGAACCCGAATGCAAACACGTTCGAAAAGCTACATATGTCCAAATGACACTCTTGTAGGACACTCTTGTGGGACACTCTTGTGGGACACTCTTGTAGGAAACTCTTGTGGGATACTCTTGTGGGACACTCTTGTGGGACACTCTTGTAGGAAACTCTTGTGGGACACTCTTGTAGGACACTCTTGTGGGACACTCTTGTGGGACACTCTTGTAGGACACTCTTGTGGGACACTCTTGCGGGACACTCTTGTTGCACATTCTTGTAGGACACTCTTGTGGGTCACTCTTATGGGACACTCTTGTCGGACACTCTTGTGGGACGCACTTGTGGGACACTCTTGTGGGACACTCATACGGGACACTCTTGTAGGACACTCTTGTGGGACATGCGGGACACTCTTGTGGGACACTCTTGTGGGGCACTCATACGGGACACTCTTGTGGGACACTCTTGTGGGACACTCTTGTGGGAGACTCTTGTGGGACACTCTTGTGGGACACTCTTGTGGGACACTCTTGTAGGAAACTCTTGTGGGATACTCTTGTAGGACACTCTTGTGGGACACTCTTGTAGGATACTCTTGTGGGACACTCCTGTAGGGCACACTCTTCGTACGAGACTTCCTCCAAAAGTCACGCTGCGAGGCTGCAAGACGAGCTTTTCGTACGAGACTTCCTCCAAAAGTCACGCGTCAAGTCTCAAAAACGAGCGTTTCGTACGAGACTTCCTCCAAAAGTCACACGTCAAGTCTCCAAAACGAGCGTTTTGTACGAGACTTCCTCAAAAACTCACATGTCAAAGTCTGCAAAACGAACGTTTCGCACGAGACTTCCTCCAAAAGTCCAGCGGAAACACCCATCGGAGCACACACATCACGCAGCCCTGCCAAGCAGTTTCGCGATTCCAGCCCCTCCAAGCGACACCCGCTCACACGCCAATCCCAATGTGACAGCGACATTCACCTCTACCACAACTCACAACCTCCCGATTCCCTGCGCCTGCCACGAATCTTTCCGCGTCCACACGTCTAACGCGCACAAAGTACTGCGCCTGCCACGAAATGTCACCTCCGTCACACCTCGCAACCTCACGACTCCCTGCGCCTGCCACGAGAATCGCACTTCCACACCTCAAAAGCCGCACAAAGTACTGCGCCTGCCACGAAAAGTGACAATATCGTCTCATGTGAGCTTCAACAAAATTTGCACCACACCACACGTTTGGAATGATTTCGACCCGTTCTGAGCACACTCCCATCCACCAAAATCGGCATTTCAGCTGAGACTTGTCACGAAAACAGAGCTTCGATGCCACACCCTGAAACGCAAATCCCAATGGCACAGCCACATCCAACACCCCAAAAACACGACTCTCCAAACGCTAATCCCAATGGAACTGCGCAGCAATCTGCAGATCTCACAAAACGCTGCGCCTGTGCAGCGAAACGCATCACGTTTCTTGCGCGGCATGTCATTTTCATGCAAATCACAATGGAATAGCGGCGCAAACTGACACGTGACACATCATTGAAAAGTCACTTGCAAAAGCTTCCCCCAATGGCAGCGCCTTAGCGACCTACTGCGGACGGTTGCGAACGGTTGCGAACGGTTGCGGACGGTTGCGAACATAGAAGCAACGGGTCGCGAACAAGACTCTACCCCCAGACCCCCAGAGTTAAACGAGAACCCTTCGCTACGCATTCGGGAAAAAAACAAACATAAAACTTGAACTGTTCTACTCATGCTTGAAACATAATTCGTGGGGCTCCAGTTAGGACTGCGCTCTTGGCGCCTTTGGCGTGCCAAGCGCCATCATTCTCTGAGAAAGGTTGTGCTCCGGGCCCTTCAAGTCACCCCTAGATAGAATACAGTACAAGCCAAACCTGAAACCTAGGACCTACAGTGAATAGGTGATAATATGTTGGTCGAAAATTGGCACATCTCACTCTTCCAGCACTGTAGCTGCATGGCGCCAAGCAACGTGCTTCACCTCTGCGTGACGGCGTGAAGTGCAGAGGACGTGCGCGTGAAGTGACGTGGTCAAGTTCGGTCCCCATCCTGGGGTCGGGGTTCATCTCCCCAAGAGAAAACCAAAAGGATCTTCCTTTTGGAGGCTGCGCCAGGCAGGGATATGCTTGATATTCATTCGGAGTCGCCTAGAAGGCAATGCTGCAACGCACTAAAATCGAATGGAATCAATAATAACATGTTTTCCGCCTTGCACCTGACCCCCCCGAAGAAAAAAACACACACACACACATTGGAATTGCTTTAGCTTTAGGGGTGGGAATGGTCAAAAGTGTCTGTCCAAAACAATTTTGTGGAGTATGCATTCCCTCTCCCCAGTCAGTCTTGGCCTTTAAGCAATACCACCACTATTTGATATTGTTGTTTGGAAAATTCCAGAGGCTTCATTCAAGCATAATTTCCTTATTCAGTTTCCACTGGGGTAGCCCGTGGGCACCCATGAATTGACTGACTGTATATGAAGTGCTTCAGAACAATGCAAAGGACTATATAGTAGAATTCACCACTGAACCACTGATCTCCTCTTGATTTCTTGATTTGATAGATTTCCTCGTGTCCAGTCCAACACCGGAGGAATTCAGAACAAAGCTGTGTACAAAAGGCTTGTGTCAATCGTTCTCTTCAGAAGGCAGTTCACCAAAAGGAATTCCCGTTCTTTTCTTTCCCATCTTGCGAACAATTCCTTGGCCAAACTCCCTGCAATTGTTTTGGTGGAACTCTCACTGTAGACCGTCCTTCACTTTGTTTAGTGGGGGTGGGCATGATAAATCACAGTTCAACATGACTTTATGGGAAACAGTAAGCACTGTTGGAACTTGCTGCCAATGTGTAAATGCCCATGTTGCTCCGCAAATAGGCAGTGTTTAGGGGACCATCCCCTGGTATAGGGAACAACCTAGTATATGTGTACTACAAACAGCCACTCTGACAAGAACTGTCCTGGACTGGAACCCTATAGGCCCTATCGCCAAAAAATGAATTTACTCTAGTAAATCACCGGACATGTTTATATAGTTATAGTGTTGCCTGGACAAATATTCCAGTACTGGCATAATTTGACCTCCAAAAACACGGAAGAATGAATATATATGTGTTCGCCTTTAAAAAAGATCAGCAATGCGCAAACCAAATTTACACAACAATGAACAACCTCTGTGGTCTCCAAGAGTAAGCGGGATACTCAGCTAATTTGATTCTAGCACGTATTACATTTATAATTGCAGCACAGTTAAGCATCACGATAATCGACTGCGTGCTGTTCAACAATAATCAAAAATACTCTCAACTTCGTTTGGTTTGTGGGTTGCACCGAACTTACTTTCATGTTCTATAATTGTAAATCGGTTAAAGGTGGAGGCTCACGACGAGTCGCCTATTGGAGATGTTGAGGTGAGGGATCCTTCAAATAATGGCTATTTACGAGGAATTTGGATTGGACCCTCACTCTTGACCATTCTTAAACTTAAATCACTCTTGAACACTCTTAACTCAGTCTTAACTTACACTAAGCACAAACCCACTCTTGACCCACTCTTAACCGACTCTAATTCCACTCTCAACCACCTCTAAACCACTGTTGGGTACTGTTACTGTTGGGCTGTATAAATGAGTTTTGTCGAAACAACCCTGCACTTCAATGTGAGTCACTTCAGTCAGGTAAACTACTGTTTACTACGGTAGAAGGATCCAAAGGATCCAAAGGTCACAATATGATCACCAAACATTCAGTGTGAGGGCCCCCCATGTGAGGGGGTCCCTCTAATCTCCCATGACTAAAGCTGTTTTAGACTCCACCTGGCTGTCAAGGTGCAACAGCAAGTAATAAACTTATACAATTTCGTGCTCCACAAAAACAAACCTGCATTTAGAATTAAATCCGTAAAGTAGGTGACAATAATAAACATTCTAAACCCAAATAATTGTCATTCAACACATTAACCAACTTGAAATCGTATCCAATTCAAACTCAAGTCATGAATCAATGTAACTATGTATTGATGGTACCCTCTCCAAAACATTGCAAAGAGTACCCGGGTACCGCTTAGGAAAACCAAATATCTACAATCAAACATAAACACTTGTCACTCATAAACATTGCTTTCAACTGCCTGATAAAGTTAAGTTACTGTTGTCAAATAAGGTCATCCTTCTCAATTGCAATAATTACAATTCCTGCAGTACCAAAAAAAACATCCACTTCAGTTTCAATTGGTTCTTTCAATTGGTTCGTAGATTGCAGTAATAAAACGTATATATATATATCTATACATGAATATATATATATATATATGAATACAATCTTCCACCAAATCCAGCAACACAATTTACTTCAAGTCTTTTCGACTCCCTTTCACTTGCCTTTTGGCATTCAAACAACCTTGAGGTCCAATGTACATTGTTGCAAACGATGTTTCCCCTTTTGACACACAAACAAAACCCCTATCTTTTCACTAGGAGGAGTTGTTATTGATTGCGATGTGCACATTCACAAAGTTCAGTAGCAACGTGTTGTTATTTTGCTCCCCTGTTTCAATTGAACCTTGCCTCGTTGCCTGCCTCCGCGAGAAGGGTTATAATATAGATATATATATATATATAATCAATAATGAATAGCATTGGGTGCCAGCCATCCTATGTCATCCTAAGCCCTGTCCTTTACCTGCGACAAACTCGCTTGTATCTTGCGTCCACGGACCGCCGGTGACCAGCCTTCACCACGGGCATTTGACGGACATTCTCCCCCAGGTCCACGGTCTCCTATTTGCGTCGAGCCATCCGTTTCGGTGTGAAAAATTGGTTCCTGCTTTTTTGTTCAGAGGGAATAGGTACAGCTCCACTACTGTGGGTGAAGCCCAAAACAGTCAAAGAAGAACAGCATGGAACAGGTAATGATTCTTCACAAAGTATAAAAAAGGCAAACTTCATGCATGTAGGCAATTTCACAGCCATGCAAAACCCTTGGATGACACAACTCCTACATGCCGGCTAGAGCCAACGTTTGCATCTGCATCTGGGCCAGTTGCACAGCACTGGGTACTTCCAGTGCACAAACATCACGAAGAAAGGGATTACACAACCAATTGCATAAACATAACGTATATTTATATACATACACATATTTATATGGCACCCTCTTTAACTACACGACAGTTGGTCAGATTTTAGGGGTATCATCGTTCATTATGGTGATTTGGAGGGTGCGATATATGTATATACTATATACATATACGTATGATACTCCCAAAGTCTACCTCTTTAACAAATTTGTTGGTAGATGATGGTATCTGTTTCAAGTGTTTTTGGCTCATGTTTGATTGCTCTAGTTCTTTGTGTGTGATGTTAATTAATACAGTCTGGATACCACTGCACCACAAACATGCATGATGCTGTGTACAATTGTATATATACACTGCTTCGGACAGTTTTCCCAGTATTGAGATTGCTTGATCAATGAATTGGGGTTCTATCATATCCCTTGTGGTGTAGTTTCTTGCACTCTTATCTATGGATGTGTCAACTAATTCAAGGGAAGCATATAGTCTTCAGCGGTGTTGCCTTCTACTATACTTGTTAAAAATGATGCTGTATGTCCTCATAGCGTTACTTCAGTAGTCACAAGCAGTAAAGGCTCCATTGATGCTGCTCAGTGTGCCACACAAATCAATCATCAAGTAATGTAAAATAGTATTTTAGCATCAAACAAACCCTCTGAAGGTAGTTTAGAAGATTGACCCTTCCATACCAGGAATTGTCCTACTCAGGGTCCTACTCAAATCATCTTACATCGTCCTGTTATGCTCTGTTTCTTCTCCAAGCCTGATTGGACTAGGAAAGGCTTCGCGATGCGATAGGAAAGCAACCATATTTAGAGCATGTGGAAAACAAAGCAAATTCAAACATAGAACTTACAGGAAAAGCCAGTTGAGATCAGGACAAACATGTCAAAGGGAAGAGCGTTGAAGCCCAAGTCTAAATATCTGACATCAATCACTCAAAGCGGGCTCCTGGGAGATGGCTTAATATGGCATGCGCAAATTGACAACACAAAACACGTCGGTCTTGAAGGGACATAATATTACATAACATATAATATGTTTACTATGTATGCATCACATGACATGACATCACATCACATTACACTACACCTACCTACCTGCATGCACTCTTAACAACACATTACACTACATTAAGTCATGCATACTATACACATACCGCAAATATCCCCAAGTCACCCCCCATGGCCCATGACATTCCAAGACATACCCCAAATAACACAAAACAAAAGCCTTACGTCGGGCTCGCGAAAAAGCGCCTTACGTCGGGCTCGCTCGAGAACATCGGGCTCCTCGAACTCGGTGAGGCCCCGACCGTCCATGGTCCAGTTGGAGTCGGACTGGGTCCCCAGTCCATTTCGAGCTTCTCCTGATCCGATGAGCCGCCTGTTCCTCTATAGGTGGGAACCAAATTGTGAGACAAAACAAGGCATTGTTTCTGCCTTGAACTTATGCCTGATCTGGTGGATAGCCTTCAACAAAGGTGCCAAAGCAGCCAAGATGTATGTTGGCAGATGTTGGCCGCGGCATGAGTGATAATGCTGATGAACCAACATCCTTGCAGGTACTTAAAACTTATAACGAAATGATCCTATCACACTTGCCACTGGCTCTGGTCTCTGGTATCCAAAACACTGGCTTGCTGAACTGCACCTCCCAGCAGGTGCCTCCATCGTACTCGCGAACCTCCCATGCAGCATCTGGCTCGAAGGTGATAGTCTTCCTGATGCGGTGATGGCCACAAGTCGCTGTGCATCGCCTCCCTGTTGCTGGTCTTGTTCTTGTTGTTGTTCTAAGCTTCCGCTGGTACCCCCTAACCCGACAACCAAATATACCAATGTGCACCAAAATTGCAAATGAAGTTGATTGATGTTGGTTCAGGGATGGAAGATGCGTCTGTTTCATTGGCATCCGCTGTGATCTCCAGATATCTCCAGGGTGTTCCAGGGTCACTTGTTTCAGGAACTTCATCAAAGGCACTTTGCAGCCCATTGTGGTTGGTCACCCAAGACCTTTGCCTATGGCACTGTACGACTGCGATGCTTCACCAAACACACCCGAGACACTCCGGGATGTCCTGGCAATCCAAGACACACATCCGTTGGTTTCCACACATCCGTTGGTTCAAAGACGGTGAACGTCGCTGGCCGTTCGCTTCCACATTGTCGCCCAGACCCCTCGGTGCTTCCAAGCAGCCTTTCTTTGGAAGCTGCAGACCTGCTGTACATGAGCAATTCCAGTCCGTCGTCCAGCACATCACACTTCAAGACAAAAGAAGCTATCGTCGGATCCATCGTTTCTTCCTTCGAGAAGGCCCCCTGAAGTCAAGCAAAACCCACCCAAGATCTATACCCCAGTCAAGGCTCTATTGGCAAAAAACAGCAACACCCCGCGCCTCGCAGAGGAGGGAGCGGATGCGATTGGGAAAGACGGACCATCGGTTTTCTCTTCAGGTCTCAAAGATTCTTGTGCCTCTATTGGAAGCTCTAAAGTTGGAGATGTTTGCGGTGGCTCTTCATGACGTTGAGGATCTGGAGGCCGATGCTCTTCTTCTAAACCTTGGCAAACGAGGCGGTCCGCACAGGGGGTGTGCGGATGCCAATGTTCTTTTGATGTTTTTAGTCTATCCACTGTCCCTGCTCCAGCAAGCGGGGTCATGCGGTTGCAACTTCGCAGCATGCCTTCAAGATCCTTCAAGCATTGAAAACTACAATGTGGTTCTTTACCCACGGCAATCCGTTACTAATTGTCACCCACGGCAATTTGATGAGCTCCTGTCCCAGACTCTGTCAGCATGGGAATCAATGTGAGCATGGGCCATCATGGGCCCATTCGGACATTTATTATAGCACATATATTAACTATGGACTATGGGGAAAAACAACAACTACCTTTGCAATGGCAACCCTACCCATTATTTGTAGTAAAATGAGATAATGATATATAGTTAATTAGATTTAGATATAACAAGCATATACTAACATATAATATGGGAGTACACCCCATATCAATTCCTAGTCTCCCTCCCCCATCTTCCAAGTAGCTCCGCAGGTTGGCGGATTGGCGCTCTAACTCTGCCGTGAGCTCTTGCAGAATCACCCGAAGCCGTTCCTTGATCACTCGCGAGCGAAGACCGTTCCGAACAGCAACCACAGGTGGCCAATCTTTCGCTTGGCTCCGATCGTGAACAAATGGTGAAAGATGGTGAAAGGTTAAACAACGGAGCCTATCCCTAGGGATCCAAGTACCTTGTCAGAAGGTGATTGGAGACACTGCTATGTAGGTTTGGAGGGTCCAAGTACCTTCTGAGAGGGCACTTGGATCCCTAGGGTATGTAAAGGGGGGACTGTATTGAACCGAGGCTTCACACTGGACTATCATGGACTGAGACTGGACTTGCTAGCCGATCCGGCGGGGCCGATCTGCGCGTTTGGTGACCTTCCATCACCAGGTGACACAGCCGTCCCTTCATGTAGACTCTTGATTCATCGAATCCCCCATGTAAAGAGGTGGTCCAATCCAAATGGAAGGGGTCTGAAGGGGTTATTCATCAAGCCTACACTGCCGTGACACACGTCACTGTCACCGTATCCCTATCTTTCCATCCGGAGTGTCAGGTTTCAGTTCTTGGCACGCGCGCCACGATTGAGTTTGGGTTCCTGCTAATGCCAAGATTCATTCAATGAGCTGTCGAGCATGACACTTGGAAAACACGTGAAACGTAATCAGTGGCCCGAACCACAAGTGCTGCGATTCCAAGTCATCTCATTCATCCACAAGTTTGCGGGATGTGGCTCAAGAGCGGGCCCCCGCAAGGGAAATCGGTTTTCATGATGCATGGATCAAATGGTGAGAATGGGAAGGGGCAAATATGTGGGCCCAAAATACGAGGAAACCGAATTGACATGGGCTTCACCCCAATCTTTTCATGTCGACGTCGTTTCACCAACTCCATTCCTTTCGGCTTCGGTGGTTGTGCCTATTTACTTGGAGTTCTCAACCGATCCGCCTGCTAATGGATGAGCACGCGTGACCCCTGCTCTGAGATTGAGACAGTAGAAGAACAAAACACAAAAGAGGAAGCCACGATTACTCTGCTTCGCTGACATCATGAACATCACGGGAATGCTTCCATACAAATAATATCAATTAGTTAAATTATGTACTTTGTTTTTGAATCACGCTGGCGCTGGTCCCGTTTTTCAGGAATCGCTTCAGCTGCGGCATTCTTAGGAAAAAGGACAGGAACAAGTTGTTTCGGGAATTCCCGCGAATGCGGCAAACATTTTTGTTCATTGATGCATCTGTTTGAATTTATTGATGCATAGTGGCATAATGGTAATTATACCCCAACATCGTTAAATGTCCGTTCACACATTTGTGACATGTGTGCACTTCTGCTGCTGGTCACGACACTTGATTAGTTTATAACACACCCCTTTTGATGCTACAAAATGATCCAAATTAAAGAAGGTCGATCGATTAGCGTCTGATAAGCTGGCCCTGAACACCTGCCATCCCAGGAAAAAAAACTTCTCTCAGTACCCATGCGGTTGTTGTGAATCCGCATGCAACGCAATTTGGTCTTTCTTTTCTCGACGACCGCGTGCGAAACAGTCTTTGACATGTCAAGGGCTGAAACCACGCACCGATCTGCCTCGCCTAGTTCTGTGATTCAAGATGCAGGGGCTTCCAAAGCTGCGATCGCCCAGGAAAGGTCAATCGAATTGAAATGATCAACAAAGGAGCTATCAAAATGAACGAATAGCTAGTATATATATAACTGTATAATGATCATTGCAGCGAGCCATCCAGTGAGCTGTGCGTGATGAACACCCGGATGCGCAACTGCGCTTTGGGGGACTAACTCGGGCCTCTAGCCTCTCGCGGGCTTTCCGAGCAGTCCCTCAAAACTTGGTTTGAAGCCGCCCTTTCAGTTGCCGAAAGGAGTCCTTCAACCTGGAGGGATGCCTGTCCCGCCCCAAACACATGTTGAAAGGTGAAAAGCTTCTGAGGGTGTTCATTTCTTACTTACCCACCAAACGCCTGCAGGTACAACCAATGCAAACCCCGGCGAGTCGGACACCCCAAACGTCGTCGAATCGGCTGCCGGAGAGGAGGCTCCGGTCTGGAGCGGAGCGCTGTAGCGCTGGTGTGCGCGTTGGTGTGCGCGCGGAGCATGGTGGCAAAGGACCAAGGAAGCAGCAAGCTGGCCAAGAATGGACCAAGTGCAAGTCAGTGATAACCATCAAATACAGCGTTGGACACCGGGTACAGTGTGCACATCTGGATGTGCACACGGCTTCAAAAACATGAACACCTCTCGTCTACGCGTGTCCCTACTGAAGGCTCTCGCGTAAACAGATTTGGTTGGACTATAAATATATATATATATATACATGTGGGAGCAAGTCTCCGTTTATAGAATTTCGTACATGTATATAGATGTAGACTCTTGATTGATGAACCCAAATTTGGATTGTACAATCTCTTTATTTGGGAGTGTGATTAATCAAGAGTAAAATCGGATCTGAATCACTCTGGTCCAAACCATTCGGTGTCTTACAAACACTCAAACAGCAAACATGTCAACGCAAGGGATGCATGATGATGCTGCTGCATGGGTATCAAACCACATCTCCGAGTGCTCCCATGAGGTGCCTCCGAGTGTGACAGATCTGGAAATCCAGGTCTTGACATGTCTTGTTGTGCAGCAGTGGCTTCACTAGGTCGACTCTCCGATGAAGTCAGCCGCCCAAAGTGTCCGGGTGGCAAATACGGGTGTCTGGGGGAATCATGGAGTCTGATTCAATATATTCAATAACTGATCTCTTCAAACATCAACACACGTATTCATCGCCTCTCTCGGCATTCAACGCTCAGCCGGAGTTGTGCCTGCACCAGACAATGTACAGTAGTCTACGTAGTATCCATAAACACTGAACACTCATGATATTGAGCTATGGGACTACGCTCTACCTGAGCACGAACCTACAACTTGAAATAGACTCATGGTTTTGAGATTCGTTGTGTCTATCGTTAATTTAGGTTGCTAGGTTACGGGCGGCAAAGCACACAGAATTAAAACGGTCAAGGTCAAGGCCCAGCAGAACGATCGACTAGATTCGTTCGAAGACCGCTTTCAGCGGTTTCATGGGATTTGGAATGATGCCAAAAAAAGTCTATGGATCTGATTTCATTCAACTTTCTCAAGTTCATCATCTTCTGTCCACATCGCACCTGGCACGAGCTTTGCTGGATGGGTAGCCAGTGGCGCTAGTCACCGTAAGCATCCCACGAGCAACGCCCGTGTGTGCGGGACGGCTCCCAAGATCAAGCATGTGTTTCTCAACCTGATAATGCAGTGCATAATGGTCACCTCAGCCAACCAAAAGCGCTAACCAGGATTATGATCACGTGGTGCCCAGACAGGGCTGAAATCATTGAAAAAATGAAAAACAAAAAATAATCAAAAAATAATCAACTCAAGAACTCAAATCCAAAGCAGACTCAACAACAAAACTCAAAACAAACTCAAAAACAAACTCAAAAAAAACTCAACAAAAACTCAAAAACAACTCAAAAAAAAACTCAAAAACAACTCAAAAACCATGTTTGAGTACATGGTTAAGTACAATTTGAGTCCAATCTGAGTCCAATTTGAGTCCAATCTGAGTCCAATTTGAGTCTTTCATTTGAGTGGCTTTGAAATCTGAGTTTCTGGTCTGAGTTGTTTTTGAGTAGGTTGTTGTTTTTTACTTTTTTCATCTTGACCCCTTGCTGTGTGGGACCCCGGGATCACAAAACCAGGATCAAAGCTATACACATCCGTTCAGTTGACGACAATGCCAACAAAAGCATCCCTTTCCCTCTTAGCGTTCACAACGATGCTGCTGAACAATGCCGAAACGCTACAAGCTGGAGATGCTGAAGGGAACATCGTGCACATCCTAGCAACCCTCATTGTGGTATGATATTATTGCCATGTCTGCACATCAGGAACAACCAAACCATCCAAACCCCTCTCAAAGAAATCGTGTCCCAGGTCGACCGGACGCGCCTGGCATATGTGCAGGGCTGTAGACCTCGTCACCAAGCCGTAGAAAAACCCCCCCGGTGGGTCGGGTAGGGATGGGTCGGAAAGGCCTTGATGCACCAATGATTGATACAAAATGGTACCAAATCCTCGTATTGGGGAAGGTGTGCATGTCCACATGCAGAACGCAATGTTTTTGAACAAAGCTCGAATGGTTTGAAAGGGTGTGAAATTGTAGGACAGTCGTTCAAATCAATGATTGGTCCAAAAAAGAGCGCCGTTCTTGTTCCTCTCTTGTTGCTTGTCCAGTCAGCATGATTGGGTCAGTCCAATTAGGCCGCGCCCGGTGGGCTACCCGGACCTCCAACTCGTTGATGGGCGGCGGTTGTGGGACGCGCTCCAAGTCCTTGTGAGGCAACTGGCTTCGCAAACGCTTGCCTCGGCGTCTGAGAAGCTGCATGCACGGGATTGATTTTGGAAGAGCCCGTTGCTTCGGGGAAAGTACGGTGCCAAAAAGAACAAAATAAAACAGTGGACATGTTTTGGGTGTATCCTATTGCCTGTAACAGTGGATGATGATGGTTAGGTTGCAGGCCTTGTCCAAAAATTGTATAATTGTTTACTCACTGTTACAGGTAATAGGACAGACCCGAGGAATGTTGGTAAACCGACAAAGCCTTGAAACGCATATTATATATACATCCAAACTGCACATCACAAATCACAACCAAAAAGTCTGAAGCCACACGCCAGAAATCCACATGTCACATTAGCACAAATCACCCAACACCGCTTCCACTCTTCAAATGGAAACTCCCCTTTGCCAGAGGTGACATTGTTTCCTGGTCCGGTCAAACCAAGAAAAGACCAAATTCAAAGAAATATCAAATGCAAAACCCCTACCCTGGATTTTTTGATTTTATGAATCCAGGGTACCTCAACTATTTAATCCTGAGCTGCTCCAGGTCTGGATTTGGAAATTCGAGCTTTATTAATCAGAGGGGTTTGAGTGTTAACAAGGTCATAAGCAAAAAACAGTCAGCAATTGAGTTATTGAATCAGGGAGGGCCTGCACCTAATTGATCTGCAGGTTTGGGAAATAATTAGATAGGGTGGTTCACTGCTCATATCACACCTTCTTCACACTTGTGTGTCTTTTTTTCCTCTCTCTCTCTCTCTCCCCGGCCATCCTCATCCTCATTCAAGCATTCCGGCTCGCTGTACAGCCGACCCCTCCAGACTGAACAGCCTTGTCAACATGTGTCCCCTAGATAGTGCTAAGAACTATCTATTCATTAATGTATATGTTCATCATACTTATTCCTATTTATATAATTCCTTTAATCACTCGTTTCTTTCCGTTGAGACAGCACAAAACAATGTGTAACAGGTTGAGATTCAATCAGCACTAACACAAAAATCACACAGTAATTAACCCACAGGTAGTCGATGGTAGTCGAGTTCTTTCTATCCTTCAAGTTTATTTATCCACATTCTGCTTCCCCTCTTTTTACAGCTAGTCCACCCACTGGCGAGCTAATGAATCCAACAACTCATAGAGGTTTTGCACAATATTTTTGTTATCCAACAGAATCAGGATGTTTGAACAAATTTTGGAAATGAATCCAAAAAATTGATCCCAAAGCTCACGGGGGCCTTGGATCAATTTCCTAAGGATGCTCCCTAGGCCCTAGAACTGAGACTTGCTTGAAAGCTTGCGTCAGGACCGCACAAACTTCGCCCTTCTTAGAGGTCGCGACGTGCGTTTATATACCCACAGAATCTACCATGAAATTATAATTCCATGTTCTTTCGACAAGGCACCGCCCAACTGCAAATGATGGTTCACCATGTGTAGACTGCAATGCTTACGTACACACCGTGCTAGATCAAAGCAATTCCTGCTTGTTGGCCCCGGTTTCGCCATGGGGATTGCACCATCTTTTGGTGTCACCATTTCTCGCAACATTCATACTATCTGAGCTTAAATAGCGACACCAAATAACATCTTCGGCTAATATATCTGAGCACAAACTGTCATAAACCTCAGAAAACGTCTGCCAAATGTGCCACGTGCGAGTCACGTCTCTCCTCTTCCAGACTCTCACGTGCAAGTCGCCGTGCCTCTGCTATGACACCTCCGCAGGACTGGAACCCTTGTAGGATTGAAACCTGACATATGTGTAGCCCGTCAATATATGCCGAAGGGTTTCTGCAGATGCTAGGGCCCACGATTTTGAGATCGAGGTATAGCTGTAGCATCCTGGACTACAAAAGACACTGGACCTCCAATTGGCCCAAAACCTGCCAGCCTGGGCCGATCCGAATCGCCCACCCAATCCGATGGAGAATTCACTAAGAAACAACATCTCATCGGATCTTTTTTCCGATCTACGGGAATAAATCATTTGGAACCCAAATAGATCCAAATAGCCGCTCTCGATGGTTGTGCCCCTAGCCAAGCTCCACCTGGTTGGACCTACCTGGTGGTCGGGAGCTGGCGACATGCCGTGTCCGTGGATGGATGTGGATGGGGTGAAACGGTTAAAATAAAGAAGCGCTCCACTATATATAGCTATCCACTTCTACATTTCTGCGAAATAATTCAGAATGGGGTTGCATCTGGGTGAGTTTTCGGATGTTTATCAACGTATGGTTTGCCATCTGTCCCAGTCCCTTCCACATGCTCTCTCTGACGGGGCTATTGCTTTGCCCGGTGAAAGTCCCAAAATCACCCCAACACCCTTCCTTAATCGCTTGAGCAAGGTTTTGCGGGACAATCACTTTGTCAACTAAAGTGTTTCAAGGAAGTCAACATTGTACACAAAAGCTTTCCATGAACCTGGAGGGGCATTGTTTGACATGTCCAAGCAGGACTGATGGGTCCTATCAGGTGCATTGCCTTGGCCGCCAATCGCGAATAGATCTGCAGTCAAGGCACCACGTCGAACTGCAATCCTCACGCAATAGCGCCTCACAATCCTCATCAGGGCGTGAATCTGACACAAATACATGATACTGGTGAAACCGGACCCTTATCACTTTAAGCAGTGTCACTATGAAACCAAGTAATTACAAAAGGATACAAAAGGGAACAACATATCAGCTAGCAGCTATCAACAGCCATTGATCCAGTCCAAACCGTGGCTATCGTTAGCCAAGGAGGATGTCAGGAAAACTGGAGAGAAACAATATGTCTCGAAATCAGCTTCGTGTCTGACAGTGTGCAGTTTGGACCTTTTAAGTTTGAGTTGCAGCAAATGGCCACACTCTGCTGTGTGCTGGGCAAAAAAAAGGTTTGGGTTTTACAATGGCCGCGGGTCAAACGATGTACGTATCTCCGGAGACCGTCCCGTCTTTTGGGGTCAGTTTTGGCATACTATGAATATACATGCTGCGGCTCTGGAATAGACCACGACTCGACCGGAGCTCCGAAACCACGGGGGTTCGGAGCTCCGCAAGCGGCAATACCCAGCGGTATTCCAGAGTTTCGATGGCACAACATCACAAACCACCGGCTAGATATCGAGGAGAGACAAATCGGGATCCATCCATTTTGACCACCAAACTTGGGGTAACTGGTGCAATCTATTCTGAACCTACTGTTACTATACCTATTTTGTGATACCAACTAAGTGCTTCGCATGGACCCTCTCCCAGTTTCCCTGTGATCTGCTCCAGACTTGGTCCAAGCTTACCAGGAAGCTCTGTCGACCAAACATCGCCTACCGGTATCGCTCGTTTCACGTGTGCAAAGAAGTCTTTGGGTCTCGATCGATTTTGTTGCAAGCATTCTTCGGCCCTTTTCTGCAAGGTGTTTGCCTCCGAACATCTGAGGCAGCCTTTGTTTCACCTGCAGCTGCAGCTGTGCCACCAAGCGTCTGTCCCAGCTCGGGGCAATTCACACGCCTTCTTTCGATGACTTTCATAAAGCTCTCACGAGTGAGTGCCATGACTTCGATGTAGGTCAGCGCAAAGCCTGGCTACCACACAGTCATAAATATAGGTCACCCGTTTAATTGGCTACACGGCCTGACAATAAACCTGTCATTCACGGACCTCTCCGGTAACGAGGTGTTGATAGCAACAGTAGTTTTTATGAGTCAAAGCATGGTATCGGTATTTCCTATCAAAGTCAAGGTCACATGGGTTCTAGGTAATATATTTGGGAGGCCGCCCTGGGTGACTTTGCCGGTGACAAAGAAGCAATGTTCAATGCTTTGAAGTTCGAAGAAAGGACGAAACAGGAAACAAGTTAGGCCAGGCCAAGTTAGGCTACCATTGGTATTATTAAACCGAAAACGAACGTAAACGGTATGTGGTTGATTCTCAACCAATTGGTTCCACAACCATTGAAGGGATGCCAGGGGATGCATGCAATATCATGCAATCCAACACATTCAATGGACCCTACTCTCCATTTAATTATATATTTGAAACAATTCGTCCATCTCTTCTACAGGTGCACGTGTTTATGTGGACATACGTGGGCCACCAAGCGGGTGCACCGCCCCAACGGACCCGCCCCAGGGTGCGGCCTGAGACGGGACGGATCAACGAGGTGTCGGCCAGCACGAAGTCTTCACCCCAAACGGTGCCGTTGGTGCCCACCTTGCTATTCAGGATCACCAAGCCTCAGTTTTCACGAGAATCGGTCCAGGGGATCCTTGTATAGTCATAGTGATCCAGTGATAGAGATGGAGGACGCCCCAGAATTGCTTCTTCTAGGAAGTGTTCGGTCTTGGAGGAGCCTTGCATCTTGGCGACCAGAAAGCCTGACCCCGGATATCGAACGGTCAACACGGGAGTATTGTGGATATATGCTACATGTGTATGAATGCAACAACAGCATCCTACATCCAATATCAATAGCAAGCATATCACATGATGACGATCGGAGTGCAAAAGGTAAAATATGCTGCATATCTTACCTTTTGCACCCCGATCGTCCTCATGTGATATAATTTACTGTATACAATATATGTATCAACGCTATGACGCATCCTTCATGCGTTGGATCCAGCAACGTCCGGGTGCAACACTAGGCAAACAGTCTGGCCACTACCCCACCCCTACAAATAAGATGAGCTAGGGCGCCGCAGCAGGTCTTGACGCAAGCAAGAGGGGTTAGAGATCACACGAAGACAACAAGAACTAAAACATGCTAAGGATCGAGCATCAAGCAAAGGAATTCTTCTTTAGATCAAGAAAACAATGGGTAAGGATCAGCAAGTATTCCTGAAATGCATGTATTTACAGCACTCTGAAGCACTCAACAAAGGGGGTGTGAGGCTTGTTTGACATTTCACGCTAGGGTGGGCCCATAAGCGGGTCATGCCTGACAGGCCCTTGCTTGATGCACATAAAGTGCGCAAGGTTCGAATGGCTTCCATCCTGCTCGAAATCAAACCCGCACTTGGCCCAAGGTTTCTTGTAAATTTTTGCCCTGGGGTGGGGCCGAGGGATAGCATGTGCAGATTGCCGGAGGGCACGGCGCCTCCACTCGATGTGCACACAAGTAGCCCGCAAAGAGTTTGTTTCAAGAGGGTGAAAACAGTGTGGCCCAAACGGACCGCAGCAGGAAAAGGATAAGAAAAGGATAGAAAAGGCTTCAATAAATCTTGGAAATATACACACGATGACTACTGTGATGATGTGGTGATGGTGTGACATGCGATAATGTGTGTGTGAACGTGTGTATGTGTGCGCGTGATGTTGATACTGTAATGACTGACTGTGAGAATGAACATGATGATGATGATGATGATGCTGCTGCTGATGATGATTATTATTATTGTTATATATGCTTATTATGATTATGATGATGACGATGACGATGACGATGATGATGATGATGATAATAATGATGATGGCGATGACGATTATGATGAACATGACGATGACGATGACGATGACGAAGACGATGACGATGACCATGATGATGAGGATGAGGATGAGGATGAGGATGATGACGATGACGATAATGACGATGATGATGATGATGATGATGACGACGACGACGACGACGACGGTGACAATAACGATGACGATGAGATGACAATGATGATGAGGATGAGGATGATGATGATGATGAGGAGGAGGAGGATGGGGATGAGGATGAGGATGATGCTGCTGATGATGATGACGTGAGGCTAATCTAGGTGTCTGCATCATGACCATCTCCAAATCACTGGGAAGGCCTCACGCGCACCGTGTATGCATACCAGGGCCAGTATGGCCAGCGCTCACAGAAAAACGCTGCTGAAGGCGCACAGTGGTAGGATGGCCAGGTTGGATGGCCCAGCCAGGTAGGGAGGATTGGTTCCTTCATGTTCCTTCCTACTCCAACTCGCTTCAGAACGGCAGTTTGTCCACAAGAACGGTGTCATCCAGGTCTATACTCGACCCTCTGGTCACAGGCGCGTTCTTCGCTCCAACTCGCTGTCACCCGGGGCGCGGGCACCCAGCGGAGGGGCCACGGAAGCAACCAACAGACATCTGAAACGACATGATACGAATCAAATCAGTATATATCACGTTTTTAGTGTTTAATGCCATTTAATGCCTTGTCCATTTGTTTGATGCCTATATTTTGTTGACACCCTATCTCTAGCGCAAGAGCTCATTAAGGACCCTGATTGCGATTTAGGAGCCTTTGGAGAGGATATAGAGGATCCTTGGCAACGGCAAGGTCCATGCGAAATCCCCCCGTTGCGGCCACAAGATTATCCCTGCCACATGGTCCAATACAAATTGATATGCCCGAACACACCTCCGAGACGGTAAATTACCCGAAATTAACTGAACTTTAATCTTACATGTATTGGCTGTTCGGGCAAAGCTTCATGAAACTCCTTCTCTATAGGACCGTGTTGAAATCTTGTAGTTCTATGATATCATGAATAAATTAGGGACAAGGCAGCTGGTAGATTGGGAGATTCAGGATCCAATCGCGTGGAATGGGGACGACAACCGCTGGATTTAGGGCGTGCAAGTGCAATTACATAAAAACATGAGCCGTCACCGCCACGGCGAACACGCCTAGGTCTGTGCATTCAGAACACTACAAGCAATCCACTACTCTCTGGTCTGGGATGGCTCGGAACACTGAACACGGTTCCCCCACCGTCCAGCCGGAGCGAGCCAACTCGTGTCCCAAGAGGCTGGACGTTGCCGAAGCTCTCCCGCTGAGCAAAGGCGCCACACACCAGTTGCCGGGAGGTGTCCGCGATGCACGCACGGAAGGCTTCCGTATCGACGCCTGGCGCATCTCGCAGCGAATTCCTTTCAGCTGGTTGGTATTGATTGGATTGCTTTCAGGCTGCCATGAACGCAGTTGGAACTGTTTCTATCTCCAGCATTCGTCTTGATGAGATTTTGTGCCCCCTGATTGAAGCACAATGAAGCGATTTTGCGGTACAAATTTGCGCACATGTTCCCACGTGTCATACCCATTTTCTACCCATTGCCGTTTGCATGGGTGCCAATCACCCATTGGACAGCAAGCCATGCTTCACCAAATGCTGCTGGTGAAAAATGATGAAACACTGTTTGTATGATTGAACTGAGGCAAACTCTCTCCAGCTGCAGATTCGGCTTTCGTGGAGCAAACAAATCATGCGTCAAAGTCAGCATACTCGAAACATAGTCTTTGTCAGCGTGTGTTCTAAATGTTGTCTTGACTTGACTAAGTCACCGACGATCTTTGACATGGTGATTAATTCAACATCTTCATATCCCATCAGCATGGGAAGCCTCCATCAATGAAACTTCATTGAATAAACACACCGCCCTCAACCTTCGAACTTTCCCTCTTGGGTCCACAAACCAAGTTGGTCACATGTCCCACCTGAAAACCCACTTTTTGGAAAGCTACAGTACCCCCAGAGCCGATAACAGCCGCCTTTGGATTCCAGTCGATCCATGTGATTGATAAACTGCGAGAAGAAAGAGACCTTCTGAATCCAGGGCAGGTTCCTCGGATCGCCGAGACCGAGGAAACCATCCGCTTGCTTCCTCACCCAGGGCCGTGCAGCTGCATCGGTCATCAGTCGCCAGTGTGCTACTCAAAGTACTTGAAATCCAACAAACCTCCAAATGTGGATAATGTTATAAATATATTATGTTATAGTTATATATATATATATATTGTGTAATTATATACACACATAGCACAAGGATACAAGGATGAACCATATAATATGAATAAGGAACAATATAGAGCCTCGGCTAAAGGAATCAGGGTCAAGCCGCCATAATAGCAAACCCCGCAATGCCATAGGAACCATGGTGCCGCCAAGGTGCATCTCCGTGCAAACTTCCGATTGCAGCTGCGGGCTCATGTTCGTGAGAAGCTTCTGTCGGACCACCTGGGGCAACTTGCACACCCAAATCTGGAATCCCAACTTCGTTCGCCATAGTAACAAAGAAGCCACGAACGTAACAAAGGGCCTCGCTACGAAATTGAGCGAAAGGACGCTACCTTCGGGGGCGCGCCTGGCATCGCTAGTAACAAGGGACGCTGGTCACTGGACTCCACCGGATGCCGAAAAAGGCCGAAAAGCTCCCAGACTCCACCGAAAGTCGTCGAAAAAGGGCATCGATCGAAAGAGGGCAGCCAGGAGGCATATTGTGACTGATGCCGATTCTGCCTTGGCTGAGTACATTCCAATGGTCCAAAGGCCACGTGGGAACACGGGCAAAATATGTATATATATATATATAACACAATGACAATCCAAAGAAATGTGAACATACAGCATGAACACGTCCACTTCACTCTTATCGGTATGCGTCCCTGACCATATGCTTACCCGGTGCGAGCACCACTGCTCCATAGCCCCAAAAGAAATCGCCTCGCCTAGTTGCTTTCATCTAGCTGAGGCCCAATCGTGGTGGTGGAACATCAGAGATCTTGCTCGTAATACTGCTCAAACAAACCCATATACAAGCCCTCCAGTATATAAGGCCAACAGTCCACCAAACAAATGAGAAACAGCGTTAAATGCCCTAAGGCTCCAAAGGCCTTACGATCAACGAACATCCAACGGTGCTTGGAAGTCACACTTGGGGACTGCACTGTTCCGACGGTTCCGACGCTTCCGCTGGTTCCGGCGGTGAGGGGTGTAGTATATACATCAGGCCAGTCAAGTTGACTGTCCGAGCCCCTTGGGATACCCCCAGGGCAGGTTGCAAGAAAAAGCTCCTCAGCCGCCGCCTCAAATCGTGGGGCAGCCCCTGCTCCTAGGAACCAAATCATCAAGAGAATGCGACAATATACACAATCTCATTCCATCGAAGGATTCACCAACCGAAGTGAAGTAACATGAATTAAGGACCAACATGTTACTTTTTGATCTGTGCACAAACTGTGCTCAAATGCATTGGGACTGCTCAAACGACCACGAGTTCATCCCCTGCAAGCCCAGCCCAAAAGAACAAGATTAAAAGTCCTGGAACCAGGCATGCGTTCCTACGAGTAGGTGACCACCAGGTGGTGCAGGACCTGGTCAGAAAACACCATGCACACCAACCAGTTTCAACAATTAAATGCATATTGCTAATATGAATCGCATGCAATGTAACGATTTTCTACGCTCACCCATGTGCGACTACGGCTGTAGCTGTGTAGCCTCATCCTTAGGGTGTCAAGATGTCGACTTAGGGCTCGGGAGATCGTCCACCGGTCGTCCTGCATCATACGGTTGAGGCTGTTCATCTTCTTTCGGAACTCCTGGTTCTCTGCGTTCATATCCTGAACGGCGCATGAATGGCGGTATATAATCACTCTCCCGAGCGATGGCGATGGGCGCTTGGGAAGCACATATCCTTTCACAGTAAACTGGAGCCGGACCCAGGGATGGGACACCGACTGGGATCAGCAACTCTCATCAGCTCTGATCCTGAAACAGGTCTGGAATAGGTTCGGACCTGTCTTGTGAAGTGCGTGGTCCCTTCATACAGTGTGGAACCGAAACTCTGCTCGAACTCGGATTGCCTGGTCTGGGGCGGTAACAAACCATCGACTAGCAGGACATAGGAGGACTTTAAGCTGCAGCTGATGGCAAGTTCATCTCTTTCCCTGACCATGTCGCTAATCCATGCGACTCCCGTGTCGCTCCGGTGTCCCAAGATCAGGGCTTCGCGCCAAGGCACCGAGGAAATCGCACAGACATCTCCCAAGATCTGCGCCCAGCAAAGGCCCGCAACCAAGACGATCGCGGTGCACACCACGCGCTCCAAGATGTTCTTGGGCCCTAAATCCCCGTAGCCCACCGAGGTCATGGTATAGCCTCAATCGAAGAAAAACATGATCACGGAGGTTTCAGTTGGGTCGAATGCGGTGGATCGGTCTTCTGAAAGTGACGCTTCGGAGTAAGAAGATAACGTAGCCGCCGCAATGACATATAAGCTTTAAGCCTTGTGGCTGATTGATGGTTGTGACTCAAGTCGCATTAGAATGCATTAGAGGTTTCTGCACCTGGACCTTCAAAGGGGTGTCCAACGGAGATCCCTTGGTGAATTGAAAGCCACCGGTTGAACCAAAACGATCGGAAGAGGATTGAAACATCGCAGCCAATCGAGGTGACTGGCCCGACTTCTGCGCAGAAGGTTTGCTTTATTCAGCCAGCTTCGGGGATGACACCCTTCATGCAAAACAAAAAGACTAAGTTTGACTAACTTGTGTTCAATATGTTTCAACCTGAAGCGTTGCATCTTGAACAGGTGACATCACAAAGAACATCTGCAAAAAAATGCACAGGGCCACTCTCGCGATGCAAGCCCAGGCACTGCAAAAGTAAAACGATGCCTCAAAAGCCGCTGCGACAAGCGAAGCCAGGACGTACTCTGTCAACAATCATGCAGTAAACACAAAGGCCCTTGACTGCCATGCCTTTGCAAGCCTCTGGTAATTAACGCTTCGCCCCCACCTGTATAGGAACATCAACCGTGGGGAACCTTGCGCTCTACAACTTTGCCCATCTCTCTCTCTCTCTCCCTCCCCTCCCTCTCTTCAGAGTCTGACTGCAACGCAACCGTCCCCACCGACATGGCACCGAACCAAACGATACGAAGCGCGTTCATTCTATTTTGGATTATTTTGCCTCAAAGCCCAGGTGCCATGTAAATCCTCAAGGGATGGTCCCGCGTCACGATCTTGAACTCGAGGTCCGAGGCCGCGATATCATCGATCCACTTCGGGACAGGCTTCTCCTGGGAGATGCGAGGGAGAAAACCATGGTGCCGCGGTGACAGACCAACGTGGTTGGTGCCGTGGCCTTCGCCACGAAGTGTGTGGCCCTTTGGTGCACCGTCATGCATCTATAGGCCTTATATAGAACCTTCTTAGAAGGCCCGCGGGGCGGGGGGGCAACTTGTCGTTCCGGTCATTCGCTCTGAGGAAAGGAGTGTTTTAGACGGGACCTGAAGAGGGGTCAGTGAATCAATGACAGCCTTGACTGGTCTGTTTGGTACTGTTTGGTTCAGTTTCAGTCATGAGGGCACGTGGTGACCAGCCTGAATCCATTTCTGGGCGCCCTTCGCTGTGCCGAAAGTGTTCGAAGCTGAGTAGCTAATTTAGCCCGACGGTGGAAGGAGTTCAAACGGGGGGTTAAACGTGCATTTAACATGGTTCAACCATGCATAGCCTTTCAACCACCACGTGCTTTTCACCTCGTGAGTGACACAAAGTTGTAGCCTTGAATCAAGGGCCAGCCATGGAGGAAAAGTTGAACACGCAACAAAGCCTTGACCCTCTTCTTTCGACCTGCCCTCCGCACTGTCGATGGTGCCAAATGACTACGCCATCGACGAGTTGTACATCGTCCACCAGATGCAGGCACATGGCCCAAAAGCATGAGAGCCAATGACCTGCATGACTTGGGCAAAACACATGTTTGTCCACCCTGCGCGGCCAAATCTGCGGGGACAGCCCCGTGTTGATGTGAATGTTGGATGTGGAATAGATCTTCGGTTCTCTCACACATAACTCTTGGCTTGCTCTTCTTGTTGAACGAGTTCAGCAAGCTACGTGCCCCATACCACGACGTGTGCTGCGTGTCGACTGCGAGGTCGAAGGGCTCTCATCAACCATGGAATAAACGACCCACCCTCAATTTCTGGAGCACAAACCCACCATTCTACAGTGCTAATAAGTATATGAGGCACGTGTCATGGAATGCCCCCATGAGCAGCATGTGTCAGACCCCTCCTGGAGCGGCGAGAATCTTATTGCAACTAATTCTAGGTCGCAGTTGGATAAAAAACAATGAAAACAGTGTTCAGGTACCCAGGTAAATGTATACAATATCACCGGTATACATAACTCGCTAGCATCAAATGTTCACATGTTGGTTGATCACAGCAACGCAAATATACACAATGATTGAATAGATACATTTAAAATAATTAAAACAGAAACACACAAGAGCCGTATAGGTACACTTCCACTCACCAAAAAGGAAGTGCAACTTCCTTTCTTCCATGCCATGGAACGTCAGTCAGTCAAGAAACCTACAAAGGACTCTGACAAGACAGAACTACTTTGGAAGGGCGTTCGGCGTTATGTGGTGATCCAGGATCCAGGCGCCCATTTTTGAGAGTTGCTTGGATCATCCGCACATCAACACAGTGGTGCGCAATGAAAGGGACGTTGTCCTAGAGGTCACCACAAGCTCCCCGCCCCAAATACTTAGATAATCGTTGGTGCTCAACAGGGGTTGTCCGCACAAGGACTAGTTGCATGTCAAATGAACATGCAAAGACCTCCTCAGCGGGTGAGCTGACTTCCCCTCTTCCCACAATCGATCTTTGCGCACCAGCAGGGAATGGGGGAATCCATCCCCTTTATATAAGTGATCGGTAGGCGGGATGGATTCCTGGTCACATCTATGTATTTTAACTTAAATTAGTTAATGTGTACCTCTAAGACTCTAGGATCATCCCCTTCCACACCCCGCGCTGAGACGGAGGACTCAAGTTTGTCACATCAGTCAACTCTGAAGAGCCGAGTGGCAAACAAGCATTAAGCCACCAAGGAATCTCAAGAGCGCGAGATGCTGATACCTGTCCCATGCGATTTTGCAAAATCGCTACTGGGATGGCTACTGAGATTAGACATTCCTGACTACATTCATGCTATTCGGAGGGCCCGAATACATGATGTCCTGAAATCCAAATCGCCGTGTGTGCACGACAGCCAAGGTACGGGATTGATAGGGCAATCTCCAGTCTATGCAACCTCAGACATGGGCGCAGGGCTTCAGGTGGGTGCAAACTGAAGGGTGCATGGCCATCACATGGCTCTCAGCAAATTTGGAAAATTATATATCTTGCAGCCCAGCAGCCATCGTGAAGACTTTAAAATTCTCATCCTGGGTCGGCTCGGCCAATGAGATGCTGGCACGTTGAGTGTGTCAAATGAGGCTCTGCACGGTGTCCCCACTCCCCCCCAACGGGCGACACTCGCTCCGGCGGTCCGGCTGGAAAGGCCTGAAGACTGCGGTCGCTCCGGTGGCGAAGACCGAGGTGAAACAGGAGCCAAGCGTCAGCTTCAGGAGCCTTACAGCTCGGATCACTTTGATGCTCTTCAACTCCTGGCCAGAAACAGAAGCACAGGCATGGTGGGTGCATGCACTGGGAGCATTGACTTGGAAAAAAACTTTTTTTTAATGAGTTATCAACCCAAAAACTGCTACAACCAGCGCTCCATGTCGCATGAGACCCCCCAAATCATACACACAAAAAGCCACTTCCGCGCCTTCAAGTTCGCTGCGTTCCAGGTGAGGCTCAGAATGTCGAAAGGGATCAAGGTGACAAAATCCAAAAAGAACCAGGTCCTCATGTAGTGTATACCTCAGCGGGTTGTAGCACGGATCCCAAAAGTAAACTAATAAGCCCCCTAAGACTCTTGGCTCAAATTTCCAAGTTACACAAGGCGTTGCCAAAAATGGTCTTTGGCATTTGAGCCAGGAGTTCGCAGGGCAGGTTATATAAGTACATTATACAAATACAAAGAGGAGTGTGCGAGGTGGAGGTTGGGTTAACGACGTCTCAGCGCTGCTGGCACCGCTCCGCTGAAGAAGGAAGCAACGTGTCCTAGTGCACGTTGCTTCCTCAAATGATTTGGGCATGGGTCAAAACCTGGAGCCAACACATGTAGCTTGAACATCGTTGGCAGGTCAACCAAGGCCTGCTGCTTTTGACCCACAGCCATTTGGGAAAGCACACCTCAAACAAAGCTTGCCGAACGCTGGCTTTCGGTCACACCTAGAGAGGTTGAACAGCCCTATAGCCCATCCTATATGTACCACTACAGCGTCGTATATGGTCTCTCAACCTCTCTTGGCATAGCCCTCATCTGAAAAACTGAAACTTCGTTGAGCACAGGCGGAGAAATGGCATCATCATCATCATCATCATCATCATCATCATCATCATCATCATCATCATCATCATCATCATCATCATCCATGTCTCATGCTGGTGGCAGTGACGCGCACATGGTAGAAGCTGGACTCCGTACTGCAAGGTTTGTTTTGACGCTATGAACAGCAACGCGGTTATCCACATCGTTGGTGTTTGGACATCTTCTATTGCCATGCTATCCATTATGTAAACTTTGTTTGGGTGCAGGGTATTGGTATACCAGTATACCCCCAAAAGCCGATTTCAACATCCATGATTGCTCCATGATATTTTGAGAGAAAGGTACGGTAGATGCTCGCCTCCACTCCTCGTTCACCCCCAGCTCTCCTGTCTCTCCACTCGCAACCGGGGCACCAATCTTGCGTAAATCGGTCTCCCACTCGATACCTCGAGGCGTGGTCTTGGGATACATGGTGAAGAATTGCAGCACCATGTCAACGAAGAAAAGGGAATCGACGCCTCAGTTCGTCCGTGCTGGGCGGTCTGGCCAACAACTGAGGCAGGGTAGTCCTGCAATGGATCCCATACTGAGATCCCACTGAGATTGTAACCTCCGGCCAGGTGAATGGACGTTGAATGGCATCGGTGGGGCCCCTCTGACTGAGTCAAATCCTGGTTTTCGACTGATGGCCTCCACATGCCTCCGTCGCTTTCTTCGGATCAGCCAGTGGTGTGTCAGTTCAAATTTCAGAGGGGGCCAACAACTGAAGAGATGGGCAAACCGACATGGCGAAGGCTCAGAAACAAAAGAATTATGTTCAACATAATCCAAAACGTTAGTTCCAAACCCTGTCCAGTCAGGTGGTGATCCCGTTTTGAAACGCCCGCAAAATTCATCCTCCCAATCAGTGTGCGGCTGACTCCGAATGCTTCATATCTGACTCCCGAGCCGTTTCCCTGGAAGATAGTTTACAAAGTTAAACCTTTTTCCACCTGGTCTTGTCCACTGTGGAAACCACTACCCCAAAGTTAAAGGAACGATTATCCAGGTATCCACTGACTGGCCAAAGACTTCTCGAAAACCCCTCATTCATGGGCAACCACTTGGCTAGCTAGCTACGAGGGGTCAAAGCAAGGTCCTGTTTCATGCTCTCAACAATGTGAGATCCCCCGGTCCGGATTCAACGATGTGGGGCACAGGCCCTGCATCGTTCTGGACGTTCACATTTGGTTTCGATTCGACGGATTTCCCTCCTCAC
This sequence comes from Durusdinium trenchii, assembly GCA_963970005.1. NCBI lineage: Eukaryota > Dinophyceae > Suessiales > Symbiodiniaceae > Durusdinium > Durusdinium trenchii. Next base: position 112,241 of record CAXAMN010001114.1, read on the forward strand.
ACTGGAGATCTTGATGTCGTGACATTGGGCGATATCGTGGATGTCTCTCTGACAACGGACTTTAAGAGCTAATTAAATCAGACTTGGAGGTCTGGCAATCGACTTCGCCACCATTCCCTTCTCCAAACACAAAAAAGCGATGTCCGGTCCAAGGCTTTGCTTCTCGCAAAACGAATCGACACGCAGAACTCAGTTTTAGATGTCCGCGTCGCCCCAACTGAGAATCTGCAAAAAATCTAAGCGTAGCTCGAGAAGCCCAACCTGTGCAAGTCAGGCAAATCCGATAAACATGACGGCACCCAAAAAGAGACCCGTGAATCCTGAATCAAACTTTGGTTGGGAGTTTTTTGGAAGAATGCGCCGCTCTTTGCCTTCCTGCTTCTATAGCACTAATTAATTAAATAAGGGTTTCTGTGTGTTCCTCTTTGTCACTCATTGCGGAGACAAATGAGCCAAGCCCGACAAGCTGCGACCATTGGCGGCTTCCGATTGATCTCTGACCGAAAGGTGTTCTTCGGCGAAAGGAGTCAGTCCCCAGCAGGATGGGGCAAGTTCATTATTTGTTCTATACGCTCTCATTGAGTTATTGAGCCAGGAGCTTTACCGCACCGACAAGCAAAATGAAAGAAAGCAACACTGTTGAACAACCGGAACGAACCGCACACGCCTCCAGAAAATATCTCGCTATCCTCAAAAAGGTCTATTGAAATGGTGATGAGACTATCTGACACTCCTTTATATACTTTATTCACCGAGCTTTCTGTTGGCTTCTTGACACTGTGACCTGGATTAAGGCCTGAAAAACGCGCAAGTCCACACCATGCCTGAACCGGTGTGACGATGGAGATGAATGCCATGCAGCAAGAGGTGATCAGTTGCCAGGTGATGGCACGAGTCGAATCTGGATCAATGACCTCAGGGGAAGCCCATCGAAGCCCAGTCGAATCCGCCAAAGTACGCTGACAGTTTAGAGTGAGCTAATTGCTATGATCTCCTACGAACACATCTCACTCGCTCTAATAATTGGAGCAAATTCATGCAATTTCCCAATGTGATGGGCTAACCGATTCCCAAGGAACACATAGGAACACTACACGGCATTGGACCCGCAGCGTGACTCAATCATTGCCCCACACCATCCCGCTCAGCCACCATGGTGAGCTTCCGCTTCTGAAGCTGGCGCGTCTTCTCAGCTCGCATGATCATGAACCTCGCCGCGCTCGCCATGGTTGGGTGTCTCACGAAAACCCACCGGAGCAGTTTGTCAGGAGCAAAGGCGGGATTCGGGTGAATCACCTCCGTGGTTTACAATAGACCAAGAGGGGAAGGAGAAGCATGTCGGATGCGGTATCCATATCTTTGCAGTCAAATGGCTCATGGTAATCATGTCAAGCTCGCCCCGGCAATGGGTGGCCAAATGAGGAAGCAATTTATATATCCCAGGGTCGAGGCCACAAAGGCACCCCTGCCCCCATTAATCTTTGACACCTTGCCCAACGAAGGCATCTCAACAATTGGGAAACGACTCGCCCATAGCGACCCCCTCTGGCCAGGCAAGTGGCTGCATCTGGTTGTCCTGCTCTGAGGCAAACCTGCACCGAAAAAAGTGAATGTGTTTTCTTTTTACATTTTCTCTCCCTCTCTCTCTCTGAGTGAGAGAGCTGGCTCGCTCTTTGTGCATTCGCTGGCGGCGGCTCAAGTTTGGTGAACTTGTCAGTCAGCCACTCTAGAACTCTGGCCGGCTGGGGCCGGGCTACCCTCTCCAATCTAACACCACTTCAGACACCGTATCTTCGGAGAACATGTCCCAAATCTGACTGAGACAATGACCCTTTTTCCCGCTTCGGTTGGGGTCCGGACGCTTCGAAGCTGGGGTCCAACGCTTCGCCGGTCACGTCTCCGAGGATCCGGACTTGGCGCTCCGACTCTTGGTAATCTCCGACTCCAAACCTCGTCCGACCGAGCGTGGCTCTCGACCGCCCCCTTCGACGTCCGAGCCCGAAACGCATCATCTTGCGGTCCTCACGGTGTCGAGTCACCAAAAGGACATGGGTTTGAACCAAAAAGGTCTGCTAAATGTCTTCAAGTCCTCTTGTTTGGAGCACTTCGATTCCGCTGTTTCTACTGAAACACTCGGTGCCGACTCGGTGGACTTTAGGACCTAGGACCTAACTCGGGAGAGAAGTCCCGAAAGATCCCGAAAGGTGAACCAAAACTCAATCATACTCAATCCCTGAAGTTCCCAAACCGCAAATTTTTCAGGAAGAACCCCACCCTTCAGGTGCCCTAGAACCTTTAGGTTTCCAAAGGATCTTTTGCGACGCGAGGACACGGCACGGCGCAGTTGTGGGAAATTGTTCTAGCTTGGGTACCACCTTGGGCACCACTACCGTGAATATGTCCTATTTGCAAAATGGAGGGAGCGACTTTGGACGACTACTCTTTGTGAATAGCACTCCAACAGGGTCCAACTTAAGCGAGCCCTAAGACCTGCAGCCGTGAGACTATGGCGCGTGAGCTGACGCAAGATGTCAGGCCGTGGGGCCGGTTCCTTGGAAGGCGGGTTCTGCGCGCCCTTTTGCATCGTGAAACCTTTCGAGGCGGAACACGGAAGGATGGTGTTTGATGTAGCAGCCATGCCAAGCCTTCGCTGCAAAAGGGACCAATGCTGGCTAATTACTAATTTAATTACTGCATATGTCGTTTCATGACTTATATATGTATGGTCTCCATGGAGGTTGCAACGGTTTGGCTGATCTGACGCACACATTCAGTATATATAAATCATCAAGATATCTCGCTGTCCAAATCCACCGTGGATGGCCCCACCGAGCAGTACTACGCCGAATGGCCACCACCGAGCAGTGCGCTTCCGAATCGAAGCCTTGGGAGGAAAAGGCCTGTGACCAGCTCCTGGCGAAGCGAGACGATGTGATACCTGGAACCTGGAGTTTTTGGACCTAAAACGTCTGCCTTCATAAGAAACACACACCCACACACATCAAAACATATTCAAAACACCATGTTTGGGGGGTCAATCATAGGGATTCTCGGCTACACTCTCCGCAAACCAAGTGGTGCAAGGTTTCACATTGTTTTCTGGTGCTGATACGTCGAAAGCCAAAATGGTGCAGGTTAAAACTATCTAAATCTAGTGGGGGGGGGCCTTGGAGGCGGGTGTACTGGGGGGCGCCTTGGTGGGGGTGGAGGGTTACCTCCAAGAATAATTGTTAAATGGTTCCATAACCCTTTTCCATAGGTTTTGGAAATATTCCCCATACTGGTTGCACCGGGTTGGAATAACATAACCATTGATATGATTCTGCCAAACGTCATTCAACAAAGCTCTATAGAATCCAGCTGCGATGTTTATTTTTTTAGCTTCAGGCCGCCCGCTACCCAAAGCAGGCAGTCAACAAAATCTCTGTTTCTAGTTTTTCCGCCTCGGGCCTTGGATTTATTTGGAAGTCCCCTCATTAAACTGACCTGCTTTCACTTGACCTCATGTGTATTTGCAACCTTGACTACCAACCACTTAAACATATCTAAACAATATTCAAAAACTACCTGCCTCTAACATCTCCTTTCCTATCTCCCTCCCCTCCCCCCTCCACACCCAACCACCTAGTCATACCTAGTGTCTCCTCCACAGAGCAAAATATGCTATTTCTGTGCACTTTCCCAAGTATAGTCATACAGGCTATATTGGAGGTGGCCCATTACACTGACCTGCGTTCACTTTACTTCATATATGTATTTACAACCTTTCTTACCAACAACTTGGACATATCTAAACAATATTCGAAAACTATCTGCCTCTGACATCTCCTTTCCCATCTCCCACCCCTCCCCTCGACACAGTCCCCACCCACATAATAAATTTTTCCAGGGGGTCTTGACCTTTCAGATCCCACCCAGATCTGGTGATGCCGTATGGTGTAGCTGATCGCTTCTAGCTTTAGCTACTTGGGGGTGCTCCCAATGTCGGGATATTGCGCTCTCGCCTGCATTTCGAGCTTTTTTTGCCCCTGGAGCGATTCCAAAAACGCCAAAACCAGGAATGTAGCAAAATCCTTGAGCCTGGTGCGGGAGAGGCCTTTTTTGGAGACTCTGGCATGTCGAAAAAGTCATCAAAAACACATGCAAATTGGACAAAAACATTGGGAACTGGAAAGGAGCTGGATTTGGGCCTTACAGGGATGGTTTTTTAGCCTTTTTCGGTTTGCGCCAAGGCGCAGAACATTGTAAATTACAGTACTTTCACAAATTTCGATTTAGAAAAAAACGTGCCGCGGCGTTGCAAAAGCTGCGTAAATATTGACATTTTAAGGGGCGTGGTGCGCGAAATGCTGAACATATAGTGTTTTTCGATAAAACCTCGTAATAGCGTTTTTGAGCACTCGATTGGTAGTTAAATTTACATTGTTTTCTGTCGTAAAAGCATAGAAGCTACGCAAATAGCGTGGCTTGGAGCACTCTTGAAGCCTTGAGCAGCAAAGCACATTGATATTTACAGTGTTTTCTATTTTTTGAGTCATTCAAAAAAGGCCTCTCCACCACCAGCCTGAGGGGTTTTGCCTGGCGCGCCCCAAATGTGTTTGATATGAGGTCTCGGGGGGCGCGCGCGACGCATTCGCGCGACGCATCCGAAAGGAACAACAACCATAATAACTTAACCAAGCAAGAAATAAAAAGGCAACGGACAGCCGCAAAAAAGAACAACAAAGACAATCAGAAGCTGAACACGATAGCTAACACGCGCCCGACAGCCGCAAAAAAGAACAACAAAAACAATCAGAAGCTGAACACGATAGCTAACACGCGCCCGACCGGCATCGCCGGTCTGCGAAGCTCCACAATAATTTACGCATTGTAATTTACACAGGCTTTCTTGGAGGTGGCCCATTAAACTGATCTGCTTTGACTTGATTTCATATGTATTTACAACGTTGCCTACAACCACTTAAACATATCTAAACAATATTCAAAAACTAGCTGCCTCTACAATCTCTAACATATCCTTTCCCATCTCCCACCCCTGCCCCAGGCTTCATTATTACGATTTATTACGTTTGCTAACTACCTCGTTTGGCAATTTTCCGCGTGGTTTCAGTATAAGAGAAGGGTGCTTTCTTGTATTGTGAGAAATGTCCTGGAGACCCTGTTTTGGATCCAAAAAAGGTTCCCAGGACACTTTCTGAAATTTGACATTATAATTGTGCAGGCTTTATTGGAAGTGGCCCATTAAACTGACCTGCTTTCACATGATTTCATGTGTATTTACAACCTTGCCTACAAACCACTTATATAAACATATCCGACATATCCATACAATATTGAAAAACTACCTGCCTCTAACATCTCCTTTTCCCACCTCCCACTTCTCCCCCCTCGACACCTTATGTGTTTTGTGGTCTATTCAGCAATTGTGTTTGATTCATGCTTATCGTTTCATCTCTTTTCACTTACCTGTTGGCGTGAGATGATTCAACTTCATTCACCGACATGTTACAAGTTATTTTTCAGAGGGGGGTACTGACATATACGTCAGGCCTCCATACAACAAAAAGATCTACAAATTATTCCAACAAAAATAGTCTGGTATGTAACTAACACCTCCCCTGGAATAATAAATAAATGTGCAACCCATTAAATCAAATCTAAATGCCAGCATCATCTTCTAGATTCAGATTGGCCCATTATTTGCATAAAAAGGATGGGGACAAAGGAGGGAGAGGTGGAAGGAAGGAGCAAAGACAGGAAATAACAGAAAGGTAGGAAGGGGGGAGAGAGAGAGGAGAGCCCGGGACAAACGAAGGAGGGTGGAAGGAATGGGAAGGATGGTAGGCAGAGCTCTCTTCTCTCCCTTCCTCGTGTCTCGGTTCTAACGTTCAGCTTGTCTCATGATCGCACATGTATACTGTATACAACCTGTATATGCAAAGTGCACATAACAACACATAATAAACATCCTGGCGGGTCTAAAACAGCGCGTGTTTTTGCGCGCTCACGGTTGCCATGGTCAAACTCACTTGGTTCGAATACGGTTCGAAATACCTTTTCTGTGGTCCTGCGATGTCTCATCCAAAATTGTTTGTTTTTAATAGATCACGTTACAAAACTGTGTCGATGGTACCTTTTGTCTTGCACTCCGTCGGTCTCATTCGATACAACATGGCACCAAGCTTTCGGATTCGTAGGCATAAACATGTTGCATAGATGCATGGACTGTTCTGTTTTGTTGGCCTAAACCATTTCAAGTTGTGAACTCGGCACAATCGTATGCGAGTCGTATTCCACGCGACGGAAGAAGCCTGACACGGACGGCAACAGGAAACATGGAGACGCTCTCTCAGTCCAAGGAAACCTGTTCCAGCTGAGCATGGCTGATATGGTACGGGGTATATATAATTCTGATTAATTCTGTTCATTGAGCTGAGGGTTATACAACTCTCTGACTCCCTCTCTCTCTATGTGTAAATGCAATTGTATACAGTTATATGCAAATGTTTGCATATAGAACCCAACCGTTCATATGGTACACTGGTCCGTGCGCATGAACTATGAACCATTCAATCGCCCCATCTCATCTCAGTCTCCATCTCCCCACCTGTGAGTGATCTGTGAGGGCGGCCGCTGATCGCTGCGCACCGAATTCTGCCACGAGGGTCTTCGATGGCGTGCCTCGCGGTCAGCGCCGCCTCAGGCAATGGCTGAGCAGCGTTGGTTCTATTTGGTTGATTTCAATCCACGAGTGAATCCTATGGCCAATCACTTGCGAGCCTTTGCTAGCTCTTTTTAAAGGGCAGGTCATTGGGCACAGTTGGAGCACAAATGTTAAAACTAAGGTCGTAATCAAATCTTTTAGCCCTTCTGTTGACTGGAGTGAGATCAGGCGGGAGCCATTGAAACGCAATTACCGATGAGTCGATACTGTCGGCTGTCCAACTACCACTCGTGTACCGTGCACCTTCATCCATCCAACCCTCCATCACAAAGGGACAAGCATAGTCTGAACCACTTTGCGCTGCATGCGCTTTTCATGGACTCTGCTTCTGTGTCCTCAGCTCAGCTCACCTGAATCCAATAATTAATCGTCTACTAATATCTACTGTCTGCTCGGACTCTGCGGATTGTTGCTTTTGGGTCTTGGAGACTTCCTGCTGCAAAGGTTGGCATGTCTGGGTTCTGATACATCTGACATGCACACCAAGAAGCTGCTCGACTTGTGACTCATGGCAACACTGCCTGCGAGACCAAAAGTGGGAGTTGATCAAACCAAGGGGAAACAGTTGTCGAATGAACTCCAGTTGTGTGATGAATCAGTTGCAGCGGAGCCATCCACACAGGCAACTCATGAAAACGGAGCAACAGGATTCCGGGAGAACATCCTAGACCGCCTGACCTCTTGACGATTTCGTCAGCCATTAGCGCGTACACCAAAGGACACTTCCCTGCAAGTACGCCGAGAGTGCGTGGATGTGATGTGTTTGATTGAGCATCCGGGGAAGACATCGAGAGAGATCGAAAGTGAACACCTGAAAAAGGTGTTTCTCAACTCGTCTGCGGATTCGCCCCACAAATCCCCTGTGAACATCGGTCCTGACCATTTGGACTGACCCGTTGACTGATCGTTCCTGCTCTCTCCTTGGGGGTCCTTTCGGGGGTCCAGGTCGTGCCGGACTCCATCCCATCGAATTCCTGACTTTTCGCCTGCATCTTCGTCCGATGGATCCCAGCCTTTACCTGAGATCAGGCCAGCTTTTGGCCCGCAAAAACTCTTCAGATTTCTTCAGGTGGAACAGCTCTAAATGGATCTAGAATCTATATGGTCTGACACTTGCGCCACGAGAGTGACGCCCCTCAGTGACCCTTCCAGCACTATCGACTATTATCATGTGGTGAAGTCCTCCCTCTTTAAGCTGTCAGTGGCAACTGGTGGCAATGGGCAATGGGTCTAAGAAATTCCACTCACAGCACGAACAAAAATCAAATTGCAAAACCATGCAAAACCAGGAGAGGTTGCCCCAGGTGAACGTCTGGAACTTCTTTGTGATGAATGATGTGGCAATATGTGGCAAAGTACGGCAAAGTAAGTAGCAGGTCACCAGAGGATTTATGAGAGATGATGACAAGTGCCTCTTCTAGCCCTGATGTGTGCTGAGCATTTGTAGCCCTAGACAAGAACCCCGCCGCCGCCCCGCGTGCCGGTTGGTTGCTGGGCGTGCGCCTCGCACCACCTCCAGGGAAGCACTTACACAGGAGAATTTGTTCAGAATTCTTAAGAACATATCCAGCCTATCAATCTATCAGTATTATCAGTACCTGAGAAAGAAAACATGACACATTACAAAACTAGACGACAGGGTGGCCCGAAAGCAAGTAGGCGGAAGAGAACAAATAGAAGGGAAGAAAAGCGAAGTAACAGAAGATGAATGAGCACTAAAGAAATGAAGAGATGATATATGATGATTCAAAACATTAAGATGAAACAAAATGAGATGATGATGAGATGACACAATATATAATATATATATATATATCTATATATATATACCTTATGATTATGATACTATTATCACGTTATTACCAAATCTATTAATGTATATTCTGTTGCACTGTACTTCGGAGCCCAAACGGTAGTCCCGGTCGATTCTTTTTTATCCAGCGCCGGTCGAGCTCAAACGCTAGTCCCGGTAGTAAGAGCCGCCGAAGTGTGCGAAATCGCACGTCCCAACCTGGCATCAGGACAACCAATGCTCATACAAATGCAACACTTGAAAAACAAAACAAATTACCCACAGTTCAACTCATGTTGTTTTGTCGGTTATCAGATATAGTTGCACACCCAGTCGGAACAGGATCGACTTCGAACAACTCTCGGTCGTGGATCTCGTGCCTTGTGGAGTCTCTGCACGTTCAGCTGGAACAAGGGTCGACTTCGGACAACTTCCGGTCGTGGACCCAGGTCCTTCTAATCAGTTTGGTCACGACACTTTGCAATAGCCAATTCACAGCTTTTCGCCGATACTTGTAACTTCGTGGCTGGTGACATCAAATATGAAAATATGATGTGCCATGAGATGATGATCTCACGATACGCCCGTGATATGCTATTGTGATCATGAGCTAACGATGAGGTCGATGACGATTGCAATGACGTAGCTGCTGGTAATGATGATGATGATGATGATGGTGCTGACGACGATGATGATGATAATGATGATGATGATGATGTGGATGATAAGGATGATGATGATGATGATGATGATGCTGATGATGATGATGAAGGTGATGATGATGATGATGATAATGATGATGATGGTGCATGTCGCCAGGCACGGTTTACACCACACGTTGTTTACGCCAGACGAAGTAACCATGGAAAAGTTTACACCAGACAAAGCCGCCAAAGGTTTACACCAGAGAAGAGTTTACACCAGACATCGATTACACCAGACACCGTCTATACACCAGACACGGTTTACACCAGACGTCGTTTACACCAGACAAGGCCAACAAAGGTTTACACCAGAAAGAGTTTACAGCAGAGACAGTTTACACC
>CAXAMN010001114.1:121815-182135 GCA_963970005.1 Durusdinium trenchii
GAAAGAGTTTACAGCAGAGACAGTTTACACCAGACAGCGTTTACACCAGACACCGTATACACCAGACACGGTTTACACCAGACGTCGTTTACACCAGACAAAGCCAACAAAGGTTTACACCAGAAAAAGTTTACACCATAGACAGTTTACACCAGACAGCGTTTACACCAGACACCGTTTACACCAGACATGGTTTACACCAGACATGGTGGAAACCATTGCAGCAGCAATTATAAGGCGATTAGCAACAAAAGATTGCAAAACACCACGTAACTACGCACTGAACGATGACACAGGAACACCTTCGAGCCAGAACTATAAGGCGAATAGCAACCAAAGCGTGTAAAACACCATGTAACTACGCACCGAACGATGACACAGGAACACCTTCGAGCCAGAACTATAAGGCGATTAGCAACCAAAGATTGCAAAACACCATGTAACTGCGCACCGCAAGCACAGAGAATAGCCTCCCAAAACCGGATCTCGACGTCCAAGCTCCAAAAATTGCGATTTCGAAGCGTTTTTTAAAAGAGATTTATAAGAAAAATGAAAGCGGCAAAACTTGGAAAAAAGTACGTTGGAAACCATTGCAGTAGCAATTATAAGGCGATTAGCAACCAAAGCTTGCAAAACACCACGTAACTGCGCACCAAACGATGACACAGGAACACCTTCGAGCCAGAACTATAAGGCGATTAGCAACCAAAGCTTGCAAAACACAATGTAACTACGCTCCGAGCGATGACACAGGAACACCTTCGAGCCAGAATTACAATGGGGGAACGCTCCGGGCACAGACCGGGCACAGACCTTGGAATCGCATTTCCCAATGAGTATGCGGTCCGGACCGCACATTGGCGACATCCTTGTGACCAGAATTATAATGGTGCGCCCAGCCGCGCTCAGACAAAATGTACGTTTCACCACACGTTCGCGCGATCGACACGCACGATCTCCGCAGAGGGTTGCTCACGGACAAACGCGATTCGCGTCTCACCACACGCGCGCGCGATCGATGGCCACGATTCCACGAGAGGGTTGCGTTTCGTAAGACCTGCTCGCACCGCCCCGCCGCCTAAAGAGAAGAATAAAGAAGAAGTTGGGTAGGTGAAGTTGGGTAGGTGTCTTAAGGAAGATGTCTACACCTACCTATCTTCACCTACCTATCTTCACCTACCTATCTACACCTACCTACCTACACCTACCTGTCTATACCCACTTATCAATACCTACCTATCAATATCTACTTCTGATGTACTTTGATATTGTTGATCTGATACTTCTACTTCATATGTTATGTTGTGATGTGATATTATTTTATCACATGACTTGAGAGAGGAGGGGGGTGAACGAAAGGTAGCAGGGAATCAGGCGTAATCCGGGAGGAGGTGAGAGGCCCCCCACTTGTTTGAAGAGAAGTGAGTGAGCGTGATGAAAGAAAGACTAATGCACAAACGCTTGACAAAACCTCCAGAAGCTGTAGCGGTCTAGCGGTTTCAATACAGGTTGACGTGCCTTCAAAAGGAGTCACATATTTCTCAAGTGCAACTTCGGATTTACATAGTGACGTGCGGCGACCCTGTAAATTGCGTGGCCGCAGGCCATGCTTGCAAACAGGACGTGCTCAAAAACACTGGTATTTACGAGGTTTCGTTGCCGTCGATCCACAGCCGCGGCAAGGTCTAAGGCCACGCTTGAAGACAGAAGGAGCTGAAAACACTGGTATTTACGGTATTTTGTAGCCGTCGATCCAAAGGCGCACCACGGTTGAGCGCTGGAAAAGCGCAGAAAACCATGTAAATACCGGCGTTTTCTGCCGGGAAGGTGCACAAAACCCTGTAAATACCATAGTTTTGTGCAATTTTGAAGCCTCCAAAAGCCTCAAAAACCCTTTCTGACAAAATCTTTCCTGGTTTTTGGTCTTTTTTCGGTCATTTGTCTAACCGAGACGCATCAAAAACCATCGGTTTTTGCGGTGTTTTTTGCCGGACAGCCACAAAAAACGCTGTAAATTCCATGATTTTTTGTCACTGCTGAGGACTGGAAGAGCTGAAAACACTGATATTTACAGTGTTTTCGAACGGTTGACCCTGAGGCGCGCTAGGGTGGAATTGAAAGGGGGGGGGGGCCCCCCCCCCCCGGCCAGCAAACGAAGATGTCGGGGACCATTTCTCCGAGAGATAGGCTGCAGCTCTGGGTTAATACATTTTTGCTAAAGCAAAAGGAAAACTCAGGTAGCGTAACCGCTACCTTTCGTGATATGAGATGATATGATCTGACATTGATGTGATGTGATATGATATTATAACCTGATATGATATAATATGATATGATATGAGATTAATAACCTATGAGGTGATGATTAGATGATGATGTTGTGAGGGTGAAGTAGGAGAAAGTTAGTAAAGAATATGAAGTAAGGAAGGTGAAGTAGGATAAAGAGAGTCAGGAAGAGAGAGTGGGGAAGATGAAGTAAGAGAAAGAGAGTAAGGAAGAGAGAGTGGGGAAGATGAAGTAAGAGAAAGAGATTAAGGAAGATGAAATAGGCAGCAGTGCTTAAGGAAAAACCCTTCGCAGGTGCTTTCGGGAAATATCTAGTTGACACAGCCTACAGGGCCTACACATGCATCCGCCCATGGTGGGCGCACGTAACACAAAAGGCCGATTCGGCCTCACCGTCCCGATTCGCCTGAGGTCGAGTTCCCCATGTCCACCGTCGACATGGTAGCCAGTGCCAGGTCTGCCGAAGGACGGAGGAAAGTTCCGCCGGTGCGGATGGTGGTTCCGACGGTGTTTCAACCCCCGGACGGATCGGACGCGAAAGGTTCGACCAAGCGCACTCACAATAACGATCATCTCAGGTCGAGTCGAAGGTCCATCGGTTTTCTCCTGAAAACACGATCGTCTTTTTATACAAAGGACAACAAGGGTGGGTAGTTTGCAAACCCGCCCACCCTCCTATTGACAAACGAACGTGTAACTCACGCGTTGTTCTTTTGGTCGGTTGTCTGGTTGGCTTTCCTGCCAACAAGCTCTTGGTTCTTCTCAGGTCAGGTGGAACTTGCCTTGACCTCCTCATTGGCTATGCCGCAAGTTCTTTTCAAACACTTCTTGCATTTTCTTTGTGCCAACGTCAGCTGTGAATTGAGGATTACCTTCGAGGAGTTCCGACTGAACGGCCATCCACACACTGAGGTCCAGGATTCAATGGGCACATCCCAACCTGCATCTTCAACCTGGTGCCATACACGCTCTCTGGAGTTGTAGGCCGTCGAAGCCACCCACAACTTCTTCGGCAGTGTCGTGACCACCACCTTGCATTTATCTGCCTCTTTGTCCTGTTCCTCAGTGTCGATGTCCTTCGAAGGTGGTCCTGCTGAAGGTCCTGGAGTCTCATCCACCGTGATAGTGAGCTTGTTTCCCTGACTCTTGGGTGGCATGGCCTTTTGGGCCTTCCCTCGTCGTTGGGCCTCAAGTCGAGGCTCCCCACAGCTGTGGTGCCATCCCGGGCGGAGACAGGTACGATCGGTGCATCAAGTTCCTTGGGAAAGTCTTGATGGGCGCCTTGCTCAGCCGCTCAGGTTTTGCTCCCCGTTCATGAGGGCGCGAAAGCCAGTCTGCCTCCACATTCCAGTTGGCCGGAATATCCCGGCCTGTGGCACCCTGCGCTTTCGCTGGTCCTTCAACACGGCCCCCACGATCTCCACTGACCTCGAAGCCAACAACGTCCCCACGTCGGCCTGCTGCTGTTCCTCAGGAGAGTTCGAAGGTAAGCCATAGATGTGTTGAAGTGACCTGATGGGTGGAGGGCCTCTGTTGACCATGTTCCATCTAGCACGACTAAACGTGTTGCACGGAAACCCTGCGTGTGCTGCATCGAAGGCTGATGCATTCACTTCCTCCTTGAGCTCCATGAAGGGATGGTCCTTAGTCAGGTCGACGTCGCCCTCGCCCTGCCTGTCCAGGCTGTAGATCTCAATCTGCAAGCCTTCTCGCTGTGCCATTTCCCAACACATCCTCCTTTCCGCTGAACATATGGAGGAATCTGAATTTTCTCAACTCCTGGTACTCCGGGAAGTCCCTGGCCGCCTTGAGAGCATCGCTGATTCGGTCAGGCAAGTCGTCCACACTTGGCTGGCCCAGGCTCCTGCTAGACCCCGCCATGTCGTCCGCGAGCCCTGGCTGCCCGGCGTCACACGAATCTGTCCAGTCGTCCAGTCCGAGTCCTCCACGACGTTTGACACGGCCCTCGCGCAAACCGTCGACCTCGAACCCCCCAAAACGTCCCTCGCCCCACTCCTCCTCACCCCGGATTCCGACCAGAATCCACCCACGCGTGTCTGCCCATCCCCTCTCGCTAAACACAAGAGGTCAACCGCACCCTTTATCCCACGGCCCCTTCAGGGTCACACAGGGGATGCGGTCTTCTTAGGACACTCCGCATTCGGGTGAGAAGGCGAGTGCAACATGCACTTGTGCACCCTCTTGGTCTTGCCTTTGCATTCCGACCCCGCTGCCAAACCTGCACAGGGGCCAACGCTCTTCGCCCAGCTATAGCAAATCTCTTGACCTGCTTGGTCCTTCCCCTTTCCTTTGCCCTTGCCCTTGTTGAAGTCCCCCTTGGATCTTTGCTCTCTGAAACTCGACAGCTCCTCACGTTCGGCTGCCCATCGCTTGCGCTTCGCAGACCTTTTGTCTCTGTTGACCTGCCTTCTGCGCTCGCTTCTCTCATCACCCTCACCATGTTCTACAGGGGGTCCAGGATGATGTGCCAAGGCCATAGCTTCTGCTGGAGGTCTTGGGGACCCATGCGATCCACTGGCCAACCAAGCTGCTGCAGGATGCCTCACCTGCTCGTTCCAAAAGGTCTCGTCCAAAGCCAAGGCCCTGAAACAAGCAGTCCAAGGTTCATCTTCAGAGAATTCCCTTGGGGGAGGTCCACCTGCCGCCATGTCGAGGACGATCGATCTTCTGATCTTCTCCAACTTCTCTGCTCTTGCTTTATCATCAGCCTGCGCGATGAGCCCCCAAGCCTTCGGCCACTGAATCACCAACTTCTCAATGACCTTCTCATAGAGTTGCAAAGCAGCCAGCGTCACAATGTTCAAGCAAATGCAAGCCGCCTTGAACACCCTCCAACTCACCAACCATTGCTGCAGGTTCTGCGGGCCGGGAAGCTCCTTCATGATGAAAGATCCGTCACCTACAGGGAGGAAAGCACGAAACTTCTGGTTCTTCAACACTCTCCTTCCGAAGGGCAGCCACACCGAGAAGTCAACATACGGTGGTTGTTTTTGAACAGCTACCCTATGGTGTAGTGCAGCCAACTGAGCGTCAGTGGGTTCTTCTTCTTCTTGAGGTGGAGCTCCCATGACCGCTATGTACCGCTGTGTCCATTCGTTGAGCTTCAATGCATCAGGCAGCCTCATCTCTGAGTCATCGGTCTGGTCCACCAGGTTGGCCATCTTCAAGAGGTTCTCCTTACTGCCTGACGCACTGCTAGTTACGGGCGCCCTTGTCGAAGCTCCCGTCCCCGTCCCATCATATCCATCAGGAGGTCCCCCGCTGCTTGGCATAGCCCATGGGTCGTTGTCGACGAACCTGTCTGCATCTCCGCCCCCTCTGAGGTGTATGACCCACCGAGCATTGCGCCAAACCAACCCCACTTGAGCCGCCTGTATGGGTGTCAGCCGCTCGCCATCATCTAAAGTCACCGTGCCGACAATCTGAGGGATCGTCCAGTGTGGCATCGCCGCAACTAATCTAACATCGTTGCCAGGGTCGCCAGCCACGATCGTGAATGCCGTCCAAAGTCTATCGGGTACATTCAGGCTGTTCAGGAGGTCCGGGATCGTCAGGATGCTAGCGGCTTCTCCTCTTTCCAACAGCACCATAGTGGCTCGCGCGTCACCTCCACCAAAACACTGGGGAGGTGACCAGTAAGGCTCATCTTGAGCCTTATGGCTAAGGAAGGGAGTTGACTTCCCTCCCACCCTCCAAAACACATTCACCCTCTTATGTCACTCAGCTCTTGCAGAGCTTCTACGAAACGACGTTCATCAGTTCATCGACCAATGCAAGGTGAACGTGGCCTATGTACATACACAACATGAACGTGCACATAGCCAGTGACTGTTGAACTTGGCACCCGTCCATATTGTTGCCGTGTCTGGAATTGGTGCGTCTGAGGGTGGCTGGATATGCGGATAAGTTCGAAGGTGAGAGTGGGTCCAGTTGTGGATATTTGTGGATCCTGAAAATTCCAAAGATATTCGACTCTTGGGTATTGAGCTCTGCACTTATATTTTTTACAATATTCATGTAATATTCTACGTCATTTCGAGGCTAGTGGATTGACGACCTTTTTGGTATCTGAATCACTTGATGACCTTAACTTGGTCAAGGGCAAACCATGGCAAACCATTGTTTTCCGAGTAGCTTGTTGCATCAACCGTAGCTTCTGCTGCAGAGTTGTTTGACGACTAAAGTCTCAGGGAGGGACCCCGGGACCCCAGGTGACCGTGCCGTCGATCTGCATTCATCCCCAACTTGGCAAGATTAACACTGTGAGACTCAAAGCTGTCCACCCAAGTCCCGCTGGACTTCGATAAATTAAATGGAAACTGAGACTGATTGGCGCTCAGCTACAGGCTGAAGGCGCTGCACACATCACTCCCTGCATCTATGAGATCGAGCCAGGTCTCATCATCACAGACAGTACAGTAGTCGCTAGACTTAGTCCTATAGTTATTCTTTCAAGCGGCGGCGGTATTGAACTTTCAAGACCATGTACAACACTTTCTTCCTTACCATCCCTAACCTCTACCCAAATGACCACCTCGCACAGCCACCTCCTCCATTCACTGGAAGCCCATCAATCGCTCTGTGGAAGTGATCAGGGAATTGTCGCAACCTGCCCGAACCGCGCGGCTCGCGTTCCGAACCGACGTTCAAATGACGACGGGCTACCTGGAGCGGCACATGGCGTGAAGAATGCACCAAACACCGAGTTGGATAGAGGTTGAACAGGCTGAGCTGGCCATCATCAAACCAAGACACGAAATAGCACAGGTTAATGGTCCTTCCTAATTAAAAAAAAAGATTGCAATGCCTTCTGATGCATCGGATAGAAGATTAAAACACATGTGCGATGTGGTGTCATGTTCATTGCTTGCCAAAACACGTGCACTGCAGTGATTTTGGCTGATGATGAGCAGTGGGGGCAGTAAAGTGGTCATCTGAAATGAGGACTTGCCACAGCATATACTACCAGCTACCAGCCTTGCATGTTACAAAACCCTACCTGTGGCCGCATTCACAGGTATAGTCCGATTCGGCCACTCCGGAGCACCGGTCGACCGAGACCCCCGAGTGAACGCGCAGCTTGTGGCAGCGTTGCATTCGTAGTTCGTGTCTGAAGAGATCGAGGTTGACCAGTTGAGTTGATCAACTTCTGTGGAAACTCCCCAAATCCATCCAAATTGCAATGGGAAGTTGATTCCAACTTCTGCCCCATGGGCATTTCAGGCCTCCCATTCTCAAACTCCAACTCCTGTGGGACGAGTCACGAGGGAACCCGTCGCGGGCGAACGATTCAGGGTCCAGAGCTGGTCAGCAGGTTGAGGGGTTCGATTCCAAAGTGGGGCACCGTCCACGAGAATGCCAAAAAATGGACGGTCCAGTTCAGTCGCCAGTTGAGGGGCGGGTGTCCTGTTGGACCCCGGCGAAACTTAAGAGTTCCCAACATGCTGGGTCAAACACGTGGACCGACGTGCGCCCACAGTTCCACTGATCTTCTGGGCTTTGCTGCTTGATGTGAGTCTGAGAATCCACTGGCGCGGCAGCTGTGATGCTTCTCGAATTAACTGGTTTCTTTCTGATTTCCACCAGAGTGAGCTCCACACCATGTCAACACCAAGCCCATCTCCAAGAAAGAACTCCCCGGTACTCTCCCTGGTGACTCAGGAGATATATGAGACAAGCTCCCTGTGACCCTGGCTCCATGGTCACCAATGAGACATGTTCTCACCCAATGTCCTTGTCTCATCTGTCCTGGTCTCACCGGCACGCATCCGTACGTCGCACCGACGCGTCGCGTCCTGCAACTTGGCGCATTGCCGTTGGAACTCCGCGGCGAGCTGCTCCGACACGCTCCGGAAGCGATCCTGGGCTGCGCGGAACCAGCCGTTCGCCCAGCTGTCACTCACTTCACTGGTCGGAGGAAAAAGACCATCACCAACATCAAGCAAATCTATTGGACGAGACGAGCACCTTAGGGAAAACATGTCCGGCATGTCACCTGACACAAACGCGGGCATCCTCCTCGAGCAGAAGCGGTGGACCTGTTCGAGCATGTGTTTGGTTTGGGGAACTCAGAACCTCCCCTTCCGAATCTTCTGAAACATCTGAGGACAGCATGCTGAATGAAAAGAACATGGACAGCATGCCACGTCCGACACCATGTGACTTCCCCGAACAGAAGTCCACGTGGAACTTTCTGGGAGGCACTTTCTGAACTGTCTTTGCCTTAGCGACTGGATGTGCTCTGCTAAAAAATCCTGACGTTCTAAATGATCCACCACGTCATGATAGGCCCTTATGCGTATGGCTCTTCAACGAGCAGTACAAAGAATCTGCACACCTGTTGCCTGTACTAAAGTACTCAACACCCAAATGCATCCACATGCAGGCCTTGGGTTTCAAACCACACATATTAAATATCTATATTTATATTGTGTACTATGCAGTTTCATATATATATATGCATATATATATATATAAGCGGCCTGCCTCAAACTAAATACTAGTAGTGACGAGTGACGAGTGTATAACATTATAGCCCTCACCTGGCAGAGCAGAAAAAACTAACAAACAACAAACATATTCAAGAAACACAAGCACATCCTCCAACTCCTGAGAGCTGGGGAAGAAGTTCCCCACAGCCCAGCTCATGCCACAACAGCACCAAGCCACAAGGAGCTCATCTGCCGCTTCGCCCATGAGTGGGAACGCCCGTGATCACCCGAGCGCTTGAGACTTAAGCCGTGGTGTCAGCGTTCAGCACCGGGAGTTAGTTCTCGAAGGGCCACCATGGAGACACAGGGAAGGGAAGAAGGATCGATGGCCCGAGCTGGATGTCTCTCTCTCTATGTTTTCGGCAAATGGGGGAAGATTGGATTCAAGTTGATGCACCCTGGAAATCCACCTGCTTCACCCTTTCTCAGCCTTATGAACGTGCAGTCACAGGGTCAGGTGAAAGCCAAAAGAACGTAGTGCCATGAACAAAACTCCGTTCGGCATGACCTCTAGTGCTTCACTGGCTTCACCCATCCTTTTTGGGAGGCAACATCTGGTCTTTCGGGTTGCGCCCAGCCCGTGGCAGGACCTCGCTGCCGAAGGCTCTTATGGATCCACATCAATGATGTCTGCCCTCGGGAACAATAGAGCCGAGGGGTCGATACTGTACCTGTTGGTTGTGCACGACTGGGTATCCCCTCCATTGATCAAGCATCTATGATCCACATGACATGGAGGAAAGGACATGGAACATCATGAATTACAATGCCAAGGCCGGGCCATTCCGGTAAAGGCGAAAGCACCCAAACAAATAGATGCGCAAGGCCGCACAACCAAAAGCTGCCTGAACTCTTGGTGCTTCATGATCATGATTGGTTTGGCTGGATTGTGGGCCCTTCATGTTCCGCCGGAAGTTCCCCCTTCGGCCTGCCATTCGACGTGTAAGGTACCTCAACGGCTGCTGATCATGGACGTGGTTGTGGGTTGTGATGAATTGGCAGTGCCGCACGATGATCTAAATCTAGATCCTCCAAGTCTGCAGAAAGAACAACGGACTGGGTCAGTGCCCAAGGATGTACATATCCAGAAAGGATGTGCTCAAGTGTCAACGCTATACGGTCATCCCTGCTAGAGGAAACCCGGAATAGAACGGATGTCACCCGTGCAGAACTGTGGGGACTTTCCGTCAAGAACTGTGCAAACCCTGTTGGTTGAGGTGCGCATCACAGGGTGGTCCGCAAAATCTTCAAGACTGGAATGGCCGCAGCACATGGAGTGGGTGCTGCACCAAAAATCTCAATTCTAGCTTGCAAATGACACCTGCTCTTGATATACTACTCTAGACGGACCAACACCCTGCACATCACCCATCGAATCGTGGATTGGAAAAACTCGGACATGTCGCTGGGAACTATTTTTAACGGAGAATAATTACCAATTCAAAAGCTAGACTTCAGATGACTTCAGTATTCCTGTGGAGCCAAGCCTTTCAATCAACAACGGGCTTGCAACGACAATCTGAAAACCTACATTATGAGGTTCCGGGATTGATGCTTCTCCTCCCAAGTCATTGTCCGCCATCTTTGTCCATCTGGGCCACCTCTTGGTGGCAAAGATGGAGAAAAGCGAGAGTGCCCTGGCCATGGTGGAAGTCAGATCAAGGAGCAACAATTTCCCCTCTTGTGAGTGGCTCCCAACAGAAGTGAGCTCCAACAAAAGAAATGTTCAAATTTCATTTGCTTGAGGGACGGTTCACTCTATGTTTGGTTTCATTACCTTTGTTTGCATTATTTATGGGCTGGATCTCTATGATCGTTGTGCGTCTGTAGGAATTCTCTATGCGCCTTTGTTTGTATCCCCGGAGGTTCCGGACTCTGTGCACCTACAGTACTGGTAGCACCTCTCTGCACCAAGAGCTAGTATACACCGAGCCTGCATCAAAGAGCCAAGAAACCATGTGAACATCGCAAGCCAAAACACACCATGCACACAAGCAAGCATATTTCAAAGCATCAGCATTTGCTCCAGAGTCGGGAAGTTGGCCAAAGGTTTGGTGTGATATGAGGTTTGGTGTGCTTGCTCCTCAGAGCTGAGTGCTCAAATGTCGCCTTGTCCTAAAGTATCTGGTACCTTCTGCTTGAGCTTTACCACTGAAGTTGTCGTACGATCATTTCTCTTGTAAATATATAATACATATATAATACACAGCTTGGCAAACAATAGTGTGGATTGTCGTCTGATCACCAAGCAAGAAATGCGGTTGTACATCGGGCTGCCCGAATGGTTTTGGGGGTGCAGTACGTGGGTCGTCCATGCATGTCCTCAGTGTCATGAACCCACCTAAACCTTGCAAGCAACAAAAAGCAATTAGTGTTGTTTGCTGGCATTCCCCCAAGCTTTACTACAAGTCTGTGAATGGTGTACACAAAGCTCCCAAACAGTACAAGTTCACCAGGGTGGAACATGACAGGATTGGGCACCTCCCCGAATTTATATAGTCGATCTCCTATCACATCCAGCTCTGCAGGGCACCTTCTGATCTGCCGGCGGGGATGTGGACCAGGGCCTGTGCGTAATGGACTTGTCAAGGAGAACCTTGCAACTCCTATGGAGTACATGTCACCCTTTCATACTTTCATATAGGTCTTCACAGGGGGGCACCGATAGGGTTCTATACTGGGTGGGGGAGTTTGATCAAGTGTCCTGTACTCTTGAACCGGTAGTTATAAACAAAATGTGTTTTAAAGCGTGCTTATGTAACCTAATCAACCACATATATCTATATTGTGCTGCATCATTGTGTATACTAAACGAAAATTTAGAAGGAGTCAATGGCCTGGCTCAACAAACACCAGTTTTGGCAATGTATATAAATTCCACTTGGGATTTCGGAAGGCATTTGTTGGGTCCATCAGCCATTGATGAGGAGGAACTGTTTGCTCAAAAAACAGAAGTTGAGCGCTTCCGCAGGTATGAAGTTGTGGGGAAAAAAACACATCCCTCCTGATCTTGAGCCAAAATGGAATCAATATCAGGAGTTACCCCTACATGTTTCAAATCCCAAAATGTCCCTACCCAACCATCCATTCATTTTGGGGAGATAAGCTTGTCTCTTCTCTTGCAGTGTCACTATATTCCTGCCGTTCCTGCCGTCCTGAAACCTATTGAAAACTGAACTCTGCACCGGTTTCCACCCCTCAAAGACGTGACACCGGCCCAAGCGACCCACTCTGCACACGGCAAAACCATCACTGGCTGGTCGAGACCGCACGGGAGGTCTCGCCCCACCTGCCCGGTCTGAGGATTCCCTGATCTGGAAAAAGGGCAAGGCCTCCAGGCATCAAAGCTGAGGTTCCCATGTCACTTCGTTGCAGTTCACTTTAGGATTTTTGGGAAAAGCAACAAGAACTCCATAAGCTGGGATGTTTATTCTGGGCAAGCCTTTCCAGAACTGTTGGTACACTGTCATGCAGCATGCACTAAAAGATCAATCTGAGAGATGGGGCTGCACAGTTTCACCGTTGTCGAGACCTGCCAAAATTCTGATCATTCGACTCCGTTCAGCATCATTCATCATGAGGCAAACTTGACCACAACTGATTAATGATTTCACCTCTGTTGCTTGCGTCCTCAGCTCACTGACTCAAACCAACAGAAAGAAAGAAACACCTCAACACCTTTTCCGCTCGAAACCAACGTGTGTGTGTGTGTGGCCGACTATTTTTGCTACGGATCAAGATGGCCTCATGGTTTTGTTAAACCTTTTGTTCGAGGGGCGCACCCCTTCAGAGGATATGGCCTGGGTCAACACTCTTGTATTGCATGGAAGATATGTTGTATCACCATGGGACAGGGGTATGTCAGGTATGTCTACCCACCGAAAAGGGAGGCCACCGATCCCCATGAGCGCTGGGTGCCCGCGCTGGACGTCTCACCACGGCCTCCAAACACAGCTTGAAATAGGGGCTATGTACGTTCGGTCAAACAATTCACTGGGAACACATGAGAAGGACACATGAGGACACAACAGACGTTCAGGAATTTTCCCTGGAGTCCTCGCAGGTAGGAACCTTAGGAACAAAATGGAGCAAGCATTTCCAAGGCTCTTGCGGCATTCTTGTGTTCACCTTCTGCGCAGCATCTGGAGCGCCTGCCCTATTAACATCCACGCGCAGGCACGAGGGGACAAGCCGCCAAGCACGCAGGAAGTCCCGGCAGAACAATGACTGAGTCCGTGGTCACTTCACTGTCACTGATGGAACCCATGGATGTCAATTGTCAATACTTTGATTTGAACTTTTTGTTCATGTATATCTAACTAGTAACTATATATATTAGTTAACTACTATGAAGACCCTATGAAGTGTCATTGAGTAGACACCGACGTCAAATGCATCCTTAACAATCTAGCCTCCTGTTGCTTGACTCATCCAAATCTCAGCGTGGCGTTACTTCTCCTCCGCTGTGAGCCAGCCATGCTCTTTCAGATGCCTCAAGGCGACATGTTCTCTGCCAACCAAGTACATGATACCAACCTGCGTCCTTCTGGCTAGGATGTAGCTCTTCTCACCCAAGAGTGGCTACGTAACAAGGACTGAGTGATAGGACTGGCTAGCCAGGCCAAGCAAAAGAAACTCACCGAAATAAGTGCTATAGCTGCTAAAGTAGCACAGTCTTGGCTAGTAGCAGGCTGATTCAGCCTTCTTTGGGGTACCACTGCCAGAAGGAACCCTTTCCCCCAGAAGCACGGCTTCGCTGCCAAGCAAGTTGGGAGAATTTTGGTAAGCCGGCTTGCTCGGTACACAAAGGCACCACACTCTTTGTGGTGCCACCTCTGCCTTCAGCACACCATCCTCCGACGGATGTGCTTGAAGCCTGTGAAACACCTAACTATCGGGTGAAACCTATGGGTCGCCGATGAGGGCATCATGAAGGGCGGCCTTCCCCACAGTAAACACACGCTCAAGTGTGCCTCGTTACAGTGAACATCAATATAGTCAACTCCCTGGAAAATTCCATTCTAGAAAGCATCATGTCTGCCTGGCGCACCTCTTTGTTGATTCCCATCTTGCACACTCACGTTCTGAACCTCAGGGATGGTATGGCATGGATTCGCGTGGTCTAGCCCCTTCTGGAGATCCTCGGGCAAATCTAAGTGTTCCAAATGTTTTCCACTCTTTGGTTTGCAGTCAAGCGAGTGGTTCATGACAAGGATGGAAAGCCCCTTGAAATGCTCAGTGCATCTCAGCGCTCTTCATTTATTTCAGATTCCGTGATCGTGGTAATACAAGGCAAATGCATCTAGGGCCGAAATCTCCAGCATATCACTGCCGTGTATTGTTATACAACATGTTCGCCTTGAACGGATTGCATGCTGCACAGGAGTTTGCAGCGGGAGTTGGACTTCCTCCAGGGGATGCAAGCCAAGCTCAGGCGCCACCAAGACATCACCCAACATCTGACCCCACGCAGCAAGCCCCCCCACTTTGGGGAGCTCTCTGATGCCACAGCGGAGAGGGTGGTGCCTGCTTGGCTGTTCCTGGCAAAAACATGTAGAACTGCAGGGAAAGTCTAGCTTTAAACCCTAAACAACTGCATGTTCATCATCATCATCATCATCATCATCATCATCATCATCATCATCATCATCATCATCATCATCTGTCTGCCAAGCACTATCTCTTCCACCCCTTGGTCTCACTCTGTCCACTTGCTATTCAGACGCTTCTTCAGCGCACCAACAGTCCCCCTCTCACTCCCCACATCTGTTCCGGTACAGTATGTTGTCCTGCGCTCTTCTTGCATACTCTTCCGACGAAAGGCCGCCAATGTTTGCTCCATGAGGAGTTGCTTCTTCTGTTCCCGCCGCTGATCCAGCCTTAGGTCCACTTCAAGAGGGAGGCCGTATTTAAGGAAACCTGGCTTCTGTTGCTTGTTTAACTATAGGAGCATCACAGTGTTGGGATGAGCGTTGCCAAATATATCAATCGGACATCCTTTTAGATTCTCACCCTCCCTGCATGGGATGCTTGTATATACGCATCGGTCTCAATCAGGCCACAAAGACGTACCCGTGCCCAGAAGAGGAAGTTCTTGGTGAACACTGCAGATCATGCAATTCATGGGATTCAGTCCAGGCCAAGGGCTTCGAACCCGCCTTTACATGTCAGCAGCTGCCCTGGCCGCAAAGCCCAACTTTTGAGCTCGCTCCATGCTCCGTAGATCTTGCCACTTCGCGGCTACTCCATGGGCACCTGCGTCGCAAACGGCCAGTGCAGGTCGCTGTTGTTGCGCCCTGCCAACTGCAACAACATGGAGGCCCAAAGAGCTACTATATTATAGACTATATACTGTAGTTGCCACAAAGCCAAAGCTATTCTGCTCAAATCACACGAAGGCGATACAGTAATCAGTAATGTTGTGTCTGCCAAACCCCTTTATTCTAGAAGTTTATCATGTTGAAAGAAACACAAACAAAAATGCAATCACAAAATGCAACCAGAAAAACAAAAGCAATCACAAAAGCAACAACAAGAGCAAAAAAAAACACTCACAAAGTGCAGCCAGAAAAACACAAGCAATCATAAAAGCAAAAACACACACACAACATTGCAAGCAAAACTGGAACAACTCAGCCGGGCTTAGCACTTTTTGGAAGGGTCCACGTTCTGGCGCACTTTCTGGCACGCTTTTGGGCACTTTCTGGCGCACTTTTGGGTGAGGGTCCACTTTCTGGTGCACTTTTGGTCGCTTTGTTTTTTTTTTCCCGACGCCGGGTAACAAGTCGCACTTTTGGTCCCTGTTTTTTGCTCGCGAAAAAAAGAAAACAACAAAAATATATAAAGCGAAAAAAAAAAAGCGACCAAAAAGTGCGACTTTTTACCCGGCGCCGAAAAAAAGAAAGATACAAAAAGCGATAAGGGGGACTTCTGACCCGGCGCCGGAAAAACAGCGACCAAAAGTGCGACACTTGACCCGGCACCTCAAAGATCCTTGTCCAGTACTAACCCTACTTGGCCCCCCTAAACTACGCTCTGTGTTTTGCTTGTGCTTTTTTGGTTGCACTTTTTTGTGCTGTTTTTTTGCTTTCTTGGTTGCTCTTTGGTGTGCTTTTTGTTTGCTTCTTTTTTTCAAGTTTGTTGATTTCTAGAATAAAGCCACCTCTGGTGGACACAACAGTAATGTAATAGATTTATTATTGTCAGATTTGCTTTAGCAGGTTGAGAATCTGGCCCAGTGGCCCCAAAGTCAGTCCTGTCCATTCAACTTCCGGGCGCCTTGCACACAGCAAGGTAGAAGCGGTCCTCAGTGGAAGGGCTCAATGAGAAATGCATGGAACCCTGATGTCTTTTCTTTGATGGTTGGCATCCCCTAACAGAACACTCAGGCTTGGTGTGAGACCCCTCGTGGGGGTCTCACGTCGGACAAGCACGTACAAAAGTCGATGATGTTCAGGAACTGATGATATGTTGTTCTCCAACGGTTTAGGATCGCACTTGCCTGCTCAAGCAGTCATGGCTCAAATCTTCGCCCTCTGCACCCGCACGCTAAAAAAAATCTGCACCACAACACAACGGTGTCCGAGAGGATCGAGAGGCACCATCGGTGTATGCAAATAGTCGGGTATCACGTTTGCAGTCGCAGCACCAAAGAACTACATTGGAAACCGCCAACATCTGCTGAACGAGGCTTCTCTCTGTTTCTAGTAGGTTCTAGGCCTAGGCTGGTCTGGCTGAAGGCACCCAAGCTGAATTTGCACATATTGATGTTTGCCCTCCAAGAACACAACAACGCTGATAAAACAGTGCCCAAACCAATTCTATATATATGGTACTACTGTACATGTGTATTATTGTCAATACAAGGCTTGCAGGCAAAACCCAAGCAGTATGACAATGTGTGACACCAAGCCATCAAATCTTCCTTCAAGCACCATCTCCATCGCCCTTTCCATCCCAAAAAAGCGTCACCGCACGCCGCCGTGTCTCCAAATGTTGGCCGTGCTGGAAAAAGCGATCGAACTGAGAGGAGGCCTGGCTGTGATGCCAGGGATGCAGTCATGCAGTCAACTCGAGGCGTTTCTTGTTGGGCACCCAATGGCGTGGCCCTGTGCGTTTGACAAGGCAGGGTGAAGTGGATCATGCACGTGTCGGACGTTGAGTTGATTCTAAACCAGAGTAGATGGCACACTCCCCAAGTGAGGTGGTTTCTAAGGACCTCTTTGGGTGCCAGTGCCTACTCTGAAACCGCTTCTGACGCCGTAGCTTCGGACCGCTCAACTCCTGAAACCCGAGCTGAACGTACCCCGGCCGCGACGTCACCAAGGGGGTCATACATTTGTTGTGGATGCTTTGTTTGGTACCCTTGGATCCACATGATCAAAGACCAATGATGGGTAGTCCTCCACAGTTGGGACATGATATACTATATAATACATGATTTATGTTTAAAAGAAACATGTGATGGTACCATGGATGATTTTGGATGATCCATCCGAGTTATCCACTTTGAGGTCATGGAGATCGGCATCCCCCATCATAGCCATTTGCCCGGCTGAGCCCGGCCTGAACCACATGGCCAGCTTCCTCACCCGGACACCCTTGGCCTAAAAACGTCGCTTTCCAGTGACTTGGTCAGCAACATGAAGTCGTACTTGGGTCTCCTACATGATCTTATAGTCTGTATAGTCTGACTTATAACTTATAACCTTAGCACTGTTCACTACGGAACACAGTATGCCCATGCCACAACCCCACCACAACCTGGATTAATGTGCTATAGGGACCCAAACATGGGTCTTCTACAACATCACATAAGGCTCTTCCAACGTCTTGCTTGCTGAAGCATGTTGCTTTCCAAAAACTGTTCGCCCCTCATGGAAAGTGCGGCAGGTGGACAAAGGTCACGTACACATCAGCGGTTTCCTGCTCAAAGGACTGGACCAAAACTCGGTCGTTGAGGACCCGTTGACGGTTGAGCCTTCACATGAACAGGTCCCCTAGGTTCCTGGCATATGAGCAAGCCACACATCTCTTCCTTAGATGTTGAATTTTCTGAGTTTCTCTTCTGGAGCCATCATTCTGCGACAAGCCCAACTGAACATATTCATTCATTCAGCCCCCTTACCTGGCTAAGGCTAAACTTTGTCATGATACTCCGTTCCCTACTAAGCTCTTCCAAACTTAGCTATTGTGCACAAGTGCTGCTACTTGGATGGTCTGCTTCTAGACCGCCACGTGCTCTCCGGGTCTCCGCGGTCTCCAGGTGCTCTGCCGGCACGTCGCCCAAGGGCTCAAAGCAGCGCGCCAGGTCGCTCGGTCCCCGGAGCAGGCCTCGTTGATGTCCAAAGATCACTCCAAAGATCTCAAGAGGTTCTAAACCCAAAAGGTTTCTTTTTTTGTGAAACTAGAATTAGTTGGGGTCAGAATAGATGGAGTTGTATGTATTTATGAACTATTCCATACATGGATGGTCTGGGATAATGGGAGGGGAGCAAGAACAATGGATTCATATCATTTACACATAGAACCACAAGATGGATGAAGGGGTCCGAACTTATCCGCAAAAGGACAAGTTAGATAGCTTGGAGTTCGAGGAAACCTATGGAACATTCTGGAACCAGTTCAGGACCCACCTGCAGGAGGATCTGATCTGGGCTGGTCCGGGCGACTCTGAGCATCGGAAAACTAACCAACAATGTTGTACTGTAGACAGCCGCCCAGTGGTCAAGCAGCTTGCGTCTCGCAAAAGCAAAAAGGGTCGCCCCATGGGACTCATGTCCTGCCGCATGATGCCACATGTTGGGTGTATCCCATTCCCTGTAACAATGGATGATGATGGTTAGTATATAAAGGCCTTTCTCAAAAAATGAGTATCTTTTATAGTCTTTTATTGATTGTTACAGGTCAGAGGACACACACACAAATGACAATAAGGTCAATCAATGATCAATCAATATGAACATGAGCATGCATGCTGGAGCTACTTGACTACGTGTTCGTACCGCAGTCTGGCTCAAAGATCTTCAAAGTCTCTGATCTTGATGGCAAGGGTGGAAACGGAAGCCTAATCCGTTGGAGATGCACTGGGCCAAAAAGTGTGTCTGGGCGACCCCAGAACTTCTCTGGAGCTTCTGGGAGTTTCCACCGAAAACACCACAAAACAGCTCCAAGCAGCCGATGGTTCGGGCCAATGAGCGCATGTACTCCTGATTGTCCGAGAAAATGGTCAACACCTGGCAGCTCTAGGAGGAAGGCCTGGACATACCACCCACTACAACAGCAACCCCTGTTGCTCTATGACTTTGGCAGGGTACTTTCTTAGTTGACTCTAACTAATCTGATAATATATATATATATACAGTAAGTTTCTTGATGGAGAGAGCTCCCTCCTGATCAACATCCGGCAGACTTGATTCAATGGGTTTGTTCCAACATCATCTCCGTCGGCACTGCTTAAATGATGTGTCTTCAGGCAAATCCCAGCACACCAAAATCTTATCCAACCATACTCCAACCATCCCTCCTATTGATATCCCATAATTACGTGCAAGAAAGATCCGTCAAACTCAGCTAATGAATGTGGATCCTTTGGGCCTCTTTCCTTTTAGCCTTGAAGTATGGCAACCCTTAACACGAAAAAGAGACGTCTGAGGTCCGACCCCAAAACTGACGCCACGCGGTCGACCTGCCGACCTGCCGAGTTGGGCGTCGGTGGGTTCCGCGCGTTCGGCGCGCGCGCGCGCGCGGACCAAGAAGCCGCACGCCCCCCGGTACCAAGGCCGAATGAGCATCCTGGGCTGCGAAAATGGGTGGATAGGTCCGTGTCAATTGGACGTAGCGAAGGATGGAGCTGAGGCTAGAAGGCTGAACCCCCCAAAAAGCACTCTACAAGTCTACAAGCGGCCCCGGTATCCTTCCGAAAGTGCACAAGATAAAATGCGAACAACCATGAGCAACCGCAATGCAGGTGGGCAAGAATCAAGCAAATCCATGCTGAAACGCCGAGTGGAACGGTCGAGTATATCAAAGCGTCTTCGTTGTGGAAGGTTGATTAGGGTCGATCCGGGTGGAACCCCAAAGACATGCGATCACACCAGATTGGCGATCTGCTGGGTCCAAAGGCTTTAGTGGTAACCCGTCGACATGTCATAGCTTGACATTCTTATTCTCATTTTTCTCCGGGCTTCAATAAAGAACTCTGAGGTCAAAAGGTGGAGATAGGACTCAGCATCGTCACAGGAGGCCTGGGTAGTGGAAGAATTGCGATGTTTGCCTGATAGTTGCCAACGCTCCCCAACAAAGAACTCAAACTTGGGCCCTCAAAACATGCTATGTATATCAGTACCTACCTTTTCTGTGAAAACATCGTGCTTTACAGTATTGGTAGCATACATCTCTCTCTCTATCTATCTATCTATCTATTTATATATATTTATATAGTTGGCTTCAGAAGTTGCACTGTACCTCACGGGCAACATCAAAAAGCCTTCCCGAGCACAATGATTGGTTCAAGACCCAGGACCTGTGTCAGTTAACTAATCATTTATAGTAAGGACATAATTTCCTCTGGTACGGCCTTTGCGTGTGACACTGCTACCCAAGTGTAGCACTCAAGGAAAACATAATGAACAAGCATGAACAAAGGCATAAACACATGTTGCCTCAGCTGAAAGACCATCACACTCTCCATAGTAAAACACGCATAAAACAGTGTCAAAATGCAGAGTTCTTGCTAAGGGAGAACCTTCCAGCAGTTGCAAGGGGTTGCTTTTTTCACCCCACATGAGTGTATATATAAGCGGAAATGAGAACTCCGGGTTCAGTCAGCGTTTGTGAATCTCAAGGGCCCACCGTCTCAGCAGTCCCCAAAGCCTCCCCCATCTCGCCCACAAGAAGAAACCCGCTGCAGTTCTTGCAAGGCACATTTCCTGATGCCGGAGCTTAAGATCTGGCAGAGGTTCCAAAATACATGTTTCCCCCCTGTAAACCAGGTGTTTCTTTGGCGACATAAGCCACCTTTCAGCTCCTGCAGTCATTTGAGTCATTTACTTTCAATCCACCGCAAGCTGACCATTCACCGATGAGTATAGTACTAGAAACGCAGGGATTGTTGCAGGGCAAAGGCCTCTATTGGGATCAGGATCAGGATCTACTCTAAGTCTTCAACACACAGGCCTGGGAAAACATTCCAGGTAGGTGGTGGTTCATCCATAAGCATACACCGGCAGTTTAATGTGTCAAAGCCTGTTGGCTGTTGCGGGAATCATCACTTGACAGTCGGTTTTCTGCAAGGAGGAGATCCACTGTCCTTGCATGCCCCTCCCGCACTCCAATTTCAGGTCACCCTGACCATCCCTGACCCATAGCCAGGTGGAAACAAACCAGAAGTGGGTGAACTATGACCAGGTCATTCCACCGTGGGCCAAAAGGGTCAAAAAGATTGTGCATACTGAAGCATCGGAACCATCAACTGCAAGGGCCGTTTGATGAAATGGCATCTTTTCAGCTGAGTCGGGCCATGGCCTTCTACACCCACACAAAGAGCTGCAAAGGAACTGGCAACAGCTGAAGATTGCCAGGTTGTAAAGAATGATGGAACAAAGTAGTCAGTTGAAAGTTAGAGGCTCCCCAAACTATAAGTTTGTTCGATGGAGGACTCAGGAACCACGGAATGAAGCTGGGCTGCACCCCTGGGACAGTGACTCCCGCACGCTCAGATACAAATCTGCCGAAGAATGTACACCTTCGGTGGAGTTCAATCTGCCTTGCACCTGCAGAAGGATCCTAACACTGCCCCGTCGTCCGCGCGTCACCAAGGTGCTGGTGGTTTGCGGGGGCTCGGGAAAGTTGATGCACATGGTGCTGAGGCTTCCTGCAAAATGGAAGAACATGGGCTGGTCACAAGGATATCCTTTCTGTCTAGAAAGCCCAAGGTGTTTACCGTAAAGACCATGCTTTCTGAATAACAGGCTGCTTTAGATCTTCAAATGTTTCTGGATGCTTCTTGTGAACACCTGATGCGTTGCCTAAACACATGATGCTCATATTGTGGTCGGCACGACGGCTTCTTCGGGAGCCAGGAATGGACATGTCATCGCCTCAAGAGTTGTGTCCAACCACCGGCAAGCACACGGTGACATCAAAGAAGGACATGTCACACAGTCCAGGACAGTGCTTGCTATGCTTGCTGGTTGCAACAACAAGGAGGAAAAGGTCTTCTTGATATGCCACACTCCCTACTACTCAAACCTTCCGGCTTGGGTCAGGTGGTATTTTTAGCAGGGTGCTATCTAAAAACTCGCCTACTTGACAAATCCAACCATAACCCAAGCTCAAAATCGCTCGCTTATTCTGACACCGTCCTTACTCAAGGGAGTCACGTGCGACTTGTGAGCAGAAGCAGTGCACCCGGAGTCAAGTAGAATGGACTTGCCAGACTAGCATTCTAAGGATCTTTCACAGGCCGGCCTTCTGGAATCATGCTCTTGAGAAAGGATCCGGCATCACCTGTGCAGTCGGTCAAAAAAGTCGACCTCTCCTGAACTCTTCTTGGACTGAAGCTCAACATAGGAAGCCTGGCTGGAAGCCTCCGTAAAGTGCTGTTGAGCGAACTCCCTAAGACCGAACAGCGAACAGGTCCGACCGACCAGCCACTTCAGCCTGCCAGGACCGCCAAATTCGAGCACTTCTCAAAAACCTCAGCAGCCCCGGAGTTAGTGGTTCATGACGTGCTGTGTTGTCATTGCTGTGATGCTTTCTGTTCGATGTGCAGCGACTAAAGTTTCTAAAGCTTATAATTGTCGATATATATATATATATATATCTATAGGTTTTCCTTCGATTCAACATGATTCAACAGTTCAACCTAGGTCCAACCAACTGAATGTTATATATATATACAGTAAACATCCATGTCACTATTCACCATGTTTCTTTCCTCAATGCCCAGCAGGATTAAACATCTGCATGCTGCAACTGGTTGGTCAATATGGCACGAAAAGAACCCTTGGACCCGGCCGGAATACGGAAAAATAGAGCTCAATGTATCCACTGGATTTGAGTTCTTCTCAACCACGTGAGATCATCTTTGTCCACCTTCTACCATGTTTAGAGCCGCTTCCAGTCAGCACCATGTCACAGACTTGGTCACGATGCTCCAAACACGGTCATAGCGTAACTCACCTCAGTGGGGGCATTGTGCGCAAACTCTATTGACCTTCCTGGGAAGTATGAGCGCGGGTGAATGATTCTGCAATTTTCACCAAAGATCCAGAGGTATGTGCACAGTGCATGGAAAAGCACATACAGTATATCGCCAATAGAAGGAATTGCCTTTCAGGCGGCCTTGCGTGCTCTCTGGATTGAAAAAGGGGGACGTTGATCAAATCGTGACTTCTGCAAGCAAATCATTGAATTTGCTTGCAGTACAATGAGCTTACTCTTCCATGTGCATGGGATGTTGATGAACATATCTTTCTGTGCAAATCTCAAAAATGAACAAAACTGCCGTGGTCTTTAAACCTGTGTAACCCCTGCATGATGTTCTGGTTGGTAGCTGGAATGCCGACTCTCGTCCTCGTTTGGCAAACAGCCTCGTCACCCAGGTGTCAGGCCAATACACAGCCCGGAAATGCAACGCCAGCGACCCTTGTCTTTTGGAAGCTCCTTCGCTATTTTGACCGATTTTGGCGGTCAAAGTCCGCTTTATCATGCTTGGGTGGGCAAACACCACTGCCATACTCCTGACCATATGATCAACGCAAAATAAATACGGAAACTTGATCACCAAATCCAAGCGGATCCTAGTTTGGGTCTCCCATTTGTCTGCTCGCTGCCGTCTGCACCTCTCCCTTTCTCCCAGTGGCTGGCCACCCAGTTGGCCGCTGGATCTTTTAAGGCCTGCGCCACCACCCAGTCTCCTGTGCCGGAGCACACCTGGCGCGAGCTTTTGTTCGCGAAGCTCCGCTCCCTGCGCACGCATCAGGTTCCAAGCTGTCAAATATGAGAACTGTACACGTGTGAAGTACACTTAGTGAGAGCACCGCACTGAAAAGGCCTTCTGGTAACCTGGTTGAGATTTCTTGAGTATATTACTATTACAGCTCGTTTTCTATGCTATATAATGACATCAAAAAAACAAATGCGTACGCACTTCATTCTGATACCAACATCCTGCAACACCGACCGGAAGTCCCAAATACGAACTCATGGGCGGCGTGTGTCTCTGTCGCTGTGAGTCTGCGTGGATGGGATCAGAATCGGAACGGTCAACGACCTGATGCGCCAGAGGCTGTGGAGTTTTTCGTTGGGACGATACAGTTCCCGGGATCGTTACGTGGATGGCCCCGCAAGGATGACTATTTTCCAGTATTATACAAACCGGTGGTTTTACATGGTTTTGCACATCCATGATTCCTCGGGGGAGTGGCTTCCACGGGCATCTTCCCGCCTCGAGCTTGACCGGCCCGTCGCTGCCAAAGATCCTCTTCCAGCGCAGCTGGGAGCCCTTCAGGCAGCGCTTCAGCTGAGCTCGGCTGTCCTCGACCGTTCAGAGGACCCATGATCCTAATGGTATATATACAACTTGATTAGCACTGCACTACTATTCAGACTATTCACTAGTGATTAATATGATGCATATTCATATTGAATATTACAGTAACCTGTCGGTGCCAAATCACGAATGAATCTAGCACTTGGTCACTGGAAGTTGCCAATATGCCAGACTCTTCTGTGTTCATCCAATGGCCAGTGAAGTCCTTCACTTATATCACTCAGGCGGTACAATTCGCATCCGGCAAATCTCCTCTTCTTCTCCAAATCCTCGCAGGAAGCACTCCTCCAGCCCAAAGCCTTGACACAGCGCCTGGCGATGCGATCCTAACCTGTTGACCATGGCCTCGCAAACCAAGCGATGGTTCTTTTGTTGGTGCATCTTGATTCATGGCATTCGTCTTGAGATCAGCTGGCCAGCTTTGGGGGATGAGCCACAGCCACTGAATCCGTGTGGGAAGCAGCCTTGAACACTTCCCCGTGTAGAACACCACGTCCAGCCGTGTCGATGTCAGTGCACCGCCGTGGCACGGCGAACAAACGGCCAAAAGCACCCATGAGGTCGAAGTCTTCCTGCGGAGTGGGGCATCGCCAGCGGAAGAGTCGGTGAAGAAAGAGGGCAAAGACGGGTCACAGTCAGAGGAAAGACCGGAATAATCGGGTAGAATTCATATGGTCATTCCACACCTTGACTCAGTATACATGCCAGGCTTGGCACTCAAATGGTCTATATTATAAACCCCGAATGCTGACGATGTCGAGCCTTCATTGCCTTCTTGATCATTCGAACCTGGCATTTGGCTGACGCTCCCGGAATCATTCCCTTTAATTTTGTCTCAATGCCCAGTGGGTATTTGGCCTGCGTATGGTAGAGTTTGTTAATGCCTGTACTGTGCAACCCCAAGATTTGGGACACATGCCATGAGTATATTATTTATAGATAATTATAGTGAAAACCCACTAAGGTGATCTCAGTTGCAAAACAAGGGGAAAAAACAACCTAAAGCACTGTTGATATGGACTTCGCACTACCCATGGGATGCAAAAACATCCGAGAATGATGGTTAGCGAGTGTCATCAACAGTGTAGCATTGCAGTATAATCAGTAATCAACTTCCCCTCCAATTAATCATTGCAATGAACTACATTGTTGACCGACATCGAGTGCTACTGCCCATGGACTTCCCTCATTGGTTTACCTCACAGCGGAAGGAACTTTGACCTTTTGACACAAAACGCATACCGTATCATAGCATAACTACATAGTATATGATAGTATATGCACATATTAGGGTGTACACACATATGAATACGAACTCAGCAAAAAAAAAAAAAAGAAAACAAGAGTCCCTAAACACAACCCTCAAGAACAACACGGCTGGTTTAGGACGAGAAATGGTCAGATAGCTTGGAAGCTTGTAAAGAAGGAAACAACTCCACCCAACAGAATCGACACTTGATACCATATGGATGTCTATAGAAAGAACCTCTTGAACTTGGACCATCCAAGTAAATCAATTTGAACATATTCGGACCCCAAAAGGGACAAATTAAGCAATTACTATAATATATATCTCAAAACAGTGTTGTTGCCTGCCTTTTTGTGGGTTCCCTGTCACCCCAAAGACTCGGTGCCCTGCCCGCCTCTCGAAGTAGCTCCTGACGCCGCAAATGGTCAAAGTCGGTGCTCTCGGTCCTGAGTGACGCTGCAAGAACGGGCCGGAGGAGGCCCCCGAAGAAACCTCGTCCTTGTTGTATCAACATGTTTTTGTTTTCATCCAGTCTGACTCTGATTCATCAAGTTGACATTTGCACGCGGAGTTGGTTCTAGCCAGGATTTGTTGACTCAGGTTCGCCTTGCCCCTACTACTGGATCCTTGTGACAAGCGGTCCACCAAAGCTTGTACATCTGAATGATCATTTGACACAAAGAATGGAAGAAGGGCGGGAACCCTGGTGGATTCGATGCACCTGCTCGATGCGTAGAATAACTGCTTGGCGAAATGGCACGAGCAGCACCACAGAATCTAGAAAAAAAACATCGGAAACAATATATAAAAAAACAGTGCATTCATATGAGAATTCCCTTCCAAGCCTTCCAACTACGAGTACTATTCATCGCTATCTGGTTCAGGGTGGAATAGTCATAAGATCTTGCCGCTCACCTTTTGATGCTCAGTTGCGCAGGCGTTTAGAAGGCTCCTGGCTTCCTCTCAGTGACTTCACTGAAGGAACGGATCGAGAGAGCGCTTAGTGTCACTAGCCCCAAGTCAGTGTTGCGCTCGCTTCTCACCTCAGCTGCTCTAAAATTTGTAGTGTGCCCAACCCAACTGCAAGCCTCAATTCTGGATAATTACACTACTGTGACCCAAAACAGTGGCCAACAAATTACGGCCAAGAAGCAACATCAGTGGACATACGGCTACTATACGTTCCTATATTATAAGAGGTTACAAGTTACTTGGATACACCGTGCCGTGCTTGCTTCAGTGCATTCATATCCTTGCTGGGGCCTCCCATCCAACTCTATTGCGGCTTCTGAAAAGTCTCTTTGGGCCAACGATCAACCCGGCCTCCACACGCAGGATGCCTGCCTCATGCTTGGCCACACCCACGGCGCCAAAGTCATCGGAAAATCGCAGTGCTCCATCCACGTTCTGGCATCGCGTGAAGATTTTGATGAGTTGCTGTGTCTATGGATTGAATAGGGAGACACCCAATGGGTTTTGATCTATGAGTGCTCCATCAGCGACGGATTTGGTCGACTATGATGGTTGGGAAGACCAGGCTCGACTATTGACACCCGACCCTGTGGGAGGCGGGGTACTCTCTCAAAGCAAAAATCTGGCATGTAATATTTGGGCTTTATCCACATTTCAAGCAAAGTTTTTGGATCACCTGCTTCTGGGTACTCTCCGCCATTTGTTTGCTCTGTCACCTGGATGGTTGAACAACAGAAATGGGAATTTGAATTTGGCACACTCTGGTTCCAGTTCGATCCGGTTCGGTGTCTCCAGTTTCACGCGGCGTCCGCCTCCACCCGAAGAAGGACCACACCGGAGGAGGAACGAACGGTGAAGGCGCCAGGCATGGACTTGGAAAACCAAGATCGTTGAGCGTCTTCCCATTCCTGTCAAGATCGCAACCGGGTTACCCGAGCGAGGCCGCGAGGCGTGCTGTTCTTGTTATTAAGCGGGAATCAGGTGATGTTTTGATATGCTTTTGAAGTTCATGTTGGCATTGGTGGTGGGAGCATGGGAACAACCATGTGCGGCTTGCGTCAACCTCCTTCGCAAACCAGAAACTTATCTTCGAACATCGTCTGTTCTTACTATGGGCCCACTTGCTGAGTGACTGGCTGTATGTTGTGTCGATTTGAAGCTTGCATTTTGAATTCTTCTGAACTTGCTCAAGTCCGGGCAGGACATCTGGCCATCCAAGCTTTTTTGGCCCAGCTCGTTTGTGATTGATTTAATTTGGGTCCAAACTCCTCTTTGCTTCCAAAGCGTCGATTGAGGCGAACGGCTCAGCACCCTGGAAAATTTGACATGAGCTCTGTCCAGACAATTGACCTTGGGAGGCCGATACTCCGCTTTGGAGACGAAACATAGCAGGTCAAGTGAACGAGGACTAGCACGATAATTAGATAAAGTGGTGAGAACAAACTCCTTAAAACAAAAGGGACGTTTTTGGTGTTCCCCACTGCCCACGTCAAAACTCAAAACATGTATACATTTAAATTGGTCTTTGCCGTGTCCTGTCTCTATCTCTCTCTAACTCTATCACTATCTGATATCGTTCTGGGATGTTGTCCCTCAACTTGAACTTAGGCAGAATCAAGCGCACTCCAAAATCTGGTAGAATCGCACTTCTCCATCCAAAGCCTGTGATGGCCACCACCCAGGAAGATAGACTCCAATATGACGGACTATAGCAGTATGGCGTTTGCATGGTCCCTCCCACAAGCGTTCCATTGATAAGCAGATTGCTTCTCCTATTCCTAAAGCATCCTAAAGCCAAAAGCCAGAAGATCGCTGTGGCAAAGCGGGTCACGCACACACACACACAAAAAAAAACAAACACCGTGTCCACTTTGCCCAAATGCTGTCGCCAAAGGAGCCGTTGGCCAACATCTGGCCATTGGGCCGCCGCAGGGAGATCTGAAGCTCCCCATCCACCTCCACCTCGCTGGGGCGGATCCCGGTGGGCATCGAGCAAGATCAACGACCGGATGGTGGCGATGGACCGGGTGGTGGACCGGGAAAATCCGATCTTGGAACAAAGGAACCACGTGGACGCTATTTCTATCTTAATTTCAAGAGTGTTCAACGATGTTCATATCGAACCCAAACGAAGCCTCAGGAGTCCCCCAGGGCCACCATCCGCAAGCCAGTTGCAGGCTGTTTACTCTGCTGTCAAGGTGAAGGCCCAAATCAAGAAGCAAAAGTGAAGGGCCAAAAAGACCTACTCTATATAGGGTTTGTGGTAGCTTGGGGCTTGAGGTAGTCTGAGAAAACTGTCCCAAGCGTATGTAAACCAACCATATCTGGGAGAAGGCTGGCTCCTCACGACCAAACTGTGCATCCCAGCAGCTGTGCTGCTGCGAAACATGGTTTGACCCATCTTGTCCGTCACCAAAGCCTAGGCATATTCATTCAAGAGCCACGGTCTAGCAAACTCACTAAAACTTAATCCATCTCAATCCAATCTTGCAGCGTGCTGATACATATCGAAACCATACCTGGTCAGCATTCAGCATCCCAAGCGCTTTTGCAAAGGCCGCACCTACAAAATGCATCCAACTGATCTTTCATCCAAATACTATCTGAGTGGTGTGGTCTTTTTGCTTCAGTGACACCCGCAAACAACATGTTGATCCATGTGAAACGAGTTTCTCCTGTGGCATGACCACGGTTTTGACGTAGTATGCATGTCATTGTCAGACCTTAAATAGCCCTCCGAGGCCATAAAAGTGTAAAGTGCGCAAGCCTTTAAATTTAAACGAATCCTGTGTCAAGCAAAGCTCAAGCGAATTGGTTGCAGGCGCCAGCCTTTCTAGGCCCTCATCAATCACTTTAACATGCCCCAGTTTGTGCTGCACAGTCCTCCCCTCTCAAAATTGAACTATTCCGCTAGGCAGCTGTTCCACCATTGCGACCGATGTCAGGCACAAAAATTGTGCAGTGGCTCTTCTTGGGCACCACCAGCTCTGCACAAAGCCATCCTTCCTCGTTCTCAGGGGACAGCTTCCTTAGGCAGCAGGGACTGGTACAAACCAATGATGTTCCTGAAGTCTCAGAACTAGTCTGTAACCCCTCATCGTTATTTATGGCTTGAAGTCCTCATGCAAAGGCCTCCAGGACTCTAAGGTTTGGCCAAACCGGTGTCGGATTCACCTGGGACCTCCACCGCGAGTGACCTCTTCAGCAGTCCCAGTGGCGTCTCCAGGCGGCTCACGCACCAAGCGTCCACTGACTTGGGCGCTGAAGGCCGAACGCCCCGCAGCGTCATCCAGCAGCGCCTCAGCCGAGGGAGCCTTCAAGCGAGAAGGCTCGACCGCCACACGGGACCGCCCCAAATTCCTTGCGTTTGCCCGTCTTTCAGGGGTTTCACGATGTGTTCACTTTCTGGCTTTGTCCAACAAATTGGACTCTGACTCCGGCCTCCAAACGGCTGGTACAAATGCATCGGGCATCCTATCTCGACCCCAGTGGCGCCTTTGCCGAGGACACGCCCCAAAGAATGCATCTCGAGGGTTTGGGCACATCCATTTGCTACCCTCAATTCCCTGCATCCCAGCTGCACCAAAAGCATCGCAAGGGTAAAGAACGCCAACAGCCTTGGAAGGACATGAGACTCCGAGATCGACCGTGAAAACGCAGGAGAGGAGCATGGCTCATGGATGTTCATGGTCTGGGTCCCGCTTTCATTGCGAGGCCGTGCACATTGCAGCAGTGCAATGTGCATGTCGCGTTCGTCTGCTTTTCATGCTATGATGTATCATAGCTGATGACATCGGGGCTTGACAAAACATCTCTACACAAGCACGCTTCTCTTCTCCCGGTATGTTCTACCTTTAACAAGACATCATAATCCTCTCAAACATGTAATGATATTTCACTGTAAATTTAAATATGCATAGACATCTCATGACATATCTTTCTCTCCAACTCATGGAGCAAGCTAACTAACAATTGCCCCCTTGTTGTGAAGCACCCACCAACACCAAGGGTTCCAGCATTGCTATGAAGCGACAAGTCTTTGACAGTGACCTAGGGACAAAACCATTTTCGGCCGTCGTAAAACGTCGTAAACGTGTAAAGGAAATCCTACATCTAGGTAGACTGTCATGGGCGCTTCAACCCTGCCCCTTCCATCCACACAGTGAGCCCGGTCAATCCAAGCAACAGGCACACTGGGGTGGCCAAAGGACTGGCCAAAGCCTGGTGCATTGGGAGCAAAACGCTGTCCTCCTCTTGCATGAAGGACACGCCGGAGACCTCGCTAGGAGCTGCGTTTGACGCAGCGTAATTCCTGAAACACGAGCCTGAACTCTATTGAGCTGATGGGATGCTTGCAACAAAGTGGGGTATCCGCCCCAAAACTTACATATATAGTATACAGTATACATGTATATGTATATTTTACAGTATGTGTATACTGTATACGCAGCATACATGTATACACCTACACTTATACATAGCCCCACCTGGTGGAATGACATAGTTTTCATACCTTCACCCTCCTGACAAGAATAGGATAGAATAGGTTTGTTTTGAGGGGTGTTCAGTGAAACCTAAGATTGTTGCAATCCTCCCTCTCATGAGACTTTGCCCCTTCAGTTTTCACCATCACCATCCATCAAAGGCTCTCGACATCTGTGACCAAAAGTGAGAGCGCACCAGTGATACGCATCCGTTGGGGGGGGGGGTCAGTCATCAAAGGTTGCAACACCAACGAGGTGCTGATTACGGTATTTGGATCCTCACGACCTGCATCTCACCAACCCATACTGAGTAAATCTGAGTAAATCTCTCAAGAGAATCTCTCAAATCATATGTATATGATACCTATATGGACATATACTATACTATACCATACTGAGTACATCATAGTAAATTTATCGATACATACTTACCATGACATACCGTTTCAATCCTTTTTATGACTCGATCAAGGCACAAAGATTCACTGGTGCTGCTGCGACGATATACAGGTATACGGTATACAGTATTGTCCCATAAACAAGCCATGCCGCACAACTGTGCAATCCGAGTTTGTCGGCTAAGCGCAACGTTTGCCGCAGCAACGCTGGGTCCCGGTTCGGGTTGTTCTTCGCATGTCCAAACAGGAGGAACAGGGGAAGGAACCATATTGTCAATCCGAGATCAAGCTTTTTGTTTGCCTTTCACTTTTAGCATATTTTTCAACAGCAGCTGGGTGCAAGGGACAACAAGCAAACACGTAAGCAAAAATGTACCACGCCTAGTGGTTGTCTAAAATGATCTCGCATAGAAACATGGGAAGCGCTTCTGTTCATGGTTCTGGTTAAGTGTTTTCCTCCTCCACAGCCTTCGCCCCAAAGCACATCCCTGCTGCTGGAAGGGCCAAATCTTCATCCAATACTCCCGCAAGGTCTTGGAGCGAAGAAGTTTCGTCACAGCCCTCCTATGGAGTGCCGATCCAACTGGGAAAAGCGTGGTCTTTCTGAAAGGAAACAAACACCTAAGGCCCAAGGCATACTAAGGCCCTAAGGCTGTTGCCACACGTTCCTTCCATTTGTGAATTAGCAAGTCAGTCGCTGTCACCTTCAAAAGTGTCTGAGACTGCTACGTGCCAAACAATCCCTCATCCAAATAACATCAAATAACGTTCTTGCCTAAACAGTAAGCAACCCCATGAGAATGAAACCAAACGAACATGTAGGAAATTGTGGGTCTTGGCCCAACCACACACAGAAACAATATGAAACAATAATCAACATGCAACCCCAAGGAGAAACCTGCCACTATCACAGTCGAGATTGGGGCTTCCAGGATGGAGGCTTACCCGGTCCTCTAGGGAGTCCTAGCATGGTTTAAAGCACACATGCCCAGGCATCTGCTTTTCCTCAAATATGCTCTGATCGCAATATTTTGCAATATGTGGACTTCTTGCTGTATAAAAATATATACATACATACACGCATATATATAACATATTATATATATATATATATGTGGCTCTGATGTGCATTGAAGCTAGTGCCATTGAATGAACCACGTTCATATCGACAGTCACTAATTTTCCGGGGTTGTCCTCTGCCTCCCTCTCCAATGCACTCCTCCTGCTTGACTTCCTCACAAGGCAAAGCTGGTGGCGGCCGCACCTCCACCAGTGCTGAGGCGCGATGCTCGCAGGCATCCAAGGCACGCACAAGCCTCAGCGGATGAACACCAATTGCATGGAAAAAGCAATTCCATTATAACTAAAAGCACTGGAGTGGCTTAAGGAAAGTCTATGAATGTCTGCGGTAAACCATGGCTCTTGCCCCCAGAACTATGGGACAAAGCACAAAAACACACATTTGGGACTTTCTTCCTCTCCATTGCTCTCTCCAACTTCAGAATTTGTTCTATTTTGTTTTCCTTCCATTGCTCTCTCTCTCTCTCTCTCTCAGATCTCAGGTCAGCCAGCCAATGAAAAGGCTATCAAATAATATTGTTTGACCTTCTAAACCTTCGATTGGTTCGCACGAAGAATAGGGAAGCAAGGGATAGACGAGTGCATTGACAAAAGACACGTGGCAATCTATGCATATGAACTGCCAAGCAAGGAGAAGTGGGTCTTGAGAACATACAGCATGACCAGCATATCACACAACCAATCCTTAATTCAAGCATCCTGTAAAACATGTCTATCTCACGAATTCTTAGCATGCAGGACCCTTCAAAACATCCACCTCAATGCACACGTCAATGACAAGCAGCTCTTCCTTGGCCAGTTCTGCTCCGAGACGAGCCGTCTGAGCTTCCAAACATCGAACAGCTTCAAGGGCCCATCGAGCCGTCGTGAGGCCTTTCTTCGGAAAGGAGTGGCGGAGGGCTTCAGCTGCTCGTGAGAAAGCCAAGGACCTGAGACATCTTCTCCCTCCACCCGGTCAACCCGAGGTCAAGAAACATCAAACAACGCCCCACGTTGCATCTGGTGTCAATCTCTCTGTAGTCTGTTGCTCTGCTCACTGACAATCAAACATACTGTCGGAACAAATAAATGGAGGGGTGCTTGTGACACCAACATTGCTCCTTAGAGACATGTTCTAAGAAGATGTTGCTTGTGGATTTGATCGCAACATGACATGTTCTTTCTCTAGTGACAAGCCGCGAGCCTTCTTACAAGAATATTGTCTTTCCACCCTGACAAAAAGGGGCTGGGATGTCATATCATTGCAAATTGTAGCACTTGGACTCCCCTATGTTCACTAATGTTGCATCCTGAAATGCAAAGCTGTACGGGACAACAAGAATGGCTGCTGTGCAAATTTTTTTATAGACCCATAGAGTTGTTTTGGGGTCGTAAAGGCGCGTGCCGTTTATTCACAAAACTGTTCCTTTTTATATATAGTTTGTCCTTCTTCCCTTCCTTGGTGTAACTAACATGGACTCTGAGATTGGCACCCT
Source organism: Durusdinium trenchii (assembly GCA_963970005.1). Taxonomy (NCBI): domain Eukaryota; class Dinophyceae; order Suessiales; family Symbiodiniaceae; genus Durusdinium; species Durusdinium trenchii. The sequence continues at coordinate 155,828 of CAXAMN010001114.1, forward strand.
CAAACACTGTGTTCCTCTACAAACCCGTGGTTTTCAGGTTCCATGTTAGGTTTCAGCGTGGCAACCACCAACACAACAGGAATTTGACGTACAAAGTATAGATTTATAAATCATGATCCAAATCCAAACGTGGACAAGTTTTTCCACCTGAGTCGACACTTGCATAATGCTGCCCATTTACATACTCTTGCGGCATGTCTGGTAGGCTTCACAAATGCCGCCTTTGTCGCTTCGGAGGCATCGGGCGGCTTTGGCTGCGTGGCCAATGGAGGAGCACTCGGCCTCAGTCCACGGTTCGAAGAGAATGTCCCGATGGGACATGGGAGTTTAGGTATCCCTTATCCACCCACAAGCAATGTGGCGAACATCTCCGGATTCCAAGAGATCACATATGGGTTTGTCCCATGCACTCCACCATTGAAGCTAAACTTCACATCTTTACTGTATTCTTTAATAATTTTTCCAACATCTTGCTTAGAAACATTTCGGCATCCAAGACTGTACAACATCGAGCCGCTTGTTCCCATGCATGTGAATGATAGCAACGTTTCACTTTGGATGCCATTATGCCATTGCAGGGTAGTTTCAAACAAAATGCTGCAAAATAAAAAAAGCCTTTTTCAGGGTGGGGAAATGCAGTGTTTTCCAAGGTGCAAATACAACTTGCATCAACTTGCCATGTTCACAGTGCCTGTGATCCTTGGAAGATCCAACGATAACGCCAACCCAAACTATCTGCCATGAACACCCTTCCTTCCTTCTTTCCTTTTCAGCCTAGCCGCCCTCTTCTCGTGCAGCCTCTGGTGTGAAGCCTCCCGACATGGCAGATCCCTGCAGGCAGCCACTTCAGAGGCCAGCTGCTTCTCCTGGCTTGAACCTCAGACGCAGGGCACATCGGCCGAGTGCATCAGGCTGAGGACACAAACCAATTGCCTCGTAAGAGCCATCTACCAAACCGGCAGCTTCTGGCACTGAAACCATCTGAAACCCACACAAAAGGGTGGATCTGGGAACTGCTCTCAAGGACTCTTTTTTCCAACAAGCTGCATGTGTCCTGAACCTCCTTCCACTGCTGGTAGGTGGTGTTGAGCTGCTTCCCAGCATCCAAACTGGACTTCAGCTGGGCATCACACAGCGCGAAGCTCTCAAAATGTTGGTGCACAAGATCCCTCAGCCCTGGGTCCTGCGGCCACCAATAAAGACATATAAAGACCGTGCGAGATCCGATTTTGTGGTTAAACATGTTCAAAATTTTTCAAAAGCTTGAAGTTGCAGATCGATATATGGAAATATACGATATATATATAGTTTGGACAACCGATTGGTTGTGGATAAGTCGAAACCAGGAAGCCAACAAGAACGGCCGTTCGATGTGATCACGTGCTGTCCGAACCACCTGGATGTTCATCCACATCCCCATGCCCTCGGCTTCCACTCATACCACAACCTGGGTGGCCAAAGAAACACTGCAGGCCAAAATCAGGATTAAGGCATCATGGCTGAAACTATCAAAAACAACAGTAGATTACACCAAATGAAAGCTCAGTCCTCTTCGATTCTGTAAAAAGGTCCCTCTTTCGCCCCCATTGGCGTCGAGGCCAACAGCATTAAAACGAACCTCCACAAGACCCAACCATACTGCCTATGTCATCTGTCGCCGTCCTCTTGAAGGGAAGGCAGCTTTGATCTCAGCACGTTCACGCTCTCCTTGGCGTTTGGGCGCGCTTGAGGAAGTAATCTTCAATACCTTCCGTTGGAACACCCACTGGTACCCGAAACCTTCCCAAGCGGGACGCTGGTCTAAAACTCTCCAGTTTGGGTGTTCACCGGCCCCGGAAGTGACCTGAAGTGGGGAGTCCGGAACTTGCGGTTTCGCCATCGAACCTTTCCCCCCCGCTCGACCAAGTCTCTTCAACGCTTGTTTCGCGACTCTCAACGGTCTGGCGGAAGCTTCGCCAAGCCGCCTGCCAAGCCGTTGCGAGAGCGACCGGAAAGCCACACGACTGGGACAACTCTGTTTGCTATGAAAAGTATCAGAATCATTCCAAAACCATACACCTTCTGGTTAGGGAAATCCACCTATTTCCACTTGAAGAAAAAGCAAGCTCCTGCACTTCACTTCCGACCTCCCAACCACCCGAGGTGGAGGCTGGGCGGTGGCCCTTGCTGCTCTGAAGCAAGGCGGTGGCACACTGAATCTCCTGCGGCCAAGGACGAGCTCGGTCAGGACACGGAAAGACAAGGAATGGTCGAGTTGAGGGGATGCAAACTAATGGCCAACACAACTTGGAAGGTAAACAAGTATTGGTTTCAGAGTCAGAGTAGATGATAGTAGATGGCACAACCCCCAAAATGTCTTTTAGATGGGGTCCATTTAAACCACCTTTTGGCGATTGTGCCATCTACTCCACTACTTCCATGTTCAGGACTCTTCACTTGCGTGATGAGTTTCTGTACTTGTTTCGAGTCCCTGGGGTCGGGGGTGCATGTCGCTTCATGACAGTCGTCGAACAACTACGTCGAACCACAGGTTTGACAGTGGCGTCTCCAGGAATCCCGGGCCTTGGAGTGGCTTCTCCAGGAATCCCGGGCCTTGGAATGTTTTGACCCGAAAATCACCTGGAGAAGCTTTTGGGCAGGACTTACATCCTCCAGATTTGCGCCGAAAGAATTGAAATGCATCTGAGACCATCAGGCTTCCCATGAAAGCTTGTCTCCCCTGCCGCTTAGGATCCTTGGGAAAGCTCGAGCAACAGTAAGCTGCCGTGCGATATCGAGCAGTGCCCCCAGCTGAGGTGAGCTGTTAACCCCATTGTTCCTTTCAAGGTCTGCCCTCAAAGTCACAATAACCCTTGCCCTCCCTTGCCCAACTGTCCTCTGAGTCCATGGCAGCGTCGTCCACGAAGAGCACGGAAGCGGGTGCCTTCAATCGCCAACGAATGGCTGTGAACAGAAATGCTCCAATCTTGACATGTGCATAGCTTGGAAACATAATCCTGCCACGTACCTTGGCTGGAGATTGTCAGCTACCAGGCTAGCAGGGCTGGAGCTACGAAACTAGGGCCCATCTGGGCTTGGTAAGATTCGATCTCACTCCAGTGGAGCCTGGATCTAGACTGCGGACCACGTTAATGAACTCAGGGAGGAATTCTTTATGGACAGCGAAGCTGTTGTTGGCTTTCAAAACGCAATGAATCATGATGCAACATGACTAGTCAATATCGAGGTCTTTCATCGATCCTTCATGTTGACATGAGGCTCCAATTTTGAGACACTGCGGGCCACTTGCTTCGAGCCTTTCTCCACCCGCCATTCGCACGGTTGATCTTTCCTACGTCCCTGCAGGGCGCCTGGATTTCTTTGGCGTCTGCCAAGTAGGCAATAGACATCCATATCACAAAGGACTTCATCGAAAGTGATGCTCCAAAATTATTCCTCAGCGAGGTGAGCCTATTACACCAGAACTCGAACCATTTGAGCTCTTCGTGACTCCCAGCCCAAACCATTCCCATGGCGTCTCCGCCGCAGCACCATTCCATACCATTCCTATTAATTGTTTGTCGTGAACTGGAGCGTCCCTTAATCAACTCAGATCCTTTCCATGACGCTGCTGCCTAACATCAAAAGAATGCAGTGCAAATCAACAATTATTGAGAGTCGAGAGACTGGAATGCATCATGCAGTCTGAGAATGCTTATCGACTTCAAGCGTTTACCATGCCAAGCCAAGCTTCGGTGTCCTAAAACGCGACCGGCGAAAGCCGCATGAACTGCTCCGCAGTGAAGCGAAGCGCAAGAGGGGCGGCACAAGGGGTTCCGTGCTGCCACTGAGCCAAGAGCGACGAAACAAATCCTGGGGAGCCACGGAACTGATGAGTCCTGTATGAATGTTTCTGATCTGCCACCGGACTGTACCAACCAAAAACAAACAGCCACAGCTGCAAGCTGAACACCTAGAAATCACTATGCAGCAGTTACTTGCCCATGCTCAGGTGGTCAATGGCAAAAAACAACATACAATTGAAATGCTTGCTATGTGCATGGTAAAATTGGTAAAATTATAGCTAGCTGTTCAACGGTCTGTACAGTTGATCTGACGAAAGCACACAAGCAGCCCTATCATTCCTATGCTACATCATTAGTCCATATTAGTCCCATCATCCCTCGCCCCACATTAAATACAGCTCCCTGCAAGTAGCATATGTAAAAAAAAACAGACTTGTGCGACCTAAGTAAGAATTCATGAGATTTCATAAGCACATAGCTTTTGAGAACTTTGCACACCTATTTCCCCCAGTTCCAGCTCTCGTCCACGGCACGCAGCAGCCAATGCCTCCTCGGCCCGGGTGATCCCTTTCAAGGCCACCTGCACAGCTGGAGCTCCCATAAAAGCACAACATTTCACGAGCCACAAGTGTATCAAGTCTGGAGTCTGGAGAAGGAAGAAACAAAAAGCATACAGGCATACAGGACCACTACCAGGACCATTGTTTTTCTTGAGGGGCGTCCCGTGAAGATCAGGCAATGAAGGGTAGTCCATTGGAGACTTCCTGGATTGTCTTGGTATGTTGCACACAGTTTTCGTGGGCATCTGCGGTCCCCAATCTGGTCACATTACGGTTGACACATGATAGACAAACGCGTGAGACATTCATCTCTAAGCTCCACGTGTCTCTAAGCTTCAAGCCTTCTCCTCGTCTTTGGGTCATTGAACCTGTGGGTCCGATTAATCTGCACGAGGATTTTGTGGAAACGACCGCAAAACCCTTCCTTCCCTATCCCTGTCCGTCTTCCATTTTGCCAGCCGGAGCCCAAAGGATGTATATAACTAAGGTGTACTAAGCACAGTCTGTCGACTTCGAGATTCCAGGCTGTGACCAAATCTCTCCTACACACTTTGCCAAATCCATCCATCCATCCATCCCAAAGCAGGCAATGTCAGGGGCAACGTCTGTTACATCCACACCCTTGGCACGCATGAGACTGGCTCATCCAACCAACCACCAACACACCTCTCGACGCAGTTTGTTGCCTTTCTTTGACCCAGCAGGCAGGCCACTTGACCAATTGAAACGTTGAGCCTCAGTGGGCACCATGCCCGCGCGATGATCTGGAGATGGTCCAGCTCCAGGAGAGGATTTCTTCTCGCTAAACAATTCCAGTGCAAAAATTGAAGGGGGCACCCGAAACACCCAAGCCACTATCTTATAAATCATCCTGAATGCATCTACTATTCATGTACTATCCAGTAGTCAAAATATGGCCTCCCAAGGGGTTGGTTTCTGATCCTATAGGCCCCCGTATTGATTGGTCTTCCTGCAAGAGCAAGCCAAGGAACCCAGCCGCATTCTCCAACCTCGAGTGCTGAGATCTTGGTCCGGACGACGTTGCGGCTCCGTCTGTTTCTTTTCCCCTTCCCCCCCCACGCAGCGGTACACCAGGAGGGTGAGTACCGAAGGATTTTGTAACACCTGGAGGACCTCACGTGGGGGAGAAACAAACAGAAGGGCTGAAACGTGCTGACAGGGGGCATTGGCAGGTCACCCAAATGATGGATATCAATGGGGGGTCACTGCAAAGATAAATGCAGCTCCAAAAAACCTGACTTCCGACCAATACAGAATTCCATTGAGTTCCTCTCTTAGGCTCTATGAACCATGGCAGCCCCATGTTGCAACATGTTGCAACTGTGTTTTGGCGTGCAAGTGAAGCTGCTGAGATGTTGCCCAAAGGTTGAGATTGCACTGCACCCTCTCACTCAAATGAAAGGAATGTCGTAGCTCGGCATTTGAGCATACCAACAGCAAGGAAGCTTTCATTGAAAAAGCCGGCACCAGAATGCTGAATTGAGGACATGACAAGGGGTTCTTGTCCTGAAGCTGTGCATGAAGTGCCGCCCACACACACACATTGGTCGTACAGTTTGTACCAAGCAACTGCCCCAAAGCCTCAGTACCTTCTCCATCTTTCCTGCGGCGAGGCCAAGGGCAAACAGCTCCAGCCACACCAAAAAACCCTAAACGAACTGCTTCTGTCCGTGCAAAGAATGCAATGCGGCTCTTTTGTCTAACCCTCTATGCTACGTTGCTTGTTCTAAGCCATGAGTACACTGAGCTTTCATGGCAGTCAATGCAAGCAGTCAATGCTTTCATGGCATCTCAATGCTACTGCAATTGAAAACAACCTGTCATGCAAAATGCAGTATGGGCTGGGTAACAAAGTCTTCCACGACAACTGCACGTCTCAACATTCCAACACCCATCTGCAACCAAGGCTCAGCAATTTCATCAAAGCTTTCCTCAACTGCTGAGTATGGCTGCTACATTTCATCCAAACCCCCGAAAGAATTAATGCTTCAACATTCACTTGTTCTCCCAAGCTTCATCTCGGCACAATGCTTGGGGCTTCCAATGGTTCTATTTTCAGCAGCCAAGATTCAGCTTGAGCCGCTGGCTGTAGACTTGTGCCAAGATCCTGAGGACCCCACGGTGCTCGCGACAGCTGTACAACTCACCTGCTTGACGATGGAGCCCAGTCATGAGATAAGTGGGGTCCCGCAGTGATTGAATCAGGGCGACCAGGGTGCTTGTAGGTTGCACCATCCGCTTCCAAACGCCACTGGGATGCCTTGGCATAGACGGCCTGGCAGAGGCACCACGCGTAGATTGTTGTTATCTTGAATGAAAAACATGTGTGCATGCCGCATGCGGACCACTGGCTTCCCACTTCCTATCGGCCTTTCTTTGCTGAAAACTGAACACCTGGCCCTCATTGACCTCATGCGGGTCGCTGTTGACTTGGGCTTCAGCTCAGCTTCACCAGCTCCCAGCTGCCTCGGCGTCAGCCAGAGCGCCAAGTTTCACCTTGCAACGGCAAACCACAGCGGAGGCGTCAAAGCCACCCGACCTCCAAATGCTCCAAATGTGGAGACCATCTTGATCTACCTGGGGTCTATCTCTTGATCTTCCCTTTTTGGGGTGTGTCTATCTTCCCACGACATGGGTGTAGCGGTGTAGCACAAAATGTGCGACCTACTCCGAAACCCTCTCTTTGTGGAGAATGTGTGCTAATCTACAAGAAACGTGGATGGTTTCCCAATGTGTCCTAAACATGCGACAAAAATCAAGTCCGGTCCTGTCCTGCCAGTTTCTGTGCTCCTTTGACTGGGGACACTCGATGTGCGACATGCGCTCCGCGCCGCGCCGGTTCCGTTTCGTGCTGCGGCCGCACCAATGTTTCGTCATGTCTCGGTGGCTCAGGCCATGGGAGACAAAGGCACCGGTCCAAATGCCACAAAATCCATGAACACGCAATAATGTTTATTAAGTTATTGATAGTTATTGTAGTACATCCTTCTATCACAGTAGCCACGTGCCTTGCATATAATTTCTTCTGAATCTCACCGTTGCCCACCGTTTTGCCGAAGCCACACAGCCCCGGAGGAAGGTGTTCAATGTGCGAAGGTCGGGGGCTCGCTGAGCAGCCTGGCGAAACGGAGGACGGCCCGCATGAGACCAGCCAGGCAACTAGGGTTTTGAGCTTGAGAACCTACAAGAATCTCTATGTATATATATATATATACACAAGACTTGGGTTTTGAGCTTTTGATTACTTTTGAGGTCGAAGTGCTTTTGATACAAAGGACCATTGTCAGCCCCTTTTGTCAGAGAACTCGCGGAAGCTCACCCGTCAGCCGCTCCTCCATCTCTTCGAGGAGGCGCCAGGCCGCCGCCAGATCACCGTAGGCCAAGTGACCCTTCAAGAGAGTCGTATACCTCGAGCGACCGGTCGGAGGTGAGACAAAGCGAAGGTCCACGGTCAGTGACGTTGGTCTGTGGGATCCTGACGTATCCTGACGTTCTTGCTGGGGTCTTTTTGGAAGTGAAGGGGCGGCCATGCAGCTGTCGTTTGTTTCGGGCTTTTGCATCGATAGTGAACACTCAGAACACTCATGAACATTTCATATCGGGAAAGGGTTCAACATGGTAAGAGAGTACTCCAGCATATCGGCGTGCGATGCCTTTCGGGCATCGCCCCCTTTGTCGAAAGTGTTGTATTTTGTTGCTTCCTAAGAACCTCCTCTGGACCAATGCAAGCCAATGGCTCCACAACTCCCAGCTGCAGGTTGCTGTCTTGCATTTTCTGAGACACCTCAGGCTGGAATCGCCAAACCCAGGCGTGCCCAGGCCATATCAGGATAGCTACTTGATCCAGCACTATATAAAGTTCAAAAAGCGCTACATGATAAGACTTGTGATAAGTTAAAGACATTTTTTTTCGGGCAAAGTCGATGACTCACACGTCTAGTCTACAGACTTCCCAGGGCTCCGGGCTCCCAAAGCGCCAGGCAAATCCCCACAAAGCACGTGCACATTCCTCAGATGTTGGATGAACAAGCATGGGCGAAGGGTTTATTCCCAAGTAAGCTTTGCACAATGACTTACCTAAAGCTAAAACCATCAACTACTCAGCTCTCCACCAGGCTATGCAAATGCTACGAAAGCTGACATAGGTCCGTGGAGTAAATCCGGACTTCACCGTGTGAAAAGGGCCCAACACATTCCAATTTCAAAATTTAACAGTTTAACAGCAAAGCATCAGCAAGGTGGAAAGGATGTGGCGTGTCGCCCGGCCGCCCGTCGCCGTGAAGCGCTCGAAGACAGCGACAGCTTCGGTGAGCTGTTTACCTGAAGGCAGCGATGTCCGGAGAGTGACCCTGAAACCAGGGGGTGGAATGGGGGAATGCTACTAGTAACAAGGGCATCGCTACTAGGAACAAGTGCATTACTACTAGTAACATGAAGCTACCAGTAACACAAAAATAAACAAATAAACTCAAACAAAGAACGACACCCCTCTCTGAACCTTGCTGCAACTGAAGGTTCAAAAGCTGCTCTCATCCCTCTCAAAAGAGTAGTGTCTTGGTCGTGCACCTCCAACCACCAGGAGTTGGGAACACACTGCTTTCTTACTAAGTGAGCGAGATTTAAACATGTTTCCAATCATATAATATAGTGTTGTTGGAAGTTATTTCTCCCAGGACCCTCCGGGCCGCTGACGCGGCCGATTCAGGATCCTCCCATGAGAAGAAACGTGCACGTGATACCAGGTTTCCAGGTCTTAACTGATTTTAGGATTTCCAGGTCTTAACATGTCTTAACTGACTTTGAGATGATGGGTGGGTGATAGATTTCCACCACCCAAACACAATCCCACTAGCTGGACCTTCTGCAACCATCATCATTGCTTTTGAGATTCCAGATGTGGGTGTGCATTAAAATAGGGAGACCTCCCAAAGACCAAAACACCCTTGGAACATCCTGAAACGTTCGGAAAATCAACCACTCGACCGTCGACCCAGCCAGGGCCAGGGTGTTTTCATGTGTTTTCCCTATGCAAAACATGTCTCACATCCACACACGGTGTGTGTTTTTCGTTCTGTTTTCCACAAACGTTCCACAAATCCATGGGTCCCAATGCCTGAACCGTGCATTCTGCACCGGTGTTCTACCCCTCCAAGGCACGGGAGCCGCACGCGGCGATCTCACGCGCCTCCGGTGCGGAGGTGTCCGAAATCCGATGGCTCGACATGTATCTGTTTGTGAAACCCGTGTTACATGTGGCGAGGGTATAGTATTATACGGTGGATTGTGTTGGGCTATGGAATTGGACCGGGGTGACCAAGTATTCTTGCTCAGCCTGTTGATTGAAGTAGGGGGTAGAAAAGGGAAGTGTTGCTTTCATTTGGTGACAGGATCTTCATGCACCAGGACCATCCGACCGTGTGGGTGTCCTGGCTGGAGATCCCCAGTTGTCGCGTAGGGTAATGTAGGGTAGTATATTGGACACCCCAACAGGGTGGTCCTGGTAGGTAACTTTCATTTTGTGTCATATGATTTTCTATTTTCTTTCTGATGCTTCTTGTTGAAATCATGTTCTCTGAACATCTCTGAACAAGCTGTTGCTTCATTTCAATGAAGTTTCGTACCCCCTATATAAACAACAAAAAATCAACCTGCAGCCTTCAACTTCAACAGTCTCCTCTGGAGAATGGTAGCAAAGTAAACCTACCGTGATCAAGCATCTCGTGTGAAGGCTTGGGGAAGCACAACGTGACTGACATAACCACCACCACCACCCACCACCCACCACCCACCACCCACCACCCACCACCACCACATCGGAACGAATTCGACGCAAGTGCAGCCCTCGGTGATGGATTAGTTTCTCCCCGGGTCAACGTAACGCCGCTCTCCCGCTAGAAAGGCTACATACATCATGGAACTTTCTATGGGTCATGTCAGAGTCTATGATATAAGCCCCTTAGTGCCTCACTTTCTATTGGAGGTATAAGCCCCTTGAACTCACTACAACTCATTTCCAACTGATCACATCCCCAGCGCGTGGGTCCGGCGCTGGGACTCTCCGCAACTTGGGGTCAAAACTCTCCCACATGCTGCACTCGATGCCAGTCTTGCACATGTTTTGTGACAACATGTTATGTGCCCATAGCCGGCTATACCATCCTCGGTGTTTAAAACAGCATGCGCCATCGGTCCCAGCAACTGCGCGTGCCGCCGCTTCGCCGCCGCGTGCCATGAGGAAGGCAAGCCTGGATGCAGGCCCAAAAAATCACTCAGGTCGACCAGGGGTGCAAGCACGCTAGTAGGGGCTCCTCGCATCGCTACTAGGAGCAAGGACGCTACTAGGGGCTCCTGGCCTTACTACTAGGAACAAGAAGCTATTAGAAACAATAATTAAATAGAATTATATATATAAATTAATCTAAACAGTTCCACGGTTCAAGAAAAAGGAAGTGGAGTCGAGTCTCAGGATTCCTTCTTTGGATTCTCTTGCTGTAGAGAACTAGCAGTCACACGCAAAATACTAGCATGCTTGCTTCGGGCAGCGGCTGCTCTCATAAACTCAGGATGTCGTCTTCCAGTCGTCTTCTATTTCCAATGTGAGTTCTGAGGCTCAGGTGGCCTGCCAGGGGTTGCTACCAGGAGCTCCACGCCCGCCTGACCACCAAGGGTATGTGAACATCTGTTACGTTCGTAGCTTCTTGTTACTAGTAGTAGTGCCAGGAGCTACCAGTAGCGTCCTTGCTCCTAGTAGTGATGCCCTTTCTTTCTAGTAGCTGCAAAAGGCAGTGAAATCCATCCAATGTCTTTCTGTTGACGGTCTAGGGATTAGTAGGGCGGTGAACAACTCCACCATCGTGGTGCATGAATCATGGCAATGCTGTGAAGCAATTTCTGGCACAGGGTGTCGATGCACAGGCAGGACTGATGTTCAGGACTGCGATGGACTGATGTTCGGAACAGTGCCGTTCAGACCTGTGACCAGCAAATCATGGCGTGGTGAAGTCTTGCATCGTTCAGGTGATCTTGGCTAGGCAAAAAAAGCCTGGGGCAAGCATACCTCGCCAGCCCTCGTCCCAATACAGTACTTGAGGCCGGGGGTTTGTGACGAAAGCTAGCCTGGCTTGGAAACAGGATGTGGCGAGAAGTATCGGAGAGCACATGTTTGATGGAAGGGATCTGGTTTCCGTGCTTTGACTTACAGTCAAATGACCTAGTAGACTGTCCTCTCCAATGCCTTGCTCGACACATTCCTGAACCAAACGGCAGGGGGGGTCTACACGTGAATTATTCACTGGGTAGGCATCCCCCAGACAATGACTTGCTAAGGCAAGAGTAACTCCAGCTGGCTGACGCTAGCTTTCGTGACATGGCCAAAGGTGTGCCCCGCGAAACCCCATCTACTGGTCAAAAGCAGGCCTTGCGCGTGTGTCCCACACTGTCTCACTGGACCGGCCTCTAGCGAAGCTGCCTGAGGTTCCCATGGGGTGCCACCATAGACGCAGCACGCCTTGCTGCAAAACCAGTGCACCATGGGGCGAAACAACCGCCCTCCCCACCCCACAGGCTGGGAGGTCACTGAAATGTTCAATGATTTTGGTTGAGTAGAGAACCTTGTCAATCTGCAACGTGGTTGTTCAACATGGTCGATGAACAACATGGGTTGTCATCTTTTAGTTGTTGTTGAACGCGTTCAACTTCACATGTACATGACATCGTGGATTTGGAGTAGATGGCACAAGGGCCCCCAAGTTCCATGGTTTATTTGGACCCCATCTTTCTAAGACATCTTGGGGTACCATCGTGCCATCTACATCCATCTACTCATCTACCAGTCTAGTTGCAGCTTGCTGCCCCTGTTGACAGCTGCATGGACATCAGTCAGCAACACTCCAGGGTTCTTGGGACACTTCTTCGCCGTGCGGCGCGTTGCCCAGAAGGTGAGAACCGCTCAGCCTGGCACGTTGGCCGCGAGACGGCAGAAGAACCCGAAGATCCAACAGAACCGGGATGCACGCACAAAGAAAAGCGTTCGGAGTGTTTTGAAAGACTACGGCAAACCAAAAAGCATTCAGCCGCGCTCTACTAATGTAAGGCCTCCCCCCTAACCGGCCCTTCTCCCAAAAAGCAACAGAAACAGCCTACATGTGGGGTTCCACCAATTGAGCCTCCCATTCAAAAGGCGCCGCCGCTCCTCGCGGTGAATCTGGGCAGCCAACTCCCGAGTGGGAACCACCTCGAGGTGGACCCAGGGGGGGCGACAAGTCAACCCAGTCCCCCGAGTCTCCAATGTTAGAGTTCAAAGGAGGGTGGATGGTATACTGTCACACCAAGCAAAGCGGAAAAAGACACCGACACCTAAAATGATCACGTTGTTCCACCAGCTTGTGGCATTTTTGGGCCAATCATTTTCAGCTGAGTAGCTACCAAGGCTAAAGGACCACCACCTTCGCCTGGATCCTGCGAACGCTGGGGAGGCTTGTTGGCCGCAGGGTGCTGTTTTGAACTACGGTGCAAGCATCAATCAACACATTTACAGTGTATGTATGTATGTATGTATACATGAATCAATCAAACCCTCAGAATATTGCCTGAATATGAAGACCCTTTTCCAACACAAGCTCCGACCCTCCCCTGCCCAAATACCTTCCAGCACAGGTACCGGCTCAACCACCGCTCATAAGCAGCCTCATCTAGCCAACTCTGAATCTTGTGCATGGCAGGAAGCCTCAAGTGACTTGGCTGAGAACATGCCTCGGCTCCCTTGTTTGTTCATCCTGTTGCGCATTAAGGTATAGAACATGCATAGAGTTTCTGCAACCTACCATGTGACCATGTGCATATGGATCATACATATATACATGGTTTCGGTGCAGCTCAATCTGTACCAGCAATTGTTGTGGCTTGTTTTTGAACAATCGACCTCACACCTGTGGTCTCTGCCTCACGGGTCCAATTCTTCAGTCAGCCCGTCTTGTCTAACTGCTCAAATGTGCCAGTGATTGAAAACAATAAAACAGTTTGCCAACAGTTTACTTGGCAGGCTAAAGCCAAGTAGCATGCTAGCACATATTGCAAACATCACCAGTGAACATCCGCAAATGTCTGGAACACCATCCTGACACTGAAATCCCCCAGCCAGAAAAAAAAAAAGAACTAAGCTTGACAGGGACCGACGGTGGCACATGACTTTGTAGAACCTGGACGCTTGACTGACTTCTCGTCTAGTCGGCAACATGGTTCCCTCGTGAATATGTTGAAAACATCATCCAAGAAGCGGACATCCGTCAAATAATGAGGAGAAATGACATGTCAAATATTTACCAAACTCCTTTTATTCCTGTAAACCTTCGAGTTTGGCATCAGCTTGAGCACTGACATACTTTAATGTTGGGGAGACAATTTTTCCAATGGGATCCATAGGCAACTGCTGCCGGCCCCAGCAGTGTTGCAGGCTCTGTATCGACATACACTCCCCCACCCTGTGGGAATGACGAGAACCCAGCTCTCCTAATACCTACGTGAAGTCCTGGTGCCTCCTATAGGTTTCGAGCAGTGCGATGGTCAAGATAGCAGTCCCCTTTCCGGCCAAAAGGCAAGAAGGCTAAAGTCTTCCCACTGCCGGTCCTTAGTTCGATGTCCCGATGGGCCTCAAGAGTGCCATTGCATCAAACCTGGGAATCACAGGGTCCACACCTCTCATAGACTGAGCCCATGAGCTCATCCACAAACCTCCAAATCGGCCTCAAACTTGCTCAGCCAAGCTTGGGTTTGTGGTCAGTTAGATGCAGCCAGTGCTTGCTTGGGGAGCTTCCTCCCAGGTGGCGAGTAAAACCACCCGAGCCAACGCCCTGTAACACAAGGCATCACTGTCGGCCGAGTGACTTGGCGATGCCGATGCAGTCGCGACCCGAGAGGGCCACGGGCCAGCCATAAGCCTCAAGACCGGTGCCAGGCCACTGGTCGTTCGGTACACCGGATGTGGCCCAGAGTTGTCCATGTTAACTTGAGCACATCATATTGTGCCTTTGCTAAATATTGTTCGCCCCAAAATAGGTAGATCAAGAAGGAGTTCTTGATTGATTAGAACACCTAATATATATGTATAGTATATATGTTATATATTATAAATAAATAAATATATATATATGTACACACGTCATCTTCTGGCCATGCTGTGACAAATGCCCGATGTCCGACATGAATAATTTCTGAAGGGAGCCTATAATTATCTATGTACGGTGGTGCTGGAACTTGCTCATCAACAAGCATCAACAGCAATTGTGCGGGGTGATATTTTCCTGATGTTTCCTGTATGGGAATGGGCAAATGGAAAAACATCTACAAATATTTACAGTAATGTCAAAGCTTGCAGCCGCTGCCAAAACGAGGTGAATTGCAACTCACATGCCCTTCCCATCTGTTCTGAGCATGGGCGTCGCATGCAAAGAAGTGCCATTCCCCGTGGCAATTAGGGTTCGTGAACTCCAACCCCTCGGAAGAGGTATATACGATACTGCAGTCTCTGATGACCCCGCCAAGCTCTGGTTCGTGGTGGTTCTGTCCCTTGCTTTCCCCAAGCTAGGGGAAACTAAGGCATACTGCAAACCCGAACTATACCGCACTGTTCAGTGTACCAAAACAAAAGCGTCCGTTAGAGTTGCTTTTGCACAATATCGACTTGTGCACCGCACCCTGTCTATATCAGTGACAGTGTATACAATCATCCAACCTCTCCTGGATGGGCATAGGTTTCTGAAAGCCGCAGCTCCGCAAACTCTTTCGGAGGACCTTGCTGAAGGGCAGCTCCTGATGCTTGCGATTTCATGATTCATGGTATGGTGAAATTGCATGGGCAACTTTATCAAGTATCAAGTACCAATGAAACATACCATTAAAAAAAGAATCATAAAAACCTTCACTTTTGTATATAATGTCTGAAGTGTGGCACATGCCGAATAAATATGAACAGGATCCTTCAGCCAAAGGCACGGGAACACAAACCAACCTATCATAACTTCACCGATGAATTCTGTCGTGAACAATGAATGCCACAGCGAAATTCACGGATGATCCCACTAGAGATCACCCAAAACCACCACTCTACACCTTTCCGCCCCTCTCCTTAAAACTTTGCAGCGGCTCCACTTCGCCACCCTGGATGCTGATCCCGCCTTTGCCTCAGTGGATGGCAGGATTTCTGCCGCAATCTTTCGCAACGAAAATGCCACCACAGGGCGGACATGAGTCGACTGTTTGTACCTGCGCTCTCCGAAAATTTAAAGTCAACCTACCAAAAACTTCTTGGCTTGACACAACCCATTGCACCTATTGCCTGCGCAATCTCCCAGTCAAGGTGCTTCTCTGCTGTTGTTCAGACGCTTTTCCTTTTCCTTTACCTTTTGCTTTGCCTCAGCTAGTGCTCGTGCAAGCTGCACTGAAAAACGAGGCTACACTGCTGAGAAAGCAATGTCTTCATCAACCCCACGCCATGGCCAGCTGCGAAACTACAACAAACACTGCATAGAGAACAAACAAATGCATGCAACAAAAACGTCCAATAACATCAGTCTGCATGAAGCAAATGTGCGCTACAAATGTCCAAAGAACCTAAGAACTGCTACAGCAGCGAGACTCCACAAGCTACTAAAAGACTGAAAACGACCGACTCAGGTTTGACCCAGCTCCTGATCTGCAAATGTTGGTCAAGTTGGTCGTCCACTCTGAGCCGCGCACCTTTCCTTGCCAGAGAACGATGCGGCCTCCCTAGAACACCAAATGTAAGAACTACTTGGGCCCAGTGAAGGCAGCTTGATTCCCAAAGGTCTCTCTTTTCAGTTCTCGACTCTTCTACTCCAAAATTAGGAGCATCTTTTCACCAAAAAAGCATCTTGATATCTTAATTGAGAGATGTTCCCTTCTGGTTGATATAAAACACCCGTACTTTTTTTGAGTTGTTCCTCACCTCCCATTGAGAGATTCTCAGCGGAAGGCACATCTCTGATGGTAGCCTTGTACAGCCTTGTATCCAGCGCCAAATCGGGAAGTGAATCAAGGAAGAACCCGCTTAGCTTCATCAATCACCAACAACATCTATTTGGTTCTGACTATTCATTAGCAACATCATCTTACTCTTGCGTGTCCACCCCGACGAGGGCTGCATCTCTTCTGGTCTGGTTGCTCCCGATTTGCCCGCCCGGCCCAATTCCTGAAACATCGTGAGACTATGGGACGCTCTCATCTCGGTGCAGGATTTCTGCAACAGGAGGCACGGCACTCTGATTCGTTAGCTTTGGCCGTGATATTCCGCCCATAACTGAACCGTAAGGATCATCGAAACCGACGGCTTCTCCAACAAATAGAGGCATAGTCCCCACCTAGAACCAGACCGGGGATGACCGGGGTTGCCCTCATGTCGTGTTTGTTTTCTGCAGCCATCAGCCATTGTTAGTGATTGATCATCAAACAAATGAATTCAACATGCTCTAACATGTGTCTGCTGTTTGTGTTCTCAATTTGTCTAGATGTTCATCTTCTATTCGTCTCCACAACTAATTATTCGCCCATCCATCTTTCTTGACAACCCCTCAGCTGGATTCACCGCTGTCAAAGAGCTTTCCAGATCGTGCCGCCACACTGGAAATGACCGGCCCATTGTCCAACCTCGGCTGAAACAGCGACCTCGTCGAAGCCAAAGACCCCGAAGTGTGGCAGCTGGTCATTTTCACGGAGCCAGCTGAACATGTGATAGTGTGTATATATAAAAATAACCTTTCAGCTCAGATTGGAGGAAGTTCTGCACCAGTTTTCAAACCGCAAATCACTGTGACTATTGTCTCCTTCCAACTTTGAGAAGGTAGTGTTCCTGGTGTCCGTATGCATGTATGCATGTGTGTATGTGTATATATATATATTGCATATGTATGTGCTGGTGTCCTTATCGCATGTCCATGGAAGTAGTGACTTGTGATTGAATGTACCAGTTAAAAACACCGCATCCTGAAGCCAATGGTTGTCAAGGGATGCTGATTCGCCACCGTTCAGTGTCCATTTGTGCAAGCCTTCTGCACCAATAAGTCGATGTGACTGAAACCTTCCATACATCGCCCCCATATATAGCCTGGCGAATTTTCGGCTTGGCACCACAAATGCCTCGACGCCTCGACACTTGCATCTCAGCTGAGTGGCGCCTGTAGCTCCTCAGGCACGTCTTGTCCGGCAGAGCGCAGGAGTTGAATCAGTTCGTGGGCATTGCCTGGCGAGCTCGGCACCTGAGCCTTGAAATATGGTCCCGCAACACCCCCTACGTTTCACGGTTCCTCTAAGACCAAGTCCACCTTGTGACATGTGGGAAATGTCTAGGCACTAAGGCTTGCCAAAGTCTCTCCTTGCAGAAGTGGCCCTCAAATCATGTCCTTCACAATCTGAAGCGCACATTATGATCTGTTCTGCAGTTAATGCACAAGCTCAATACCAAAAAAACAACGAACACAAAATACTTGTGATTCCAACACCCGCACCCAAGCAACAAACCAAACAACGCACCAAGAGCACCCTCCCCAAGTCCCATCAAGTCCCCCCCAAAAAAACAATAAATAAAACATCCAGAGTCTCCACGCCGATGCGTTCTTCGGCTCCACGCCTGCGGAGCGAGTGCCGGAAACATCCTCGGGCGCCGGGAAGAAGGTGACCTGACGATGGAAGCATGCATGCTCCACGCAGAAACGCGCTCGAGTTGCTAGCGGCCAACATCTCAGGTGCTTTCAGTGAAAGGGGCTGATTGGTAGCCCCTGGTTTTTCTATGAGCTGACAGTAGCGACAACTTACTCATCGGTTCCTGACTATCCCAAAGAGGACTAAGACCTTGGTCTAAAGAGATTAGAGAGGAACAAAAAGCTACTAGGGGCTCCTGGCCTTACTACTAGGAGCAAGGACGCTACTAGGGGCTCCTGGCAACGCTAGTAGGAGCAAGAATGCTACTAGTAGCTAGAGAGAGCAAGTCGCCCCCCCCCCTGAAACCTCGTCCATTGTGAACCGAGCCCAGCACAGGTGGCGTGACTCTGAGCAAGTGGCATGAAAAGAGATAGTGGGAAATGAGAAGCAGGGACCACCGCAAACCAGAACAACGTGCCACAAAAACCTAGCTAGTGTGAAACCGAACGCTTGCGAGCTTGGATCTGAGCCTTCAGGCGCAGTAGCATGCGAACCGTGTCTTCGGGTTTACACGGTGGAACATCAGCACATGAGATTGAGTCGAGGGTGGATATTCCCTTGGCAGTGTAATGTGTCGAGGTAATGTCTGATTCCCCGACCGACCATGCCGCAAGAAACAATTGTGAAGAGAATCAATCACAATTTGACCACACACAAGTTTAGGACGAACTTTGAATCCCGCAAGTCGAACACCAAAAGGGAAAGCGCACAAGGATTCAGCATAGGTGATCATCTGATCACGGGGAAAAAGTGGTTGATTTGAAACATAGTCGCCCCCCCCCCCCCCACACCCCCCCCCCCCCCCCCCCCGTGGGAGTCCGCCCAGCTGCGGCGTGTCCGCGGCGCCCCGCACGGCCGGTGCGGCCGATCCGGTGGACGTAGTCCTCCATGCCGCCTGGGTCGTAAAAACGTCGATGCCACCGGCAGGTTCGAGGTGTGGTTACTATATGTTTGTGTCATTACTATATATATATATAATTTGTGTATAGAAAATTATAGAAATAGACCCACACAATCCACACATTTATAGACATATATATATATAGAGAGAGAGAGATGCGCCACCTCCCCAACACACGCTATGGTTCAAGCGCAACGCTGCAAATTCCCAGGGGTCAAAAGACTGGATGTTTAAACAGGCAACTTAAATTGAACACTTGTGGGTGTGGCAACAATTCTAACTATAACTAAGAGTTTAGAGGTCCCTGCCCCCCCAAGAAAAAAAAACAATGCAGTAAAATGAAGAAGAAGGGTGATCAAAACTGATGAGTTTAAATTGAGCGCCCTACCACCCTTAGATCAAAATAGGACCCTTGTAAAAACATGTCCTTCACATGAACCCAAGCACAATTTGCGGTCTTGTACTACAAAACTTCCGTGCCTTTGCACAAACTTTCAGCACACCAACAGCACCACGAGCCCATTTGTTGGTTGTCAGGAGACTCCAAACTCGAAATATAGAAACCAATGATAGCCAATGTCTTCATGTGTTGTTGTCCTGAGAGGACAGTGCCCGAAAAAAAGAAAAACAGTCTTCTAGATTCTAGATCGAACCCCGTGTCCTCCACCGAAAACAACAGTGCCGAACATGAGGTTTACAATGTGCTCTTCCTACAGTATTAGCACATCAGCAAATCTTCTTGTTCATGAATGAAAACCTTGCCTTCAATATGTGATGCTCATTGTTTGTAACAGGCTGTCTCCTTTTTCTTACGGGATTTTATGATGTGCTCTTTTGTCTTCAAAGACCACTTTGCTTAAGCAACATTTGTTGATTGCCACTCATTGGCTCAACTAACATAAAATGGCTCCTCCAGCCCTCCACATCAAACCAATGAACATCAAACTACAAACTTTCCATCTGAAAAACACATCGAACTGCTTATAAGGCTTATAACCAGTATCACCAGAACCTTTAAGACCATAAGCCAATCCAAATTAGTCAACACCGTCAAAGCTTACAAAAAAAAAAAAATCGAACGGCTACCACGAGACACATCTACACTAATGAAGCCATGAAACATTTCGAGAGGGTACCAAAATGCCAAGCTTTTCCGGTCCATCTCAAAGTTTAAACGGTTGCTTTTGTTGGTCCCAAACCCAAAACCAAATCAACAAAAACAATCCAAACCAATGAGGGCTTGTACCAACAACAAGGGACGTAACCTTCCAAAAAACTGTCCTAAATGTTCAAACTTTCTGGGGTCCCCTCTCGAGGTCTTTGCAAGCTTCGGATGGCTTTGTTCCAGGGCCCAGGGCCGTTCTGTGCTCTTTCTCTTCGTTGATGCCTTGTTACGAGGTTTTGTAAGCCTTCCTTGGTTTGGGTTGGTGTTTATGGTCGCCTTTAAGGCTTTGGTCAGTGTTCATTTGCTTGTAGAGGTTTGAGTTGGTATTTGCGTCAGGTTGCTTGTAAGCAATTGGATGTGCTTATAAGCAAATACTTTATGATTATGCAAACATATTGTGTAGTGCTCTTTGATTTGTTGCACAGGCATGCTCCAAGACTATAGGTTCATTGTTGAAGCTTTTGAACTTGTTGAACATATTCTGTGACACACTTCCATTCCCCACAAGAATCGGGGGTACCATAATTGTATGTATGATATATATATATATGCTTATACACATATTGAACACACATAAATAGTAACTTTTTTGCGGGAGTTCAATGATTTCGGGTGTCCTCAATCTAGCAACCTGCAATAGCCCTGAAAAGCAACTCGATTGGAACAGTTAATGCAGAAAAATCCATGGTAACTTGAAACTTGAGACCTCTATGGGAAGGCAAGTCTCAAAAAAATGATCCCCTGCATCAAATCGAAGCTTATTTATTCACTTTATATATATATATATTAGTGTATTTAAATACAATTCTCTTTGACTAGGAGCCGTTGGGGCATCAAAAAAGGAGTTTGTTTGAGCGGAGATGCTTCCTGGTCTTCTCCACCCAGGGTTCAATGCTTTTCTCCTATCAGGATCTCTGGTGAACCTTCAGCCGGCTATCCCGACGGAGCCCTCTTAGAGGGTCTGAAATTCCTCGAATTGAGGTGTGAAGAGGTGTCCAAACTCCGCCTGTTTGGGGTTCAAATGGCCTGGTTGAAACACGAAACTCCAAAATGACAGTATGTCATACACACCCCTCAATGAATGCAAAATGCCTTCTCACCGGATTGCAAAACTCATGCTTGTCTTTGACCTGTCGAATCCTCCATATGAAAACAAGTAAAGTAATCACAGTGCTTGGTCAACCTTTAGACACATGCCCTCCTAATCTACTTGATTGTTTGACTGCTGGTTTGATGCACCACATACGGTGGGCCATCTTAACAAATTCCTTCACAGTTCATGATCTTTGTTTGACATCCTCCGCGAGCAATGATCAAAGCGGTCCTGCAGGAGGGCCGTGTGCACTCATTTAGACTTGGCACTAAGTTGGAACCATGTAAGCACCCCACAAGAGAAGGCATGGCATCTAAGGCATCTAAGGATTTCCATCCTGGAAGCAATCATTCATTGGGCTTATAGATTAATAGATCCCTTGACATTCTGCCGGGTCCAACGGTTAAGTTTACAAGTCACAACCCAAACAGAACTCAAGCTAATGCCAAAAAACTGAACACAACATGTCTCAAGTGAAATCATTCAAGTCATGTTGGATCATCAAGCCGCCTCTGGAGGGCCGAAGGCTATGCTCTCGCTGCCATGTGTATATATTATATATATAGGAAGCTCTTGCGTGCCCAATGTTTGGCCAAGACTCCCGCCATCGAGTCTGGAAAATCATAACCTCGCGGGAACACTCCGAGGCACACTCCCTATGTGCTGTATGTGTGTGCTTCGGGCATCCTACACCTGCAAATCGCCCAAATCTCAAACACTGAAAAAACAAGGCATCCAAGTCCAAGCTTCAGCAGGTTCCATTCAACTGGAGCATTCCAAAATCCATCTACAGCACTAGACCTGACACTAAACTGATGACAACAAACACCTTGGCAATTGCTTTGTCTCCTTGCTGCTACTGCTACTGCTCCTGCTGCTGCTGCTTCTACTACTACTGCTGCTGCTACTACTACTACTGCTACTACTACTGCTGCTGCTGCTGCTGCTGCTGCTGCTCGTCCTGCCGCTGCTGCTGCTCTTGTTGTTGTTTCAGATGCAAAAGTGAGCAATTGATCAGGCCAAGAAGCACACCACAAGCGTGATGTCTTCCACATCCAAGCCCCTTGCAGCTACATCCTGGGCAGCTTGAGCTGAGGATGTCAGAGGTCTGGCACAGTGCCAAATAAGTCCCTACTGCAGTGGTATGTTAGCTTCATCACTGCTGTCTCGGGCACGCAAGAACAGGTGAGGCAGTTCACATGATCCAACCATCCAGCCAGCCTAGATACTGTAGGGTTTACATATGTTTGCATAGGTCTACTAGGACTTCTGGGTGCTGGGTAACTTCTTCCGTGCATCGGCTGCAAGGTTCCGTGATGCTTTGCTGATGCGAGATGCTCAGTGTGTTATAGCATGGCTCCAAGCTTGTAAGTACGTCAAGTCCATGCAAATGATGCGCGAATCATTGCCATGTGACATGTGTCAAAAAGACATTCGGTCTTCTCCCAAACAACATGTATAATACGTATCTATATACAGTATGTGTGTTCAGTATCGTGTTCAAACATTCATGGCCCAGCTCCTTGGAGCTGCTCCGCCACTCTCTATCGGCTGAATAAATCCATGCCGAGAATCCGTAGCCACCAGAGTTCGAGTGGCTCCAGACGTGAACTCCTCAGGGGGGTCGGTTACTTTACCTATCGTGCCTGCCCGGTAGGTGAGACCAGCTACGAGTAAACAAGTGAACAACATATATTGGATGCTACTCAAGTGCAGGACGGAGCAGCAGCTCCTAGCTTGTCAAGCGTGAATGATCCATAGAGTAGGTCAGTAGGGGGCAAGTTACCAATGCTGCAGCACTGCTCGCAATGGACTATGAGCAATGCAAGCCTGAACAACTTGTCTCTTTGTGAGACATATGGCTGATGGACAACATCCTGCACCACTGGAAGAACAAACCCATGTGTACCCTTGCACTCCCTCTTTAACATTGAGTCATTGAGTTGAGGAAATGTGTGAAGGAACAAAATTGAATGACCAAAATCCTGCATCACACATAACCAACATGAGACAACATTGAGTTGTCTGCACAATTGGAGGACCACATGTGTTGCTGTATTGATGCAGGATTATCGTCCAACAACAGTATGATATGTATATGGCATAGGGCATAGGGTCCAAACTCGAGACATTGTCAAATTCGCACATCCAACCCAGCCCTTGCTTTCCTCGAAAGCAACCTTGTACTCCATCCGCCTCTCGTCAATCTGCTCGCGGACTTGTGAGATAAGACATTAAGGTTTTGTCACTCACCGCTCTGAAAATATCGATATCTCTACAACATTGCATGCATTTTCTGTTGACAACGTTGGTGCGGCGCCACCCCCCCAACAAATTGCACAGTGGAAATCTTGATGCAATTAATGACTAACCATGTATGGTTATGATACGTTTCGGGGACGCTCACGAAGCATTGGCAACCAAGCGTCTTTGAGTGCCTCTGCGCGTTCGTGCTGGGGGAGATTTCCATGAATCTCCCCGCAGGGGACCTCCAACTCCGACGGTCCCCACCATCCGGGATATAAAGGGTGAAGCGGCTGGGGCAGAATGTTTATTGAATTATATTGAATTATTGAATTCATCTCTTCAAGTCAACAAGGGCATTTGGGACGCTCTTGAGGTTGTAGGTTGGAGGCCATCGCTAGGCCGTCGCTTCTAGGTTGGAGGCCATTGGGACACTTTTGAGGAGCCGTACCGGAGCTGGTCACGAGAATCGTTCACATCCGAATTCCTCGCCAGGGGGCCACCCCAGCTCTTCGCAAGTGATCGGCCAAGGAGGCGGCACCTGGAAGCATCAGCACCGGTGGGTCAGGGCCACTTGACGGCCTTTGTGCGGATATGGGTGGCAGTTTGGCTGGTCACATGCAATCCCATAGGTGGCTGCGTCAGGAGTCGGGATGCTGAATGGTTTCCGCTACACATCTTGTGTCGGTGGCTCAAGAGACGGTTCCGAGGCTGTGCGGCCACATCATGAACATTTCATCGGCGCCTTTCTTGGTGTTGACAAAAATCAAGGTCTTCGCCGATGCATGTTCTTGCAGAATGTTCAGTAGGCGAGCTTCTTTCTTGCTCTCTCCTGAGCTGCAACATTGAAGACCAGAGAATACGTCCGCACGTCGTCTCATCCGAAACCTCAACATCTCGGGTCTTCAGGGTGCAAAGTCATGACTTACCCCTTTGGGAAACTGCTACTATCAAACAAGCCAAGCAAATCGAGTCTCTGGGAGAAAAAACAAGCTGGAACTGATGCCAACTGGACATCGTCTATCCATTTTGGAGGCCTCCCAAGATCACATGTTGGGCCATGCTCCCAGAGTCTTCCCTCCCTTTGCACTGACCTTCCGCACCAAATGTCGTACGATCTCAATGATCTGTGTCACGCTGGAGTTCGCGCTGAGCTCATCTTCCCCTGCTTGATCCTGAGCGCAGCCAATGTCAAGGAACCCCACGTGGCTGCTTTCATGCTAAGCATCCATGCTAAGCATTCGTCTTGCCAGTGTTCAATAGACCTTTTGAAGCAAAGGATGGTTGTAAACAAGTCAAATCAACAATCAATGGCACTGGGTTGGGCATTCTCACGCATATTATGTAATGTCGGGTTGGAAGATAAAACATCAATTACAAGGTCCTTAAAACTGAAAGACCTGCACCTTGGTCGGGAAGGGAAAACATCCAGCCCGAAACCCGCTGTGTCATTGGAGGAGTTTTCTGCCGGATGAGGCAGCGAGTAGGTTTTCTACATGCTCTCCACTTGAGTGTCCCAAAAAGAACAACATTCACCATTGAATGACGCACCGTTCCGACGCATTTCAACGGACGATTCGACAACCAAACAAACGAAATGGCAACAATGTGTCCAGGATGAGCTAATTGATTCATGAAACCGAAAACCAAAGAAAGCTCAATTTATAGATACTATAACATAATATATAATTATATAATGAGGTCATCTATGGGCTCCTGTGAAGGACCGCCAGGTGGGCTGCCTACAGCTCCGGTCATCTCCAGGACTTACTTACATTCCAAACACCTCTAGACCAGATTTAGAGCCATGCCACATACAACAAAGGCTACCCCAATTGAACAAAGGCAACAAGAAACACATCACTTATCGTATCTATCAATGTTTGGAAGCTCTGCTTGGTGCCACCTCTGCCGTATAATTACCCTGAAACCATCTGAAACTCCTTCTGTACCCTCGCTGACTGCGTTCTCCTACTAGGTCATTGTCCCCACATCCTCGGCCCTTTATCTCCGCAAAGGCTCAATGGAGATCCGCACAGGCGACCTGAGAGCAACCATCCACTTACACGGCTTTCACTGACTGTGAAAACAAGCAAACACTGCAAACTGCAAGCAAGCTTAACACAAGCGAACTTGTCAACTGGTCCAACCCCTCTCCAAAAAAGTGACCTCCAAAAGGACCCAAAAGCAGTTCCCTTTATCCGTACCTCCGTGCTATTCATTTCCCAAAAACACATTCTGGCTTGCTAGCCAAAAGAAGTCGTGGGAGCTTCACGAATGCCACCCCAGCACATAGGCTGATTGCCCGGATAGCCAGCCCTGAGTAGTGCCCACTGTCTGGTGGATTTCCCTGACCATCTTGGGATGACCTTCTGTAAGTAGAGAATCTAAACATATCGAAACACTGTCATCATGGAAAGGGATCCCCAAGCAAATATGATCAAAAAGTCCCTTCACTTTTCTATTGCCTTACTGCCAATGAGCAAATCAGGACGTGTTTAGTACAGCAAGGAGCACCCCTCTTGGCCGTCTCCCAATCTGGGGCTGCCACTGCCCTAGAATCTCGCCTGGCTAAACGTGCTCCACGTGCCGGTGGAGTTCCAAATGTTTCCAAAACCGGCCCCC
Source organism: Durusdinium trenchii (assembly GCA_963970005.1). NCBI lineage: Eukaryota > Dinophyceae > Suessiales > Symbiodiniaceae > Durusdinium > Durusdinium trenchii. Next base: position 181,932 of record CAXAMN010001114.1, read on the forward strand.
CTCCTGCACCCAAACAAAACTATTGGTTCACACTTAAAACATCTTTAAACCCCAAAGCATGTCTACAATGCTCTTTCTCCCTTTGGGGCAAACAACTTGAGAGAGGAGGGGGTGAACGAAAGGTAGCAGGCAATCACAAGTAACCCTGGTAGAAGTCCACGACGGCGTGAACCGGCGCAGGGGGGATTTGATCCAGGGGGGGGG